>OX421503.1:36736638-37336638 GCA_949126835.1 Anisus vortex
CATTAGATTTCTACAGATAGATCATCAGGTAGTCTAAGAGTTAACATTAAATGTCTACAGATAGATCATCAGGTAGTTAAAGAGTTAGCATTATATTTCTACAGATAGATCATCAGGTAGTCACAAAGTTAACATTAGATTTCTACAGATAAATCATCAGGTAGTCAAAGAGTTAACATTAGATTTCTACAGATAGATAATCAGGTAAAATAGTTAACATTAGATTTCTACAGATAGATCATCAGGTAAAATAGTTAACATTAGATTTCTACAGATAGATCATCAGGTAGTCTAAGAGTTAACATTAGATTTCTACAGATAGATAATCAGGTAAAATAGTTAACATTAGATTTCTACAGATAGATCATCAGGTAGTCAAAGAGTTAACATTGGATTTCTACAGATAGATCATCAGGTAGTCTAAGAGTTAACATTAGATTTCTACAGATAGATCATCAGGTAGTCTAAGAGTTAACATTATATTTCTACAGATAGATAATCAGGTAAAACAGTTAACATTAGATTTCTACAGATAGATCATCAGGTAGTCAAAGAGTTAACATTGGATTTCTACAGATAGATCATCAGGTAGTCTAAGAGTTAACATTAGATTTCTACAGATAGATCATCAGGTAGTCTAAGAGTTAACATTAGATTTCTACAGATAGATAATCAGGTAAAATAGTTAACATTAGATTTCTACAGATAGATCATCAGGTAGTCAAAGAGTTAACATTAGATTTCTACAGATAGATCATCAGGTAGTCTAAGAGTTAACATTAGATTTCTACAGATAGATCATCAGGTAGTCTAAGAGTTAACATTAGATTTCTACAGATAGATAATCAGGTAAAATAGTTAACATTAGATTTCTACAGATAGATCATCAGGTAGTCTAAGAGTTAACATTAGATTTCTACAGATAGATAATCAGGTAAAATAGTTAACATTAGATTTCTACAGATAGATCATCAGGTAGACAAAGAGTTAACATTGGATTTCTACAGATAGATCATTAGGTAGTCTAAGAGTTAACATTAGATTTCTACAGATAGATAATCAGGTAAAATAGTTAACATAAAATTTCTACAGATAGATCATCAGGTAGTCTAAGAGTTAACATAAAATTTCTACAGATAGATCATCAGGTAGTCTAAGAGTTAACATTAGATTTCTACAGATAGATCATCAGGTAGTCTAAGAGTTAACATTATATTTCTACAGATAGATAATCAGGTAGTCTAAGAGTTAACATTAGATTTCTACAGATAGATCATCAGGTAGTCTAAGAGTTAACATTAGATTTCTACAGATAGATAATCAGGTAAAATAGTTAACATTAGATTTCTACAGATAGATCATCAGGTAGACAAAGAGTTAACATTAGATTTCTACAGATAGATCATCAGGTAGTCTAAGAGTTAACATTATATTTCTACAGATAGATAATCAGGTAGTCTAAGAGTTAACATTAGATTTCTACAGATAGATCATCAGGTAGTCTAAGAGTTAACATTAGATTTCTACAGATAGATAATCAGGTAAAATAGTTAACATTAGATTTCTACAGATAGATCATCAGGTAGTCAAAGAGTTAACATTAGATTTCTACAGATAGATAATCAGGTAAAATAGTTAACATTAGATTTCTACAGATAGATCATCAGGTAGTCAAAGAGTTAACATTAGATTTCTACAGATAGATCCTCAGGTAGTTATAGAGTTAACAGTAGATTTCTACAGATCAATCATCTTGTTGTCAAATAGTAATGGGTATTTTAATAATTGTGTAAGTGGTGTTTATGTTTTATATTTCTACAGTATGTGTTGGTACCATACAGCTATACTGAGTACATCTCAAGACCGCCCAATGCTGCGGTGACGGTAAGTGTTACAATTACTTTATTTAAATTTTAAATAATTGATTTTTTAAAATAGAACTTTAGTAATTTACACATTTATATAAACACCAATACATCAATCAAACTATCTATCTATCCATCCTTCCACCTACATACCTACCCACCTACCCACCTACCTATCTATCTATCTACATACCTATCTACCTATTTACCTACCTACCTACATATCTACCTACCTACATACATGCCTACCTACTAAATTATCCATCTTTCTATCTATCTATCTATCTATCATCTATCTATTTATTTAACTACCAGTCAATCTATCTATGTATCTATCTATATAATCTATCTACACAATCTATTTATCTATCTATCTATTATCTGTTTAGACTATATATCCATCGATTTATTTCGGTAGCCATTGTCTTGCAGGTCTTAAATAGCCTAAAATTACTGGTTTTTAATAGTAAAATATTTAAATTATGAATTTTGAAACGTTTGGGTGGGCGTTTAACCCCAAATTACCCTACATGGTACACACATAAAATCCAAGACACTTTAATAATGCATTTAAGAAACTATAAAATATTAGCAAAGGATACAACCACTAATAAGATTATATCACATAATATTCATTTCATTTTCATACAATGAAAATCTACTTAAATGCTTTGTGTGAGCAACGAATGCATCTTTATATAACCCAACAATAACAACACACTCTTCTAATCTTTACGATTTACACATCGTTCGACCTATATATTTATTTTAATGTTCATTGGTGAAGAGATTATCATTGTTGTGAGTGTGTAATTGCTTGTCGCAGGATCGTGTGACTTTGAAAATGCAGCAAGCACTGGTGGCTCGTCACGGTACTCAGTACACCCACGGCACTGCCTGGCAACTTCTCAACTGTAAGTTGTTGCAGATTCTCTCTCTTCCTCTCTCTCTCTCTCTATCACTCTCTCTCTCTCCCTCTCTCTCTCTCTCGCTCTCCCTCTCTCTCTCTCTCCCTCCCTCTCTCTCCCTCTCTCTCTCTCCCTCTCTCTCTCTCTCCAACACTTGTTGTTATAGTTACATGTTTTTGTTATCTCCCCTTAACAAAAATGTATATGTTGGGTGGAAAGAGGAAAAGGCCTCTTAAATTAAAAGTAACCAAGATTCGATCCCGGGACCTTCATTGTGGCAATCTGTAAGCGCTACCACCAGACCATTATGTCCCCTGGCATAACCATTCAAAAAAATAAAAAAGAACATATTATTTTCTGTACTATTGGTGCATACAGTATTTGCTATGTACTTTGATGTAATCAAACTTGTAGGTAGTTTTATCTAGCATAGATAGTTTTGTAGCCCTGTTGTTGAATAAATATTAGTTCTATCGAAGACTATAATAAGATGGGCCGCTTGCTTTAATATTTCTGCTATTTGATGACTCGAATTACTTCTTTTCGGAATACCCGATTCCCTTTTGTATTGTGCACTGCCATTTTATTTTATTTAATCGCTTTGATTTTCCCAATGAGAAATTAAAATTAAAATCGAAAGTTGTATAAAACGGAAACCTTTAGGTGCGTAGAAGTCATTTAAGACCTCGTTATTGGCTGCGCAATAGGAAAAAAGAACATATAAGCGCTAAAAATAGAGCAAGCGGTCCATCTTATTATAGTCTTTGGTTCTATGTATGTTTTTATGCATCATTCCAGTGCTAAACGCATCCTGAGCTTACAATATTCCAGCGGGCACATCACGTCTTATCGACGGAGAAAAAAACGTAGTCTCCACGATTTTTTTCCAGTGGATACGACGTGGTGTGCCCTCTAGTGTGTTTCTTGGCAGCGCAGTATATAATTAAACTTCTTATTTTTATTTATACTACAAAATTCGAACAATCAATTCTCCCACAGATGCCGCTTCCGGTTCTTCCACTGATTGGGTTTTAACCCGTAAGCCCAACATCCACACGGCCTGCTATGAGCTTCGGCCCTCGGCCTCCAGCTCGACGGGATTCCTGCTCCCGCCATCACAGATCATTGCCACTGGGGAGGAGTACTACGCCAGTTTGATAGCCATGAGCAGAGAACTCTAGATGAAATCAAACAGACGACAAAACATGCATGCAAACACTCGACATAACAAACAATCTATTCAACACACAATGTAGTCAACAAACAATCTATTCAACAAACAACCTATTCAACACACAATGTAGTCAACAAACAACCTATTCAACAAACAATTTAGTCAACAAACAACCTATTCAACAAACAATCTATTCAACAAACAATCTATTCAACAAACAACCTATTCAACAAACAATCTATTCAACAAACAATCTATTCAACAAACAACCTATTCAACAAACAATCTATTCAACAAACAACCTATTCAACAAACAATCTATTCAACAAACAATCTATTCAACAAAAAAATCTATTCAACCAACAACCTACTCAACAAACAATCTATTCAACAAACAATCTATTCAACAAACAACCTATTCAACAAAAAAATCTCTAGAACAAACATTCAAGATAACAAACATTCAAGATAACAAACATTCAAGATAACAAACATTCAAGATAAAAAACTGATGATACGGTAGAGGACATAAACAATATTTTTAAATGTTCAGAAGTTTTGGAAAATTTGTTTCGTAAAATTATTATAAATTTCATTTAGCGCAATAAAATTGAATGAGTTGACACAAAAATGGATTTATATATTTTTCTTGTGTCTCTTTACGTTCCTTCTATCTCTTCTCTCTATCTTTGTTTCTCCCTAGTACTTTCTCCGATACTTTCTCTTACTAGCATTCTCTCAGTCACTTATATTGCATTCTTCGCCCTCTTCCTATTACCACGGCTTGTTTCTCGCCATATGACTATATTTCTTCAATTTTGCCCAGCCATTATCTTTGTCCCTTCCTTTTTAATCTCCATATTTCATTTTGTATCCCTTCTCTTTCTTTCTCTCTCTCTCTTTCTCTTCCCTTTACAAGACTAGACTTGAACCACGGATGAGCGTAGGACGCAGTAATCTTCTTTATAGAAGGAGCGTCTGTAATGTATAAGATAAGATATTACTTGCCAGTCACTCTTAATTTCTTTCTCACCTCTTTCTCAACATATTCATGTTTCTCTAGATACTATCCTTTCTTTCTTGATGTAGTTTTTACATTAACCCTGGATGAATCTAGTATATTCCCGCTTCTATTTAAAAAAAAAACAACTGTACCCACGAATAATTCTTTGTCGACGATGTTTTTTTTTTTTTTAAATAACTTTACTTGAGCTTGTCAGTCGCGTGTGGGCTTGTTCAGCCACAGCAGAAGCTGTAAGGACCGAAGCATTATTTCATTAAAACGCTTAATTAGTTTGAGTAACCCTTATATTAACCCTTCCCGTACCGACCTACTTTCTATCTATGCTATCTTCAGTCCAGCTATATACGCACCCGGGACTGTAAGGGTTAATATTACTTAGGCCCTCCTACCCCAAGCCGATCACATAGACTTCTACGCTGACAAGTTAGTTTCAAGTTCATTTAGTGTCAGTCCTTCGCTTCTATAGCCATGGATCTTAAAGATGGCGATTGTGTGTAAACCACAGATACGCTCCCATTAAAGAGTACACCGGTGAGCTAAAGCTTGAAGTACGCCCCCCCGCATTGCCTCCGAGGATCATTGCATGGGCAAGAGCCCAACTGTGGGGAGGAAGGGATCGGCCCAACAAGGACCGTCTCGCCAAGCCCGGTGTCTGGATGACCAGGCCTACAGTCTAGTATTTGTACTTGCTTACTTAATCCTCTTCGCTCCCAATGGAGCCTAAGGCAGTCACAAAACCACGCCATTCGTACTACCAGACCAAAATTATTGCAAGTATACGAGGAAATACCGCCTCCTTTATAATCCGTGGTAATTCCGCATGGAGAAGACCGTCTGGTATTAGAACCAAGCCTTCTCATAACGCTTTGGACTTAAGAGCCGGAAGGTTTTCGGTTTTAAAGAGACTTTAAAATTTGGAGTCAGCATTCAGGTTTAACTGGACAGTTGTCTACAACTATTTTCAAGTGGACCTGAAAAGTCTGCGACTAAAACACTGCAGCATGTAACATGATTTAAATCCCATAGTGGGAATAAAGACTTAGCACTCTAACACCAGACCATGCTTCCCCACGAATTATAAAGCATTACCCAGTGCTTGATTAAAATTGATGAGAAATCGCTCTTAAAGAATCATCAAGAATAATATGGCCTTGACGTTAGTGGATATTGGTGAGCCTTCGAAGTGTTGCTGAAGATATTACTGCGTGCCACCAGTGACACTCATGTCGGGAGTTGCTGACCCATGACTTTTTTTTCCTTTATTTTCTTGAAATTCGATAGTTTTTTTTTTTTTAAACCAATTTTTTACATAATTATATATTAGTTATATTTATATACACCATTCCCGGGCAAAAAAAACTAGTCCACACAATCCCGCCATAACGCAAGGTCAATGAAATTACGCAACACTTTCAAGTGCACACAGACTACTTGCAATGTCTTAAAATGTCTTTGAGCTTCTGTGTGCGTGCGTGAGTGAGTTAAATCGTAATGGCTCTTTCTGTGTGTGCTTTATTTAACCGTTACCATACAGCTGAACAGCCTCTCACACTCTCACAATTGTTCCCTTCCATTCACAGGAACATAAAAATCGAATCTATTTGCTTTTAAACGTAGATCTTGAAGACAACTAAAAAGAAACCTGTTTTGTTTACATAATGATTTCTTAACACCTGGTCACACAATACAGAGTTGTGTGTTACATCATTACATTATAGGCACTAATAGGGAATACCAATATATATATATCTAAGTCTTAATCCTCATTTCTTCTCAAAGTATTTTTTAAAACCTGGTTTCGCTCTGTCCTGGTCGGCTATCAGCGTGAGTACTTACTACTTTACAATGTTTTATTATGGTATATATTTTATATAATATATATATAATAAAATTTTAATATAATGTATAAAAAATTATAATAAATACATTTTGAAGCCTACTGCTGTAAACAAATTTAAAAACAGTGTGCCGGCAACACAATCCACCTGCATGTCAATGTCATACTTAACTATTTAAAAATATGTTAACACATGGAAAACTAATTTTTCTAACGTAGGCCTACTTTAATATATATATATATATATATAATATATACGCTACTACAAAAGAACTAAAAATCTATTTTCATTATTTTAACTATATTAGGAAAATATAAAGATCTTAATATTTAAAAATCGCATCGGCGATGAAAGTCTCATGTACAATATGACATTATGTAAATACACATCCCAAATACAGAAACTTGAATAAATAACTCAATAAGTGATAACAGAAATCTAATTCTCCCAATAAAGTTAACATAGTTTATCTCCTTATTTAAAAGCTTTTCATTGCAACGTACGTCAATTTATTTTTCTAAGATATTTAACGTTATTTATCAACAAACAAAAACATATTTTCTTCGTCTAATTTATTGTGGCTATTTCCAAAGACTATAATAAGATATACCGCTTGCTTTAATATTTCTGCTATTTGATGACTTGAATGACTTCTTTTTCGGAATTCCCGATTCCCTTTTGCAGTGTACACTTCCGTTTTATTTAATCGCTATGATTTGCTCAATGAAAAATTAAAATCGAAAGTTACATACAGCGGAAACATTTAGGCAAACGTGGGAGCGTAGAAGTCATTTAAGACAGCGTTATTGGCTGCGCACGGAAAAAAGAACATATTAGCTCTAAAAATAGAGCAAGCAGTACATCTTATTATTGTCTTTGTTATTTCTACACATGTGACTTAGAAACAACAACAAGGGATAAAATAAAAAAAATATCTAAGCTTAATTATTTCGTACGTTTTAAACATAAACACTAAGCCTAATGTTCAATAGCAAGTCTTGGCGATTATTTGTTGAATTTACACAAGTATTCTTTACAAATCATCAGAAATGTGTTTACAACTACAGACATTTTATTTTCAAAAATATGAAAACATCCATAATTCAAAGAAAAAATCATAACGATGTGGCGCTTTCTATAATATTATACTTAACGCTCTACACTGATCTGATTATGAAGCATTGATTCTCAAACAGTGAAAATTGTGCACAATTAAGTAAGTTTTAGAACTTAACCAAATAATATTGCCGTAGCGTACCGTCTATTGTAAAACAGAATAATTTATTTAAATCATTGATCTGATTTTTTAAATACCCTACGGATGCGCTCATAATGTCACCAGCTTTGGTTGTTTCACGAAGAGCTAATCACACAACTATTTATAATCACCTTTTTTTCACAAATCGACGATAGTTAGACTAGACGTGCCACTTTATTTTGTCAATGCTTTCACTAAGAGCGACACTAAATACAGCAGCTTCTTTTAATCATGTCGTTTGCATATTTTTAAATCTTCAGCCAAATCAGTTAAACGCCTTTCAATTTAATCGTGCAGAAGCTGGTACCGGTACTTCTCGAATTCTAGAGTAAAAAATAGTTTCTTTATTTGGTTAATCACTGAAAAGAATTTCAGCACTACTTGTACATGTTTCTTTTAGAAAATCTATGTATGTAGGGCCCAATAAAAGGCGTGCCTCTTAATGCCACACACTGATCAATATTGAATCTTGTAATTACATTTCGTAAGCCTTATTCTTCATTCCAACAGATAGAAGCAAAATACTCGTTTACTTTTTGAATCCCGAAGGAGACATTTTGATGGCTTCAATTTTTTTCTGGAGTTTTAAATTTTGATTTATTTTGTTTCAAAATGTCTTTGTACACTGGACGTAGGACATACACCACTGTCAACAGAAAGCACATACGTACAGCACTATCCATTTACAGATATGATGAAATTATAATAATTAGAAAGGATATCCTCTTGTTAAGATAAATCTTAAATATCAAATCGGAAATCCGAAATCGATCAATTTTTTTTTGGTTCTTTTTGGGGCGTTGGGGCGGTGGGGGGGGAATTTTTATTGCGCGTGGCACACTATTGTTTTTACTACGTTAAATTGAAGGAAATACTTTAAAATAACAAAACAATTCAGTTAATGGTTTGCAGATACTAATTATTTGTATTTTTTTTTTGGCTTACGATACATTACAAACAAAACCAAACAAATGTAGAATAGTCGGCACATTCTTTTGATTTAAGCACAGGAGACGCAAAGACTAGTTTTTATCCGCTGAAACTGAATGCTCTAGAACAGGCAAACGACATAATGAAATGGCTGTGCTTTGATTTATTGAAAAGAAATTGTACTTCTTTTTAATTAAATTATATTTAGAGTCTGGCCAGCAAGAGCTAATGAACAAAAATTGATATGGCACGCAGAAGCCATTAAAAAACACATTTTTTTCGGGAGTACTCCGCTTGCCAGTGAAAAGCGCTCCGCGTACCAAGTCTGGCACGCGTGCCGTAGGTTGCCGACCCCTGCACTAACACACGCATAAACTTACATACATACAAGCACTGACAATCACATACAAACATAAACATATACGTATGAATAGTGTACACAACACTTGGTCTATAAAGTTTTTATAAATAAGCTTACACAAAAAACGCACACCTAAACACACACACACATACAAACACACACTAACACACATATGTATTACATGTATTACACATTTGTTTTACACACATCTACACAATAAATATCCAAAAGAACACACACGACACTAAAGTCGTTTTCTTTCAGCCAAATGTTTCAATAGTGAAGTGTAATCGATAAACTTTGCCCGTTTCTTAATTCCACCTCAGCATGGCATCGACTACTTTCTCCTTGCTCCTCGTGACGCTCCTGTCGTTCTACGGAGGTCAGTGCGGCCAGTTCCGCTTTGACGGGTAAGTGTAGTTAAACCCGTTTCGGCTGTTGCGTCGCCCTTGCAATTGATTGGACTGCTTCAGGCCAATGTACCTCAAACTAGGCTAACGACCTTAGACCAAGTCTAGACTTTGTATCCGTTTTGTTGTGTCCAGTTAATGGCAAGGGCTATATGATGTGTGTGTGTGACAAAATGTCTATGATCTTATAAAACAAGCCTATTACATTAGGATTTTTCTTTAATAGGCCATCTTTTTTTATGTGATGTGTTCTATGTTTAATTAATTTTTTTTAAAGGTATTTTATGTAAAAGTGTATCCACTGCAATCTATTGAGTTTATTATAATATTTTCAATAAACTAAATACAGGTTTTAACAAAATATTACCCAATAATGTAATAAGGAAAAGATCAATGCACAAAGAATATCTAGCCCACATGTGTGACGTTTGAGTGGATTTTCCCATTCGGCTCTTTGGCCTTCAAGTATATATGTAGGTCATATCACTACACGCTCCGAACGCACTTATTTATTAATGCGTATGTTGGTGGAAAAAAAACACCGCACAACTTTATAAACTATGTTTTTCTTTTTATGATGTCTAGATGTTTTTTTTTTTTAAAAAACATCCTTTGTCACACGTTGCCACAAAATTGTAATTGAGTTGAGCACGTTGACGCTACTTATGGGCCGCTCCCATCACTCCCCACCTCCGTTACGACGGTTTTTGTTTAATATCTTCCAGGTTCCACCTACTGTCAGTCAGCGTCAGAGGTCAGAATGACATTGATTTTTTAAACCAGTTATCGTCAAGTTTCGGTAATGTGAGTACACATTAGATGTATAAATTGCTCATTTCTTTTTTCCGCTGAGGTTATATTTATTATATAGTTTTTCTTAACCAATGGTTAAAGAAGCTGACGATTTAGTGTGCTTGTATATCACAATGGTGTTTACAAGGGTGAATCTTATTTAGAGAGGGCAATCGAATTTACTTTTATAAGTTCGGTTTCGGTTCGACAGCCACCAGGTTTCCAGTTTGGTGTGATCGGTTCAGGTTCGGTTCAATTCTCATCTATAGTATCTATGTATATATTACATCTACAGTTTTCCTTTCATTTAAAAAGCTTGTAAGATTTATAGACAGTTTTGATACACCATAGACTTTTACGCTGTGACAATATAAAAACCCACAAAATAAAACAATATCAATAGGTATATAATATACAAGCTAAATTCCCCGGCGTTGTCCGGGGAAAAATTCAATAGGCCTGAATAATCTACAGATAAACATTTCAGAAGCTACAATGAACAGAAAGATATAGGCTAGATCTAATAATTTAAATTTAAATAAACCAATTTGATTGGTTAAACGCACACACAAATTACTTTATATATTTATTATATAGATTTTTAAAATGTGCCTATATTTGGATCAAAACCATATTCATTACACTGTAAATAAATTAAGACAATATTACTTGACATTGATAATTATGCCGAAATTAATAACCTAAAAGGACTTCATTTTTCACCTCCAGCTCGACTTTTGGAGTCGACCGGCAACCAACCACGATGCGACGATTCTAGTTCCGCCCTCGCTTCTGGGAAAACTGAAGACGAGGCTGAAAAAACAGGGTATTTCTTACACCGTCCTCAGTGGCGACGTGCAGAGGTAGGTTCACATTTATTGAAACACTTGTTGTGCATTGATCTCCCCCCATCACACATACATCGTCTACCGCTGTGTCTCCCAAAAATGCCCTGTCGCAGCCCGGTACCGGGCAAACGAAAACCAAATTATTGAGTTGCAAAAATTACTAACGATTGTGTGGAGACCTCTATCTTTTCTATTTTACTTATATCTTAGTAAACAAAATGATAAGATTATTAGTAGGTCATGAAGTAGAAGTATAAAATTAACGGGGTCATAAAAAGCTAAAGGTTTGGGAACCGCTGGTTCAAAACCAAACTTCTCTACCAATGGACCTCAAATGTGGCGAAGTGTTTAAATCACTGATACGGTCTCATCAAGAGTACACCAGTGGCCTAACGCATGGGGAACAGGTTCTGTTGCGCAGCTTAGATTTCATTGCACTGGCAAGCGCCCCCTGGGACTCGGTGCTACGGGGCGAGAAGTGCAGGAGTACGAGCGAGCCACCACGTCAATGATCCGGGGGATAATCGGCAGATTGGGAGAAGCAGAATATAGCATGCGACCTTGCCCTTTGTTACGCTATCCGTTAGCTAGTCAATTGAGTCATATTAACAAATACAATGCCATAAAATACTTTTTGTGTTTGTCTTTCAGCCTTGTGGACGCAGGGTCAGCACGCACCCCGGACGAAGAGGTGGACAGGCGTCGTCAGGCCTCTGGCTCTGTCATTGACCACACCAATTATCACAAATACGACAGGGTAAAACGCACAAATCACACAATACTTAAAAGCAGTGGCCTCCCTTTTTCTCTCACATATACACATTGCATCACAATGTTGGCACTGCACAAAAATAAAAAGAACCAAAATCTAAATATATTTTATAAAAAAGCTTTTAGACAGTCTGGGTATCTCTAATACAATAGGACTGCGTGGCCAGCACAAAAGCGCACAAAGCAATATCTTTAAATGGTTTTACCGCAATTGCCTTACTTATTAAAATAAGGTAAAATGTAGTCGAGAACAAATAAAAAATGTCTTGACTTTATTGTCTTTTTTAAGACACTTGACGTTTGTGATAGTAGCAACACACACTAACTCTAGACCAGGAGTCGGCAACCTACGACACGCATGCCATACGTGGCACGTAGAGCAATTTCCATTGGCACGCAAAAGACCCACCAACAAATAGGCAATTTAAGTCTCTTATTTAAAAACTTGATTTGTGGGGCTTTTGGCACGCTCAATAAATTAGAACTGCTACTTTGGCACACAATTATCAAAAGGTTGCCGATCCCTGCTCTAGACCAGATTAAATGTTGACATAATAATTGGGAAATACTACATAAAGTGGCATATTCTATCTCTTGGAGAAGTTGGAAGATGGTGCCATCGTGCGTCTCTCCATGTGATCACATTTAGCATGCTCAGTGGGCTTTAGTCCATCAATTTTATTGTGGATATCATCTGAAATTTAAATGGGAATTCATACCCAAGTGGCGCTTAGCCCAGTGTCATCTTGATTCCGGAAATACAAGACGATAAAATAAATGTAAAAAGAATGCAGAAAGAAATATAGATGAAAAAAAACATTCCTAGGACAAAAGTAATTTAAATCTCTTTATTATCTATTAAAATTCTGTTGCTTTTTTTGGTCGTTTGAGCAGGGATTGGGTTTCCTGGGCTAATCAGGAAAGCAAGCACGTTAACATTATAAACACTAATCAATATGTAAGTCTAAGCTCAAACCATATACAGGCACAGTACAAAATAATCCTGTGCTGTAAGATTTAATGCAAAGAAGAAGTTATTCCCCATTCTATTTACAGATCGTTGAATACTTAAACACATTAAAAAGTATTTATCCAAACAACGTGAAACTCTCGCAGCTCAACAACAAGACTCACGAAAAAAGGGATGTAACTCTTGTTCAGGTAATCTATCTACAAACAATAACCCGAACACCTTTTAACTATATAGTACTTGATTATATTACTATAAAAAAAACGAAACCCAAGTTACATTTTAAATTTTAATCTAAATTCAACAGCTGATTGGCTCAGAATCAGCCAATAAGAAGCCTTCCGTTATCATTGAGGCGGGTATACACGCCAGAGAATGGATCTCCCCAGCATCAACACTGTGGGCTTTAGAAAAGGTAAGCGTCTTGACGATAGCTTGAGACACTGGAGAACTTAATAAAGCAGCGTAGGTCTATTGTCAGTATTGAATTATCGTAGGCATTCGTCTGTCTCGAGAGACGATGGTGTATCAGCGTAGAACAAGGTTGCTTTTTTTTTCAAATGGCTGAGCAGACCAACCCCCGAGTGACAGTCTTATTCGCATCTCTTGCATGAATGTGTCAATCAATCAATAAATCAATCAATCAATCAATCTATCTACCTATCCTTCTAGCTTTCTTCTGCCCATCTATCATTATCTGACTATTTAATTTGTCTGTAATTTGACGACTCTAATTAATAACCGAATGCCCAACTTGCTTGCTCGTAATGTCGTACCGAATGGCCCAGGTTCAAGTCCTGATAAAGACACCGAGGCTACCCAGCTCTGGTGGGTACCTCGCATTAGTTGGGGCAAAGTTAAGGAGGCTGGGTGCTGTGACCTGGCCACAGAATCTTGCAGCCCGAATAGGAAACTATTTATACTTTTACATTGATAACGTTGAGTGAGAACATGACTTTTACATTGAGGACGTTGAATGAGAACATGACTTTAAATCTATTTCAACAAGCGAGATAAGTCATTAGTGATATAATCTGTACACTGTATTTCAGCTTCTGAAAGGTTATCAGGACGGTGACGCCGATGCTAAGTTTATGCTGGATAAATTCAACTGGTTCATTGTGCCGGTTACCAACCCTGATGGATACGATTACTCACACACTACGGTAAGTCAGGGGCGTCACTGTTGGGTGGGCTGAAAGAGATATTAGGTGATAAACGTCGGATGTGTTCATATTAATAGTACTAGACTCGGACCATGGATGAGCGTTGGACGCAATAATCTTCTTTATAGAAGGCGTGACTGTAATATATAAGATAAGATAAAATGTGTATTCTTTTGTGTGTGGCATTTCGACACACACTGAGAGTGAGAAGAAGGCAGAAAATGAAACTAAAAAAAAATATATTAACCCTTCCCGTACCGACCTACTTCTATCTATGATGCCTTCAGTTCCGCTATACACGCGCCCGGGACTGTAAGGGTTAAATAATATCAGGGCTGTGGGTTAAGGCTTGTTAGTTTCATCTACACTCCCTAGGTCAGCTGCGACCTCGGCTCAATAGAAGAACGGCTAATACCGTAGCACCTCTCTAATTCAAGGTTGGATTACTGCAACAGTTAGTTGCCTGTAGGGTTTGCCCCATGACCAGCTGCAGGGACTACATAGAGTGCAGAACGTTGCGGCGCGCATTGTTTCGCGGGAAAAGAGGCAGCATCATAGCTCTCCAATTCTACGGGATCTCCACTGGCTCCCGGCGATGAGAAGAATTAATCACAAAATTATGTCTCCTACGTACGGATGTATAAATGGCACTGCTCCTTCCTGGCTTCGAGAGCTGATATCAAAGAACGCGCCATCAAGGGAACTGCTCTCTTCATTACGGCCACTCCTTAAAATTCAAAGTGTGGCTGGACACAATGTCTTACATACCATTGCCACTGCAATTTATTCCAAGAGCGCACTTAGCATGCTAAATTTAGAGCATTGATAGTAGTGCTATATAAATTACCATATTATTATTATTAATGAGAAAAAAAGAGAAATAGAGAAAGAAAAGGTGGGATAGAGAAAAGACAAAATAGAGAAGAGAGAATGTGTGTCATTTAATCAACTATTAATGTATCACTTCAATAAAGCAATCTCTTTGTATATATCTTGTTATCTATATGTATCTATCTACCATCTATTTATTTATATATCTAACATCTATTTATTTATATATCTACCATCTATTTATTTATATATCTACCATCTATTTATTTATATATCTAACATCTATTTATTTATATATCTAACATCTATTTTTTTAAATATCTAACAACTATTTAATTATATATCTAACAACTATTTAATTATATATCTACCATCTATTTATTTATATATCTAACATCTATTTATTTATATATCTAACATCTATTTATTTATATATCTAACAACTATTTAATTATATATCTAACAACTATTTAATTATATATCTACCATCTATTTAATTATATATCTAACAACTATTTAATTATATATCTAACAACTATTTAATTATATATCTACCATCTATTTTTTTTATATATCTAACATCTATTTATTTATATATCTACCATCTATTTATTTATATATCTATCATCTATTTATTTATATATCTACCATCTATTTATTTATATATCTAGCATCTATTTTTTTAATATATCCACCATCTATTTATTTATATATCTAACATCTATTTATTTATATATCTAACATCTATTCATATATCTATCTACTCTCTATTTATCTATCAATCTATTTATCTACTTATTGTTTTTAGTATCGCCTGTGGAGAAAAAACAGGAGACCAATAAACGCTAGATGTGCTGGAGTTGATTTAAATAGAAATTTTGACGTTGCCTTTGGAAGTAAGTGGCCATCTATATTTCCATTAACCCATTAATGACAATGATAGGTAGTTGTTTGATTTAGGACATGCTCTCTGTGTATCAGGAGTACGCTTTAAAACTATGTTACTTGACAGCTTCTTAAGATAGGCGAAAATGGAGAAAGAAAACTCTAAGTAGTTATTATACCAGCTTACATCACCAAAAACTGGCGTCCCTTATTGTTATTATACCATCTTACATCACCAAAAACCGGCGTCTCTAAGTAGTTATTATACCATCTTACATCACCAAAAACCGGCGTCTCTAAGTAGTTATTATACCACCTTACATCACCAAAAGCCGGCGTCTCTAAGTAGTTATTATACCATCTTACATCACCAAAAACTGGCGTCCCTTATTGTTATTATACCATCTTACATCACCAAAAACTGGCGTCCCTTATTGTTATTATACCATCTTACATCACCAAAAACTGGAGTCCCTTATTGTTATTATATCATCTTACATCACCAAAAACTGGCGTCCCTTATTGTTATTATACCATCTTACATCACCAAAAACCGGCGTCCCTTATTGTTATTATACCATCTTACATCACCAAAAACTGGCGTCCCTTATTGTTATTATACCATCTTACATCACCAAAAACTGGCGTCCCTTATTGTTATTATATCATCTTACATCACCAAAAACTGGCGTCCCTTATTGTTATTATACCATCTTACATCACCAAAAACTGGCGTCCCTTATTGTTATTATACCATCTTACATCACCAAAAACTGGCGTCCCTTATTGTTATTATACCATCTTACATCACCAAAAACTGGCGTCCCTTATTGTTATTATACCATCTTACATCACCAAAAACTGGCGTCCCTTATTGTTATTATATCATCTTACATCACCAAAAACTGGCGTCCCTTATTGTTATTATACCATCTTACATCACCAAAAACTGGCGTCCCTTATTGTTATTATACCATCTTACATCACCAAAAACTGGCGTCCCTTATTGTTATTATACCATCTTACATCACCAAAACCTGGCGTCCCTTATTGTTATTGTACCATCTTACATCACCAAAAACTGGCGTCCCTTATTGTTATTATACCATCTTACATCACCAAAAACTGGCGTCCCTTATTGTTATTATACAATCTTACATCACCAAAAACTGGCGTCCCTTATTGTTATTATACCATCTTACATCACCAAAAACTGGCGTCCCTTATTGTTATTATATCATCTTACATCACCAAAAACTGGCGTCCCTTATTGTTATTATACCATCTTACATCACCAAAAACTGGCGTCCCTTATTGTTATTATACCATCTTACATCACCAAAAACTGGCGTCCCTTATTGTTATTCTACCATCTTACATCACCAAAAACTGGCGTCCCTTTTTGTTATTATACCATCTTACATCACCAAAAACTGGCGTCCCTTATTGTTACTATACCATCTTACATCACCAAAAACTGTCGTCCCTTATTGTTATTATATCATCTTACATCACCAAAAACTGGCGTCCCTTATTGTTATTATACCATCTTACATCACCAAAAACTGGCGTCCCTTATTGTTATTGTACCAGCTTACATCACCAAAAACTGGCGTCCCTTATTGTTATTATACCATCTTACATCACCAAAAACTGGCGTCCCTTATTGTTATTATACCATCTTACATCACCAAAAACTGGCGTCCCTTATTGTTATTATACCATCTTACATCACCAAAAACTGGCGTCCCTTATTGTTATTATACCATCTTTCATCACCAAAAACTGGCGTCCCTTATTGTTATTATACCATCTTACATCACCAAAAACTGGCGTCCCTTATTGTTATTATACCATCTTACATCACCAAAAACTGGCGTCCCTTATTGTTATTGTACCAGCTTACATCACCAAAAACTGGCGTCCCTTATTGTTATTGTACCATCTTACATCACCAAAAACTGGCGTCCCTTATTGTTATTATACCATCTTACATCACCAAAAACTGGCGTCCCTTATTGTTATTATACCATCTTACATCACCCAAAACTGGCGTCCCTTATTGTTATTATACCATCTTACATCACCAAAAACTGGCGTCCCTTATTGTTATTGTACCACCAACGGTAAAGAGCCTCGGCATGTTTCTGGAGTCCACTCTGTCCAAGCATGCCCACGTCTCCTTCCTCATTAAAACCTGCTTTTTTCACCTGCGACTTATTGCCAATATCCGTCGCTACCTCACTCTCGAAGCTTGTACCAAGCTCGTCATCACTCTCCTCTTCTCTCGTTTGGATTACTGTAACTCTCTTCTGGCCGGCCTCCCTGCCTCTTCCATTCAAGGACTCCAACGCGTCCAAAACTGCGCTGCCAGACTAGTCCTAAAAAAGAAGAAGTCTGACCACATCTCACCTATGCACTGGCTCCCTATTCAAAATAGGATTTCATATAAACTGGCTTCTCTATGCTATAAATGCCTCAATGACTCTGCCCGGGACTACCGAATTTCCTGTCTGGAAATCTATACAAAACCACGCCCACTTCGATCGGCTGCGGACAAACTCTATTTGATGATCCCGCGGACAAAACTCGTGACAGCTGGTCAGCGGGCCTTCACCTACTCCGGTCCCTCCGCATGGAACACCCTGCCACTCCAGCTGCGACAAAGCTCGAACTTTAAAATTTTCAAGACCGGACTCAAGGCGCACCTGTTTCTTATGGACTCCTAGCTCACTCACATTTTTTAAATATTTGCCTGTTATTGTTATCATCGTTTGTAATTGTTAAGCGCATAGAACTGATTGCAGGATATGCGCTATATCAGCTTCATTTATTATTATTATTATTATTATCTTACATCACCAAAAAACCGGCGTCTCTAAGTAGTTATTAAACCATCTTACATCACCAGCAACTGGCGTCTCTAGGCAATGCCAGTCTGAGAATTACTACGGGGAGCGCCCTTTCTCGGAGCCCGAAACCTTCAACATTAAAGAACTGTTCAATGGACTGAACGACACCGTCGTGGCCTACCTGTCTGTACACGCCTATGCACAGGTAAGTTATGCAGCAGGGGATTCGCCCATGAATACGCATGCGCCCACCTCTCCCCCAAACCAGCTTTTAAATGTAATATATTCTAAGGCGTGACGCGCCATTGGAAGTTGCACATGTCACGTGCGAAATCAGCTACTGACGTTAGATGATATTTTTAGTAATGTATTATTATATATTATTTTGATTCATATCCATCTTGGATCTCACAAGGTTGTATAAGAATTTATATTGATGTTATTGAATTAGTTTTGATGTTTATTTGACTCGTGGCGATATGAATCTTTTGTGTATAAAGTGATTTAGATAAACTGTACCTTAATATATAGGAAATCCACAATCCTGTTTGAAATTGAACACAATTTTATTCCAACAAGTTGAGATGATAAAATATAACAATACCACAGAATACATGTACCAGTATTATATAATAAAACTTAATCAGTTGAGATTCTTCTATAATGAGTAAAGCCGTAATCCTATCTTTAAGAAAGTGGTCAAAAACAGTCCTTCCACATTAGCGCCCAAACTAGAACTCAACTAAACGGTATTCCACCCTCGTGCATATGACGTATTTTATCGCTATGACGTAGTGTCTAGACATATGCATGTTTTATTCCTAACACGGAAACATTTCGGGTTTAAGATTATTTCATTTTAACTTTAGTTAATAATAACAAAACCAATATAATATGGAAATAAATCTACTCGTAACACTCGCCCCCCCTTAAGACACAAAGGAATTACAGACAGCGTTAAGTATGGAATTCTTTGTAGAGTACCCATAAAATGAACCGAATTCCCAAACTATTCGTAAGATTTAATTGACTATTGGACAATCTTTTTAAGATTAAAATGAACCATATATTACATATTCCTTAATAACAAAGTCGCTATTATGGAATCCCTTATCACATTATTCTATCAATGATTATTAATTAAACATTTATTTATCAATTAATATTTACAATTATGATTATTGTGTGTACAACGTTGACCATAAAACTATTACCACCAATAACCAATTCCCACAGAATTGATATGAATTACCCAAATAAGTGGAACCGATTAATAATTGATAGATAATTCTTTAGAAAATTTAATTTATTTATAACCGATCACTGTATCATTAACTAATGATTTTCAGTTATTATATGATTATTATGATGTCTCAATTATGACATCAAGAATATTTAAAAAAAATGTTATAATCTCAGCTGATTTAGCTTTTACATAGCATAAAATAAGACATCCAAATTATAACATGACGACATAGAAACAAACAATTTTCAAAACACATCAATAATCAATTGAACAAACACAAGTGTGGATGTATTCAAGTTAAATACCGGTGTGTGTGCAATTGCTGTATGCAATAGTTACCTTTTACCTTACAACGTATGATTGTTTCTAGTAGAATTTGAAGTTTTGTTCTGTAATGTCTCATATTGCAATATTTCAAAACATAGTTTATTTATTGTCATATTTACAATAATATAAATGTTAATCAATACAATGAATGACATAAAAGAAAACATTTAATGAGAAACTGACTTTCATCTTCTGGTTTACCAGTTACATGCGCGACAACGTCTCAGCGACCACATTTTGTTTACCTGGTAAATATAACACATTTAAATTATATGCTTGGAGGAATAAGCTCCAGCGAATAATTCTTTGGTTCTGTTTAACCCTGGAAAGGAAAACTAAAGGGTTATGATCAGTTAAAATATCAATTGGATATGGAGAACCATTGATATAAAAATCAAAATGTTTCAATGCCAGGATTAATCCTAAAAGTTCCTTTTCTATCACACTATAGTTTCTTTGATGCTTATCAAATTTTTGAGAGTAAAAACTAATCGGGTGTTCCAGTGAATCATCACCCTTTTGGGAAATGACCGCTCCCATCCCTGTATCACACGCGTCAACGGTAATTTTAAAGGGTTTACTGTAATTGGGTGTTACTAATACAGGTGCCTCAGAAAGAACATCTTTTAATTTATCAAAGGCCTGGTGGCATTCATTAGACCATTTGAAAGTGCAATTCTTCTTTAATAGATTTGTTAATGGACATGCAATGGTTGAGAAATTTTGACAGAACCGACGGTAGTACCCCGCCATCCCGAGAAAACTACGGAGTTGTTTACAGGTTTCAGGAACAGGGAACTCACGAATAGCCTTAACCTTTGCATTTAATGGTTTTACCAAACCATTTCCCACTATGTGACCTAGATACTCGATGGTTGCATGGCAGAACTGACTCTTAGTCAAGTTAATGGTGAGATTAGAATGAGTCAATTTCGTAAATAACAAATGTAGTTGATCTAAATGAGATTTAAAATCGTCACTAAAGACAACAATATCATCGAGGTATGCATGACATTTAGGAATGTTCTGAGTAATGGTATTTATTAACCGTTGAAAAGTATAGGGTGCATTAACCATACCAAAGGGCATGACCTTAAATTTGTACAGTCCGTCAGGGGTTACAAACGATGATATCTCCTGAGCCCTCTCAGTCAGTGGAATCTGAAAATACGCCGTCAATAGGTCAATTTTCGTCACAAACTTAGCATTACTCACTTGATCTATTAGATCGTCGATTCTTGGTATTGGATAGGAATCAGTTTTTGTCACTTTGTTTACCTTACGGTAGTCCACACAAAACCTCATGGATCCATCGGCCTTAGGTACCAATACGCAAGGGGAAGACCAGTCACTACTACTAGGTGTAATAATGTCATTGTCAAGCATGTAGCGAACCTCTTTACGGATGCATTCTAACTGGATAGGATTTGACCTGTATGGATGTTGTTTAATAGCTTTAGTATTTTCATTTAAAATAACATCATGCTTAACCACACTAGTTCTACTAGGTACATCTCCAAATAAATGGATATTTTCATTAATTAGACCTTTGATAGCGGATTGTTCGCAATCAGGTAAATGTGCCAATTTTTCATTTAGGTTTTTCAGAGCCTTTGTATTTTGCAGTTTGCTTTCTGCCACTTCACGCTCAATTTCGGGTGAATTATTCCCGACTTTAATAACAGTGTTTACCGAGGCAACAACATTTTGTTCTTCTCTGGTAATGTATGGTTTCAACATATTGATATGGCACACTCGTTGCGATTTCCGTCTATCAGGGGTCTTTACAAGATAGTTAACCTCACTAAGCTTAGCCATAACCTCGTAGGGTCCTGTAAACTTGGCACTCAGGGGTTGACCAGACAGTGGCGTCAGCATGAGAACTTTATCACCAGGTTGGAAGATACGGGTTCTTGCGTTGACGTCA
Organism: Anisus vortex; assembly: GCA_949126835.1. NCBI lineage: Eukaryota > Metazoa > Mollusca > Gastropoda > Planorbidae > Anisus > Anisus vortex. The sequence goes on from OX421503.1 coordinate 36,759,022, forward strand.
TAATAGACCTTCATCTTGTCTTGTGCCTGCAAAAGATTAGATCTGACAACTTTTAATGCATTATACAGTCTATTTTTAAAATTTTCCACGTATGTCAGTAGACCAGTGTCTTCAGTGGATGACAACCATGTCTCTTGTAACAGCTTTAGTGGTCCACGAACTGTGTGTCCGAATACCAGTTCAAAGGGACTGAAACCAAGAGATTCTTGTACAGCCTCTCTGGTTGCGAAGAGTGCGAAGGGAATACCACGATCCCAGTCGTCGTTATGCTCGAAACAGAAAGTACGGAGCATATTCTTCAATGTTTGGTGGTATCGTTCCAGTGCGCCTTGACTCTGTGGATGATATGCACTCGATACTGCATGACGAATACCCAGCCGTTCTAAGACTTGGCGAAATAACTTCGATGTGAAATTTGAACCTTGATCTGACTGCACGGTTTTCGGAAGACCATATCGGGTGAAGAATCCGATAAGTGCATCAGAGATTTTGTCGGCATTGATGCTACGTAGAGGAATAGCCTCTGGGAATCTCGTTGCCGAACACATTATTGTGAACAGATACTGGTGGCCAGCCTTAGTTTTAGGCAACGGACCGACGCAGTCTATAATGATGTGACTGAAGGGTTCTGAGAATGCTGGTATGGGTCGTAGAGGAGCTACCGGAATGGTCTGATTCGGCTTGCCGACCATCTGGCAGACATGACATGATCTGCAAAACGATGTGACGTCACGACGTAGGCCAGGCCAGAAGAAATATGGAAGAATCCTGTCGAAGGTTTTCTGTATCCCTAGGTGACCAGCATACGGTGAATCATGGGCCATATGTAGTATGTCCTTGCGGTAAACATTGGGTACCACGATTTGATGTACTTCGCTGCATGTTTCATCGTCGTTTTCTTTCCCTCTCCATTTCCTCATCAACAACTCGTCCCTCAGGTAATAACCTGCGGCCATTGTTTCTAATTCTCCTTCATTCTTTGCTTCCTCTTTTAGCTTCCCGATTTCTGGATCTTTGCCCTGAGCAAGAATGAGTAGTTGTCTAGGCGACAAATTATTTTGATCAGTATGACTTGAGTGACCACCTAGAACATCCGCCATGAAGGTTGCCTGTAAGTCAATCTCTGGTGTTGGTTCTGGTTTCTTTGTCGATTCATTAGTCATCTGCTGTTTCTCCATAGCTCTGGTGATAACACATACTGAATTTTCAGTATTCCTACACTGAACAGAGTCTTTAGTTTCTTTAAGTACAGGATGTACCTGATTCTTGGCAATGTCACTTCCTAAAAGTAATGAAATGCCTCTGTAGGGAAATTTCTTCACTATCCCAACAATAACAGATCCAGTGAAGTAATTACTCTTCAACTGTATACGATGTAACGGTGCCGTAAGTGTTCCAGCCATAGTACTGATCAAGGCATACTGGCCTGTATAAGTCAATTTCGACGTTGGTACAGTATTCTTCAACAGTAGAGATATATCAGCACCGGAGTCACGTAGAATTTTAATCTTCCGTTCTCTAGCTTGATTATCTATAGGTGACACATAGCCCTCGCTAACATCCGATAGCATGCACTCGAGTAGTTCTCTGCCTACTGAGTTTCTTGCTACACTACTGCCTCCATAAGTAAACGTTTTATTTACTGATTGTTCATCTGTCACACTCCCTTTGGAGTTGAAACTAGAATGTTCAATAGCCTCGGTCTTCATTTTAAAGACTTTTTCCGACTTTGAGCAACTTGGACATGCGTGTTTCGCCATCTCCTCATGACTAACATCAGATGTCTTTCTTTCAGCTTTAATTCTTTTGTGGGCAGTTTTATTTATGTGAGTTTCTGTTTGTACGGCGATGTGTGATAAAACCACGTTGTTCTTGTTTTTAATGGGTCTTTTCTCTTTATGTAGACTCCAACAATTCTCTTTTATATGTCCATCTTTCTTACAGAATGTACAGGTAATTCTCTTTTGTACAAAACTTGAATTCTCTTGTTTATCGGCTTTTTGTTTACTTTTATCCTCTGTCGATCTTAACTTCCTCTCTGTATTACTGTTTTGAGTCCTCAAACTTGTTCTGTCATTTTGAAAATAAGGGCTATGCGGGTGAATAATGATGTATTCATCGGCTTTAACTGCTGCTTGTTCTGCTGTTTCAATACCACGATCAGCCAAATGAACTTTTATATCAGTGCGAATCTTCTCAGTAAAATCCTCCATCAGTATGAGATTATATAGTTTCTCATAATCTTTATTCACATTCTTAGAACGTAACCATCGATCAAAATACTTTTTCTCTAATCTCAGGAAGTCAACATGTGAAACTTCTGGTTCCTTCTTGTACTCACGATATAACTTTCGATACTTTTCTGGAGTTAGAACATAACTCAATAGTACTCTGCTCTTTATTAGTTCATAATCATTGCATTCTTCTGGAGTCAGATTCAATACAACATCTAAAGCCTTGCCTTTTGTTAGAGCTGAACGTAAAAGTACTGCTTTCTTATCTTCAGGAAATTTATAATCGATCGAGTTTCTTTCGAAGACCATAAAGAACTCATCAATCTCTATGTTCTCCATGCTTGGGACATGCTTTTTAAACTTATATAGTTCCACATTATTTGTTTCCTGAATCGTATGAGTTGACGAACGAGACTTTGCCAATTCAATCCTTTCATTACTAGCGATTCTTTCTTTTTCCAATTCCTTCTCTTTCTCTGCTTCTATTCTTTTACCCTCTAACTGTACTTGAATTTCTAACTTCTTCATTTCTAACTGGAATTTCATGTCCGCACTTAGTTCATTCACATTCATTTTAATATCATGGTTATTTATGTCTTTTTTCAGGGTTTCTGATACATTGAGAACCACTGATTCTTCATTATTCATAGTATTTTCTTCAAGCATTCTACCATGTCTTTTCAAACAGTCCTTAATATCTTGAATCAATTTACTCCTAACTGGCGTAACTTCAGTAATGTCTATTCCCAGAGAGTTTGCCATCTCTTTTAACTGGGTTAGTGACATGCTAGTTAACTGTTCTGACGTGATAGCAAAAATATTCAATTGCTCCAACGTAAGATTAGCTTCCGCCATGTTTTATATTAATGACGTAAATAGAAGATAAAAAATTTCAACTTTACCTTTCATAAAGTCCTTTGAAATATTTTTACACCACTTAATATTTGTAGAAGATAAATTTTAAGATGATTGTGTACAAAGCTGAAAACAGTATGTCCGAACACAGACAGTGCCTCCCACGTAGACAGAATTTGAATAAATATTTGTTGTAAATCGTTTTCACTAAAACAGTTGTATATTCTCAATTCTTATACATACAAACTTTAGATCCAGGACTTGAGCCCCCAATCTTTTGTCACGTGCGAAATCAGCTACTGACGTTAGATGATATTTTTAGTAATGTATTATTATATATTATTTTGATTCATATCCATCTTGGATCTCACAAGGTTGTATAAGAATTTATATTGATGTTATTGAATTAGTTTTGATGTTTATTTGACTCGTGGCGATATGAATCTTTTGTGTATAAAGTGATTTAGATAAACTGTACCTTAATATATAGGAAATCCACAATCCTGTTTGAAATTGAACACAATTTTATTCCAACAAGTTGAGATGATAAAATATAACAATACCACAGAATACATGTACCAGTATTATATAATAAAACTTAATCAGTTGAGATTCTTCTATGAGTAAAGCCGTAATCCTATCTTTAAGAAAGTGGTCAAAAACAGTCCTTCCACATTAGCGCCCAAACTAGAACTCAACTAAACGGTATTCCACCCTCGTGCATATGACGTATTTTATCGCTATGACGTAGTGTCTAGACATATGCATGTTTTATTCCTAACACGGAAACATTTCGGGTTTAAGATTATTTCATTTTAACTTTAGTTAATAATAACAAAACCAATATAATATGGAAATAAATCTACTCGTAACACACACGGTCGGACTGTCCTGTTTTAGTCCAAAGTTTTTTTTTGTAAACATCGAGATGCCCATGTAAGCTCTTTACTATGACACTAAATTGGTGAAATCTGATGTGTAATTATTAGTATAATCAATTTATCAAATACTAATGTTGATTTCGTTGGTTGCTTTGGTTTCTGTAGCCGAGTATTTTTTGACAGGGTGAGTTGTTAGGGTAGAGAAGAACATGTAAGCAAGAAATGAAACATTGCAGCATGACATGGGGTGAACTAAAGAAATTTGCCCAGAACCGAGTGCGTTGAACACTTGTTGATTAGGACCTTTGTTTCACAAAGAATTTAATGAAAAAAAGTAAAATAATAATTAAAAAAAGAGTTATTTCAGTACGACAAACATGGCTCAGTAGGTTTAAAAGAGCTCGAAATTTATTCTATCCCTTTGTTTGGTCTACATTTGAATGACGCACATAATTAATTCTTTAGTTCTTGGTAGAAAAAGACTAAAAAAAGAACATGCATTGTTCTTGCCCATAAAATACTTTTGAATATTGTGCCATTAGAAGCAAGATACAATAGTCTACAACTAGATAAAATTATTTAGCAATATGTCTATTCAATATTGGGGGGGGGGGGAAACAACAACAACAACAAAAAACAACAAACAATTTAATAAGGTGTGCCATGAAAACAAGATAACTGTTCAGTTTTGCTTTGGAGGTTCATTTAGATTAATTTACGTTCCGTAATTATCGTATTTGTATGTTCTAATCCACCAGGCGATTCTAGTTCCATACAGTCATAGTCCATCTACACCAAGACCTGCAAATTCTCTAGAAGTGGTTAGTATTTTTATAGAAATTAATTTATAGGCTTGGGATACTTGTCTTCAATTTTTTGTATAAAGGCTTTATGTTGCTTAGTGATTTCTTAAAAACATTTTTTCAGAAATCAACCAAGTAATTAATCAATCAGTCATTATATCTACCTATTTATTTATGTAATCCACTTATTCACCCATCTATCCATCTATCCATCCATCTATCTATCTATCTATCTATCTATCTATCTATCTATCTATCTATCTATCTATCTATCTATCTATCTACATATCTATTTATCTATCCATCTACCCATCTACCTATCTATTTATTTTTCAATCTATATATTTAGCAAAATATATCTATATCTTCTATCTATCTACCTGTCTATCTGTTTATTTGTATATCTATATTTTTATCGATATTTCTCTCTCTTTTTCTTATATCTATATCTATAAATATATATATATACATATATATTTTCAATGACCTTTTTAAAATAAATATCTAATTTGTCTACATCTGAAACATTATAAAAACATATCGATTACTTATCAATGTATATTTAATTCGCTGCCAACTAATGTCAGGATAAAGTTGCCACAAAGATGGCGGAAGCAATGGTAGTCACCCAGGGAACTCGTTACCAAGTCGGCAACTGTTTCCGAATTCTTGGCTGTAAGTTTGTCATTGAATTATCTGATTACATATGTTACACACGCCTTTTGTATTGTGATGTATGAGGATGAGGTTAGTATTAATTCACGCCCTTGTTGTCGTTTTTTATGCTTGTGATTACCTCCCTTTGTAACGGGTGGTCACATTCTTTTGGTGACCCTGGGTGACCATTGTCCGTTGGTTCGGACCATGTGGTGTTTTATTTAGAGAGTGTAGTAGTGCGAGACTGTTAGGCTGTGTTTTTCTTCAATTCTGTTTTTATTGAGCGTCGATGTTTTGTTGAATTAAAGTTATATTAATTATTCCTACTCACGTCGTGTCTAAATTGCTTGGATTAAACTTGGCACATGAGAGCTAAGGATTCTTCAAGGGTACGAAAAGTTATTGAGATACTGCCCACACTAGACAGCGAGACGTAACACTATACTGCGTATTAAGCATTTCCTATACTTATTTTGCTTTATACCAGTATTCTATACAGAGGAATGTTGCATCCTACGCGTATCTATGAATGAGAATCTTTCAACAGAATCGTCAGTCAGCCAGATAATACAATAGCTGACTCTTAATGATACTTTTACTTGTATGATAAATAGTATGATAGTGTGCGTGAATTTCTAATTTTACAAGTGATATTTCTGTGCTGATGTGTACATAATTCTTTTATATTGTTTAAAAATTGCTGAAAAAGTCGGAATTTATGTAATTAAGTTAAATTTCCATTTGTTTGGATCGATAAAGTAATCTTAACCTTATCTTATATAACACAGACGCTTATTATATTCAGAATAATATTGTAAGCAACAGGTTGCTTATCTTATGCAGGCACTTATTCTATGCAGAAGTTTCTTGCATCCAACGCGTATTTTATACATAAGGCATACAGAAGCCTTTTCCACACAGAAGGTCATCGTATCTTGCAATTATCCATGGTTCGTTCATCGTTTTGCATTTCGATTAGGACTTGAAGCAGTGACTCAATCTTAAGATAATAAGCTCAGACACTATCTCTGTATACTTCATGCGGCATGGTGGCCGAGAGAACAGCGCTTTCGACTGGCCTACCAAAGGTCCTGGGGTCAAATCCTTGCGAGGACTAGTATTTTTTCTCAGGCCTGGAGGGTGTCCATGAAAATTAGTTTTAGGTCTGATTCGTACTTGACTTTAGTTGGGGCATTGTGATGTCCATACAATCCCCTAGTATGCCGTGGCCACAGAAACTGGTGAACACTGCTTCACTTGCCCTATGGACGGGATACTTTTTTTTACTTTTACACTGTCAGTTTTCTGTTTTAGTCAACGAATAGTTTTCATTTTAATTTGTGTCCAATAACGCGAAAATTGACGGGTGACGAAACAATGTAAATTTATTTGTGGTTGTTTAATCAACTAAACGCGAATCGTTACCAAGACGATCCTTGCCTTGTATCCGATTAGTAGTTTTAGTTTTTTTCGTCATCATCACCTTTCCGATCTAGCAGCCAACTGGGCATTTGCCTTTCGGCCTAAAGCTATGGTGAAGAAATTGCATACTTTTTGTAGCCGTTCGTTGTTGGAACACATGTTGTTAGAGAGATTTGGTGTTCTGTGGAGTTAGACATTTCGTATGTCCTGCAGTGCCTGGCAGTCAAAAAAGTTGATGGGCAACTGTCTCATTTTGATGTATACACAGGGAGCATACCGCCGCTTTTTCTGGTTTCATGCGGGGAAAGTTGTGAGTTTAGATGTACATGTTCTGTGTGCAGTCGAAAGATGGTCACTTGATCTTTTCTCTGTATGATTTTCTTTGGGCATAGAAATGTATGGGAAACTCTTGTTGATAAATGGTATGATAGTGTGCGTGAATGTCTATTGTGTTTGAGTATAAATGGTTCTTTATTTTTGTTTTAGGTATGCTGAAAGACGGAATTTATGTAATCAAGTCAATTTTCCATTTATTTGGATTAATAAAGCAATCTAATCTTATCTTATCTTATCTTAAAATAAAATGATATATTTATTGGTAGGTTTATTCGTGATTATTTTAACGTAGCCCATTCCAAACCCGAATGCCACTTGGGAAGAAAGTAAATGTATGTGAATTTACCCTTACTTTTAGAATAACAAAAGTGATTATATAAATATCTATTTATTTCTGAATATTTCACTTAAATACAGTATTGCTTCTTTAAACTGGAACGCGTGCCATAGGTTGACGATACCAGAATTAAAACTACATTTTAATAATTAGAATGGTCTAACCATATTTGACTACATAGTCGTTTTCTTCTGCGTCTTCTTCTTCGTTCTCAAAAAGTATGTTTCGGGGGGATTTAGACAATAAGTCCAATAAACTGCGCCGTGACTGTTCAAAAGTCAGTTAATTTTTTTGTACAAACTTACAGTAATTATATTTTGATTGATTTTGACAGACTCGGCTTCAGGAACTTCTTCCGATTGGGCAACAAGTCGCAAGCCCAGCGTCCTGTCCTTGACCTATGAACTTCGACCCAAGCTCAACGACAGACGAGGTTTCGTACTCCCGCCATCGGAGATTGTCCCGTCCGGAAAGGAATTTTACGACAGCCTCGTGGCCATGGCTAGAAACTTAATTGTGTAGCCTATACGAATCGAGCGAATGAAGCTGATGTAGTCATTAGTCTACTGTTGAATAAAGAAATTGTGATATAAAACATTATGTGTGTGTTTTGAGTATTTAGATTATTTACAATTAACGCAATATTTATATAATCATTGATGGCATAAACTATATAATTTTTTATCTATCTATCTATCTATCTATCTATCTATCTATCTATCTATCTATCTATCTATCTATCTATCTATCTATCTATCTATCTATCTATCTATCTATCTATCTATATTCTGTCTATATATATCATATCTATCTTTTGCATTAAGCAATACAATTGTGAATAACGTCACGTCTGACGTTTACAATCCAGCGATTTCTTTAGGCAACATCTTTTGGAATTATTTTTTTAAAATCCCCCACATCTTTTCTTACTCGCATTAAAACCAGTAAATCAGCACACAGACAAGTGTTCTAAGTAAATGAACGAATATAACCGGAAATGTTGGTAGGCCTACACGATGAACTTTTAGACTGACAATGCATGCATAATCAATAGAGGATTTAATTAAGAAAATGCTTTAATGGAGTTTCCCGTAAATCTCAAGGTGGAAGGATAATGCTTACTATAAATATTTTAGTCTACGAGAACATATATCGGTTTTAGCAAATAATTCCTAAGCAATTGACAAGTCTTAGCCTACATAGTATTCATGCATAAATGTTGACTTTTAAAACATCTCCGGTCCCATTCGTTCATTAGCTTTAAAACATGTCTGTGTGCTGCGTTACTGGATGTACGAAAAGATGTAGTGGATTATATTTTATTTCATTACCAAAAGATGTTGCGAAAAGAAAACGATGGATTGTGAATGCGAAACGTGAAGAATAACCTATTTATAATCCCAAAATTTGAGTAATCGTTCAAAACATAGTTTAAACAATGATTGCATGAAACAAGACAATATATAGGTACACGTGTCAAGTTTTTACATCGCTTGTGGAGATTCAATATGGCGGCTATGAACTGTCAAGATGACGGAGAGGAACAACATTAATGTCGAAATGGCGCATATTGAGAACTACCCTACCTGTTGTTTGATCTCAACGTCACAAGTCATCGTACCAACGTTTAGTATCCACATATTGAAATTTTGTGGTATACAAAGCCTTCTATTATAGCAGTGTGAATATTTTGGAATTGGTCTGCTTGACAAATTTTTTTTTTTTTTTACAGTACTCTCACGTACATAGTGCTTACTATGGCTGATGCTTGTTTGGTATAAAATAACAGCACAGCATCTATTACATCTTGGATTAATTTTACATTTGATATTATACTTCCACTTCTTAGGATTAATGGATTATGTGAAAGGCAAAACTATTCCTATATTTTTTGTACATGATCTATGTTGAATATTTGTACATGTTTACTAGGATATTTGGTTTTCTCAAATTGAAGGAGCGTATATTATTATATATGTATATGTATATTATATATATATATATAATATAATACTTTGTTATCCTGGTTAATAATCACGCGGAAGATCCCCCTCCCAAAAGTCAATTAAGGCCTCTTCGACGAGTAATTGACTGATAGAGCAGCATGACCTTTAAGCTGTTGGCACGCTGGATGAATTAGAAATCCTTCTTTGGCACGCTGTTATCAAAAGTTTGCTGACCCCTGGTGTAGGGCACTAAATTCTAAACCCGGACAGCTGGGTGGACGAACAATGCAGGCCTCTTCGACGAGAAATTGACTGCTATAGCAGTATGACCTTGACGCTGATGGCACGCTGGATGAATTAGAAATCCTACTTCACACGCTGTTTGTCAAAAGGTTGCCGACCCATTGAGTCTAGAGAACTATAACTCTAAAACCGGGCAGCCAGTGTGGACCAATCATAGAAAGAAAAAAACAATCACACAGCTGCTGCAATGCCGTAAATTTTGGATGATCAAAGTCCATGGAAGCATTCCCTGAAAGATGAGCAGATTGAAGTCGAAGACAACATCACGTCCGTTGACGCAAATTTCTTTACGTCGGCAGATAAAAAAGCGATAATGAAAAAAAATTAATCATGGTATATGGATTGATACACAAGTCGGAAACTTATTGACGCGTGCCAGACTTGGCACGCAGAGCATTTTTCAATGGCACGCGTGAGACCTCCAAAATTAATCCAAGTGTCTCCTACAAGAAATTGAGTGCTAGAGCAAGGATGGCTTTTAGGTTGTTGGCATGCAGGTTGAGTTAAAAATCCTACTTTGGCTTCACGATTATCAGAAGTGTTGCCGAGCCCCTGGATTAATAAAATTGATTTTAACCGACTAAAAAGGTTGCAAATGAAAAGAAGGGCATAATAATGATAAAGTCGTAAAGTGAAATTTGGCAGATGGCGAAGTCTGACAGGGAGTAAAATTCTGATATCGTAAAGTCATTTCTACAATTTTCCTAAACAATATATGATGAAATGAGTAGCGAAACACCTCACGATCAGGTCACTCGTGACTGCCAAAGGTGAATAAATAACATCTAATCTTACATCTTATCTTACACATTGTAGGTAATTGAACAAGTGAATAAATTTATGGTGATACTCGACATAGATTCGTGGGTTATCTAAATAGTTTTAAATTCATGAAGTATACTAGTTGTTTTTTTTTCGAAGTAGTTTTTTTGTCGTTATAAGATTGTTGCCCAGCGGATTTTACCATTCTCTCTGTCCGACCTGTCTGCCAGGTAAGTGTTGATAACAAAAAAAAAAAAGGAACATTATGTAGTTGTATAAATTAGAAGATTTTATTGATTTATTTTGATAAAGTGAGCGTTGTTTTTATATGTGCTTTCAAAGTTAAGTCGATATATAATATATCAATTAGTCATTAAAAAAGAGATTGAGTCAATCAATATGAATCAATCAATCAGTAGCCTATCTATCTGTCTGTCAAAATGTTTCTCTGATATCTATCTATTTATTTATCTATCTATTTATCTATCTATCTATCTATCTATCTATCTATCTATCTATCTATCTATCTATCTATCTATCTATCCATCTATCTATCTATCTATCTATCTATCTATCTATCTATCTATCTATCTATCTATGTATTTAACTATCTATTTATCTATCTAGTCATTCATCTATCTATCTATCTATCTATATATCTATCTATCTATCTATCTATCTATCTATCTATCTATCTATCTATCTATCTATCAATCTATCTATCTATCTATCTATCTATCTATCAATCTATCTATCTATCTATCTATCTATCTATCTATCTATCTATCTATCTAGGTATTTAACTATCTATTTATCTATCAATTTGTTTATCTATCTATTTATCTATCTATTTAACTATCTATCTATCTATTTATCTATCTGTCTATCTATCTATATAGGTCTATCTACATCGTCACGCTACACATGTTAAAAATATTTTTAATTGATTTTTTATCAATGTACGCGACTTAAAGTCAAGAATAACATATCATTTGTACTTGTTGATTTTTAATTGATTAAAATATAAAACAACGAAAGCATCACGACAGCCTTAGCAACAATATCGTCAACAACAACAACAACAACAATATCAACAACAATATCAACAAGAGACAACAACAGACAACAAACGTATTACCTTGACACAAAGCCATAATAAATTTTTAAAAGTGGTTTCAGCCAGATTGATAACTTTCTGGCAGGCGCTGGGTCAGCGCAACCGTCCATTACGGCGTCACGATTGGCCGGATTTCCAGAGCGCTTCTTCAATGTGTGTGTCTGCATGTGTTTGTGTCAGTAGGTGTCTCTATTGTGTCTATGTATGTCTGTGTAGGTATGTATGTTTATGTGCGTTGTGTGTGTCACATTCTTTTTTTTTCTTGACAACAAAATACTGCGTAGGCATAGCAAACGGAATGGCACCAGAAGTATTATATCCACCTCTATACGCTGAATCGCAACTAAGCTGAAGGCACTAAGAACCAAAGCAGGACTAACTTCTTACCTATAAACCAACTTATACCAACACGTAAACATTCAACCAAATACTATATTAAGATGGATCGCTTGCTCTATTTTTAGAGCTAATCTGTTCTTTTTTTCCGTGCGCATCCAATAACGCTGTCTTAAATGACTTCTACGCTCCTACGTTTACCTAAATGTTTCTGCTGTATACGTCTTTCGATTTCAAGTTTAATTACTCATTGAGACAATCATAGCGATTAAAACGGAAGTGTACAGTACAAAATGGATTTGATATTTTGTAAAGACTTCGGCGTCTTGAGAGTGTCTATTGAACTTAAAAATTGGGATCATTGGGATCATCCCAGTAGATCAGTGATGGCGAACCTTTTTGAGGCCGCGTGCCCAAAGTACAATACAAGACCAACTTATTTTTTTCAACGTGCCAACACAGCAATTAAAACCAACTACCATAACATAGCTGTTCCATTTTTGGTAAATGCTTGCGTGCCCACAGAAATGGCTCTGCGTGCCATACGGTCGTCATCTCTGCAGTAGATATTCAACGCTCATCGACAGGTTCTAAGCTATTGATATCATGGGTTCGACCCTAACCCTTAACCCAGACAATCAGAAGTAAAAACTCCACCGCCTAATTGGAGAGGAGATGGGCGCCGACAAGTCTACCAAGTCCATTGAAAGAACTAACGGACACCCAGTGTTAAGGTTAAGGGAAACAAATATTCATAAGCTTATAGCATAAAATGCATCTTTTCCTAAGGTGGTTGTAATTTTGTCAGACGCCTCTGTGCAGTAGTTGCTTTCACTGCCCCCTCCACCATTCCCTCCCCCCCCCCCTCGCCCACACACACCGGAGCAAGTAGATGCAAACTTTAATGTTCATATTACACAATTTCTATTAGCATCAACGACACGTATAAATAAGCAGGGGCGGATTACCGGCCTACTGGCACCACATTTACTTCTATAGTTACACAGTTACACAGATTTCTGGGAGAGAAGGGTTTGAAAACGATTCAGAGTCCGACTATACCTGATTGCAAAAGATATCAGTTATAAATGAAGTTCAACCATTATAACAGAAGCGTGCGCTCATTAAATATATCTATTTACTAATAGACGGAGAAGTTCACGGCACTTATTATCTGTCTGCGTTCATCTACATGATATCTATATAAAGTAATGTTTTATTTACTTAAAGTATGTTGCTCGTAACTCTGTCCCTCTCTAACACAGGATGGCTGGAGTTGTCTTGCTTTGCCTTGCTGTACTTGCCTGCGTGCAGGCAGAAAAACTTCGCTTTGATGGGTAAGTCTTCAGTGTTGTGGTTTTCCCTTCTCTGGGGTTTTCTCAGAAATTGCACCGCGACATCCTCAGATACCTTCCAAGGAATATTTCCAAAAATCGTTCCTTTGGTTACGAACTTAATTCATTCCTGAACTCGGTTCGTAACCCGAAACACTGAAATCAACGCAATAAACTCAATCCGTTTTAAGATGAAACAAATCGTTCCTTTGGTTACGAACTTAATTCATTCCTGAACTCTGTTCGTAGCCCGAAACACTGAAATCAATGCAATAAACTCAATCCGTTTTAAGATGAAACAAATCGTTCCTTTGGTTACGAACTTTATTCATTCCTGAACTCGGTTCGTAGCCCGAAACACTGAAATCAACGCAATAAACTCAATCCGTTTTAAGATGAAACAAATCGTTCCTTTGGTTACGAACTTTTTTCATTCCTGAACTCGGTTCGTAGCCCGAAACACTGAAATCAATGCAATAAACGTTTTAAGATTAAACAAATCGTGGCTTTTTATATAACAAAAATATCCAATCGTTTAACTGACAAAACGTTTGAAATAAAGAGAAAGAAAATAACCAAATAAAATAAAAGTTTCTTTTCATTGCTCCAGATTAAGAGAAATTTTTCAACTTTCTCTCAAATTTGAGGTCTTTGCTTCTGCAGATTAGTTACGCATTTAGCCACATCGACTGATTGTGTTCTCTGTGATGGTGTACCCATGCTGTACTGAATAGCGATATCACCACACGAACGCCATTTAGATATTACATATTTGTTTTTCTTTTTTTGTTTCCTCAAGTATTAAATAAAACATGAATTAAGCAAAAAACGCAGCTATTTTTGGTTTCTTTATCTTATTTTGGTCGCTTTCTGGGAAAAAGCTTTTCGCCACCTAGTCGAAGGTTCAATATCTTTAAACTTTTTAAAAATGTATCAAGCAACTGGAAAAATAGCGTCTAGGTTTCATTTTTAGAATAACAACAAAATGAGTAGACTCTACATATTCAATTTCAACTCTATTTACTTTCAATCATTTATGTGTTTATTCATGCGTTAGTTTTTTTTAGTCACATTAAATATCAGATAAAAAAGCTATCCGATAAAATCTATCAGATAAAAAAGCTATCCGATAAAACCTATCAGATAAAAAATATATCCGATAAAACCTATCAGATAAAAAATCTATCCGATAAAACCTATCAGATAAAAAATCTATCCGATAAAACCTATCAGATAAAAAATCTATCCGATAAAACCTATCAGATAAAAACTCTATCCGATAAAACCTATCAGATCTGATTACAACCAACAGCAACAAACATTCATATTATTTGTACCATGTTTTCAGATTTCAACTTTTCACGGTCTACACGAGAAGTTACGATGACGTTCAGTTTCTGCGAGACTTGAGCGAGTCTCTGGTTGACGTGAGTTGTCATTTATTGAGCTAATGCATTGCTTTGAAAAGTTGGTAATAGCAAAGACTATGATAAGATGGACCGCTTGATCTATTTTTAGAGCTTTTATGTTCTTTTTTTCAGTGCGCAGCCAATAACGCTGTCTTAAATGACTTCTATGGCTGGCTAAAGGTTTCCATTGTATACAACTTTCGATTTTAATTTTCCATTGAGAAAAAATCATGGCGATTAAGTAAAACGGAAGTGTACAATACCAAAGGGAATAGCGAATTCCGATAAGAAGTCATTCGAGTCATCAAATAGCAGAACTATTAAAGCAAGCGGTCCATATTATTATAGTCTTTGGTATTAGCATGCATAATCCAGAGTCATTAAACATTTCATAGTCAATAGACTTTTAGCAGATTTTAGACCTTAAATAGCCACTAGACTTTTCACCAACATATTGTCCTTTCACAGCAAATGGAGCTTTCAGAGCGTCTAGACTCTAGACCTTTCATAACAACTAATATATTTTTTAATCTGAAAAAAATGCATTTACATCCAAAAGTCTTTCCACGTTCACTAATTTTACAGCCACCAGTTATTTCATGACTTATGTTTCTCACTTTTTTCCCAGTTGGACTTTTGGAGGGAACCGAAGATGCAATCTAACGCTACTGTCCTCATTCCCCCCACCCTCGTGGAAGGGATTAAAATGAAGCTGACCTATCAGGGCATTAAATTCACCGTTCTTGAAACAGACATCCAAAGGTCAGTTCGATGTACTCAGTGTCTAATTTCTAGAAACCAGACATCCAAATGTCAAAGTTAATGTCTAATCTCTATAAAACCAGACTTCCCAATGTCAAATGTGAATGTCTAATTTCTAGAAACCAGACATCCAAATGTCAAATGTTAATGTTATATCTCTAGAAAACCAGATAACAAAAAGTTAGTTTGCTGTCGCTTACTCAATGTCAAATTTTTAGAAAACAGACATCCATCAGCTCTAGTCCTTAATGTCTAAATTCTAAAAAAAACACAACAGACATACACAGGTATATACCTAATGTTTAATATGTAGAAACAGGCAACCAAAGGTCAGTTCCCAGAACTTAATGCCTAATTGATACAATGCCAACAAATTAATTACTTCTTCGACTGAGATGGCTCTCCTTTCGAGTTTTTGATAAGCTGTAGCAGGCCCTGCATACATGCAGGCAAGGGTTGAGGAAGTCATCTCAACTTCAATTACTTTCCAAGGCGAGGCGCCTATAGGACTGTTGCATGTTTGGTCTACATGCTCCGTTTGTCCTTTGCCGAATGTACGTTTGTATGACTCCTAGAGTCTGTAAGGCCCGCCTCGTTTTCCTGTACTGTAGTCCGGTGGAGCACCGGCCTTGCAGATTTCGCCAGTAACATGGATGCCTTTCTCACCCCGCCCCTAGCTTGTCGTGGGGGGTACCGCCCCCACCACAGGACAAGTCGTATTAACTCCTGGTCCCACGGTGGACCACCACTCCTTACATTGTCACCCACAGATATGGGGAGTTGGAGACATACGGGGACCACAGTCCCATGCATTAGCCCACCGGTCTGATCCGGGAACCAATTTATAATTTATCACCAGAGCGTAACCATGGTCAGGGGTGGGTCAAGGTAGTGCACACCAAGATCCTGTCTGAGACAATAGGACTTGTGCTTAACAAAGGGTACGGTCTCCGCAGTACCTACACTAAACTTTTTCTCCCCACCTTCGGAATTCCTCTAGATCATTATCGCGTAGGCTTTGCTGGGACACTTGCGCTGTCGCCCGGTAGCACAAATCCCAGACTATAGGTTTAGACATCCAGGCACCGAGGCGGGGTTGAGGTGGACTTTTGCGCTCATTGTTTCCTCCCCACCGAGTATCTGAGCCTCTCGGCAGTGCAAAAATTCTCAGACATGTCCCTCGTGCATTAGCCCACCAGTGTAATATTAAAGGGAGCGTTTCGGTGGTTTCCACACTTAGCCGCTTTGAAGGACAATGATACACAAGTGCTTTAATTGTACCAGTTTCTGTTTGAAGGGTTTTGTGGGCATGCGGAGGCCGTGTGAAGCAAGGCGCGATCAAACAGAACGGCGAGGAGTTCTGTTTGTAGCCATGAGTCTCTATTGAAACCTGGTTTATGGAATTTAAATGATCTGATTCTTGATTGTATTCAGATTAGTGGACGCTGGTTCTGAACAGACACCTGATCACGAGGTCATGCAGCGGCGACAAGCCAGTGGTTCAATCGCTGATCACAGCAACTACCACACTTACAACAGGGTAAAAATATTATCAATCAATCTATCTATCTATCTAACTATCTATCTATCTATCTATCTATCTATCTATCTATCTATCTATCTATCTATCTATCTATCTATCTATCTAACTAACTATCTATCTATCTATCTATCTATCTATTAATATTTCTCTACCTAATTATCTATTTAGTTCTATCAAACACTATAATAATATGGACCGCTTGCTTTAATATTTCTGCTATTTGATGACCTGAATGACTTCTTTTCGGAATTCCTGAATCTTTTTAGTACTGAGGACGTTTTATTTAATTGCTATGATTTTCTCAATGAAAAATTAACATTTAAATCTAAAGTTGTATACAACGGAAACATTCTTAATTAAATTACTTACAACCATACTATATATTAAGATAATTAAGGGCGTAGGCATAATATCTCACGCCATGGGGATGAAGTTTATTTATGGAATGTTTTCACCACATATTTTAAAAATATAAAGTTGTAAGCCTCATTTTGGTGCCACTTTGCCTTGGCGCCCGAGGGCATAATATGAACCCATTTTCAGACATCCCCCATCCTTAGCTACGCCGCCTCTTCTTCTAATGGTGAATAGTTTTAAACGTCAGTCAATCATCAAGTAGTACTGACATAGACTATGATATCAAAATTACATTCTTACAACTGGCTATTAATCATTACATCAATGGATTATTAATCTCTATCATTTATCTATGTGTTGCCATATTATCTATCAATCAGACAGTCAATATAGGCTATTTATCTTTATACCTTTATAAAGAGATAAAAACACCTAAAATCACGTTTCTTTCTAGATCAACGAGTACCTCAACCAACTGAGACAGGCCTACCCTTCCACCATTCAACTAACCAACCTCAACTACATCACACATGAAAATCGTATTGTCACCCTTGTCAAGGTCAGTAAATACGTAACAAAATTAAACCTCATTAACGACTAACTATAACCATAACATTTAGAGAAATTTCCATTTTTATAAAACTTTTATTTTTAACACCTCCCACTCTACGTCAATCTAAGTAGAGAATATATTCTTAACTATTAAAATAATTACTTAATGTTTCTCATTCACCAATGGTAACGGCTAAAATTATTCAATATTTCTTACTAACCAATGGAAACGGCTGAAATTACTCTGTGTTTATTACTAACCAATGGAAACGGTTTAAATTACTCAGTGTTTATTACTAACCAATGGAAAAGATTTGAATTTTAAAATGTTTCTTACTAACCAATGATACCAGTTAGCGATTTCCCCCCTCAATTATTCTTGAATTAAATTAATATATTTGGTTTCTCTTTACAGCTGACAGGTTCGTCATCGCCCAACAAGAAACCGTCAGTCATCATCGAGGCAGGCATCCATGCCAGGGAGTGGGTCTCTCCTGCCTCTGCTCTGTGGGTGATTGAAAAGGTCAGTGCGCCCTAGAAAATACTTGCTGTTACTAGTACTAATAAATGAATTCAAATTTTATAATTCTAAATAACTGAATTCGAAGTTTCTATATAAAAATTCTATACAATTCTAAATGACTGAATTCAAAGTTTCTGTATAAAAATTCTATACAATTCTAAATGACTGATTTCGAAGTTTCTGTATAAAAATTCTATACAATTCTAAATGACCGAATTCGAAGTTTCTATATAAAAATTCTATACGATTCTAAATGACTGAATTCGAAGTTTCTATATAAAAATTCTATACAATTCTATATGACTGAATTCGAAGTGTCTTTATAAAAATTGTATACAATTATAAATAACTGAATTCGTAGTGCCTCTATATAAAATTATATACAATTAAAAATGAATGAATTTGTAGTGCCTCTATAAACATTCTATACAATTCTAAATGACTGAATTCAAAGTTTCTGTATAAAAATTCTATACGATTCTAAATGACTGAATTCGTAGTGCCTCTATATACAAATTCTATACAATTTAAAATGACTGAATTCGTAGTGCCTCTATAAACATTCTATACAATTCTAAACGACTGAATTCGAAGTTTCTATATAAAGTTATATACAATACTAAATACTGAATAAGAATATTAGAATGAAAAACTCTACATAGTTCTAAGGATTGAATTTGAATTTTCCAAACAGTTGGCCAGAGATTATCAAGCTGGAGACGCATCGGCCAGGCAGATGTTGGATAAATTTGACTGGTACATTGTCCCCGTGAGCAACCCGGACGGCTACGAGTACACGCACACCACTGTGAGTATGACGGTGCAGCAGCTAGGTCACAAATAAATAGCCGTTGGTCACAGCGTTAAGTGACTTTGCGAGGCATCAGGGAAAGGGACCATAGAAGGTTCCAAACTCTCCCATCATCAATTCTGCTTTTCTTGATTCTAATTTGCTGTTGATCTACGGCCTTCTTTTGGATATTCTATCAATTCTTCCTTTACATGCTGCCGAATTTCACC
Source organism: Anisus vortex (assembly GCA_949126835.1). Taxonomy (NCBI): domain Eukaryota; kingdom Metazoa; phylum Mollusca; class Gastropoda; family Planorbidae; genus Anisus; species Anisus vortex. Next base: position 36,778,511 of record OX421503.1, read on the forward strand.
TTCGGGCCCAGGTTAGGAGTCTTTTCCGCTTTACCATTACAGAGAATGGTCAATAGGGAATCGCCGATGATGCATTAGGCTTGTTGTGTGTCAAAGATATAATTAAACCAAAATTTCAAAGCCCTTGTCTGTGTGTAATTATTAGGTTATTCATTGATATGAAAGGCACTAAACTTTTATAGATAAATTGAACAATTTACTTTGCATTCTAAAACCTACAATATAAATTAAAATTTGAATCTGAATAGTTCTATTTCCGGCATTTCAACAGCGAAAGTTACACAAGTCCCAAATGTATGTTTAACACTATTGCTTATTAGCTCATGCAATGAAACAAAAAGCTATTGTTGTATATATTATTACATCTGCTGTATTTTATTTATAGTTTGGAAGAGGCCGTAATAAAGAAATAAAATAGGCGTACATTTACTTTTGTGTAATTTATGAATTAAAAGAAAGATAACCCCGCAAGCAATACCAGATTAAATGATAAATAAATAGTATATGTACAAAATAAATATGCTAAAAATATTTAAGAGATTGAAAAGGTAGACTCAGGTATGAAATACAATAACAACATATTATTTTATCAAAACTGCAACTGCAACTTATGAATAATGTATTTATGATGTCCGCCGTCCAGCCATTGTGTGTTAGACGATTGTTAATAGAATTACATACCCTGTTTTGACTCCAATTCATATAGAGTCTAGTCATCCTAGTCTGGAATAGAACAGGTACCTACGAATTTCTGGTAAATACCTTGATTGGGTCGGAATTCCGAATATTTGAGGCGTAATGAACAAGAAAGTTGAGGTCACTCTCTTTTATCTTATTGTTGCAAACATGCGAAGGTTTTCAGACAGAAGGTTCAAGGTATTCCCCCTCCCCCCCACCTACGACTAGCTCAATGGGGGAAAATACTTTCACAGACACGTGTTGTTGAATGATCCCTGTGTTTACGAAGGTCTTAATGTTATTCAGGTAGTTTTTTAATTGGGGTTAGGATATCCCTACAAATTAACCTAGATTTAGCAACAGTTGAAACAAACAAACCACTACAAAGAAGGTTTATTTATATCGTTTTAAAGTATCAGTTTTTTTTTTAGTTGGCAAGCAATATCTCAAATAGACATTGGTGAACTTGAAGTTTATTCACATGTCTTGGTTTGCCGATGATCTTTGACCTTGTATATTTGTTCTCCCCACCATATCATCCAACAGAACAGGATGTGGAGAAAGAACAAACGTTACATCAGCACCAGGTGCACTGGGATTGACGTCAACAGGAACTTCGACATCGTCTGGGGCAGTGAGTACTTATCTGTGTGTTTATTGGTCCTTAGAAACTTAGGATCTAGCTTCGGGTGTGTGCAACATTTTTTGTTGTTACTAATGTGATTAAAAATTCGTAACAAGTCTAAAGTATTTTGTAAAGTAGTCAACTCATAATAATATATCTATATTAATAACAGAAACTAAAATATATAATAAATATTTCAAACCTGTATTTGCCAACGGAGTGCCGCACTTTACTCAACGAAGAGTTTCACTCAAGTCTTGGAGCCGCATTTGCTCACGTATACAGACCTGTCTACCCTGGAAAAACGCTTGGAGTATTCTTGAGAAGGCTAAAGTGTACTTTTCCGAGATCAAGTGTACTATGCAATAATAATTGTCATCTATCGCACCAATTATTCAAAATAATAGTCATTAAAATTAAAACAGTTGTTTCATTTAATGTTTAAAACAAGCAAAGAAAATCTGTTTTGTATTTTCAGCACACTTTAATAAATATATGTTTCAAATGTTAAGGAAATAGACAGCTGGTGTGTGTTCAATAATTTTTCTGTCCTCCTCCATTTGGTTACCTCAGCTATTTGTTTGGTCATGTTTCTTTAGACTCTGGTAGTATGTTCAGCAGTTTTAAGTCTTTATCATTAAGAGCCTTTACAGACTCCAAAATGCCCATGGCCGGGACTTGAGCACCATAAGGCTCTCCATGGTCTGGTAGGAACGCTGTGGTGTCCGGTTCTTCCTGACACAGCTGAAAACACGTTCGCAGTGGGCACTGCTGTGTGGTATGGTGAGAAGCCCCAGCATCACATTCGCCAAGTCTTCAAACATAAAGCTGTCAGTATCTTCATGCTTCATTTCAGCAATAGAAAACCACGTGCGATCAATTCTGTCCTTGATGCACCCTGACACATCAGTAGATTACCCTGACACATCAGTAGATTGATATAGGCAGAACTGCTCAGCAACTTTGTCTAGTGAGGTGTTGGCGACCAGGACAGGAAATCTGTTGATGATGAATTCCAGATTGCTGAACCTGCAAGACTACTGCAATTTGACATCTGCCACTTCTGCTTGCATCAACAAGTCAACATCGACGCCACAGCCATTGTCAGCACATCAGAGCACGACAGCGACAAGTTATTATCCACAATGATGTTGCAAATCATTGCTTCTGCACGAGTCACATCATGCTGAAGTTGCTCCTCCCCAGCGACGGGCTCAGGCTTCACAAGAAAAGACCTAATATTTTGTATAGGCCTAGACTTTTCTTTCTCAACAGCCAGTTTCTGGTGCGACTCCGATTCGTCATGTCTCTTACAGTCATAGAGCCCTCCGTGTCCCACCGAGAAGTCGATATGACAAATAGTGCAGTGTGCCGATATGTCACTGTTGGATGACACATGCAAGTACTTATATTTCATAGAATATTTATTTATAAACTTTTGCTTCCGAGCAGAATACGCCTTCGCTTTTTTACTCGGAGCAGACTCGGAAGCTTCTTCGTCACCTGCTTCATGATTTCGGGCACCCAGTGTAAGTTTGCTGTCAGACATACTTTTGATCGCCGAATTTGGACATTTGCGAGAGAGGAAAAAAGGATATCAGGTCAAGGTCGTCGCGCCGTGTAACAAGTTAGGTATTACTAACAATGTAGGGCATACAGCAAGCTCCGTGTTCTACATAAAGTTTATAGTGACGATTTTACATCATTGAATCATTGATAGCAATAATTGAAACCCCGACGTTGAGCCGAGATCAAGTCTATTAATAAATAGTTGCTTTCGTTTTAGTAGGCTGATAAAGAAAAGAGTTTTAACTCAATAGCTACCATGGCATTTCCCCCGGTTTTGCCCGTATGGCCAGCCCGTTTTCATGACCTTATTTTTTTACATAGCCCCAACGCAATCAAAGCATTTTTTACAGCTTTTATTATGAATGAAACCCTAAGTGTTACATATTAAAATAAGCAGAAATAAAAGCGTATCTACAATATGCTAATAGAACATTTTTAAATTCTAGAATAAGTGTGAAAGTTAAGGTGAAAGTAAGAATGTTGTTTTAGAAACAAAGACAAACAAATAAGAAATATTTTACTTACAGTCTAATAACTCCGAAAAAAATAATCCGAATAAAAAAGAAACTTTGCGATCCTATTAAGAATTCTATTGAAAACACTCGCTTCAAATTTCATTAATTTTTGTTTACAAATAACAAAGATACACAAAAAAACTAAACACAAGTACAGTAAGAATACTAAGGGAAAAAAATGGAAAATCAAACCAGACATCGCCAAAAAATCACTTTTAAACACAAAAAACATGTGTTCCAGTTAATATTTACATCTGAAAAGAACGAATACGGAAGTAGACGATTAAAAACAAGGACGTTAGTTTATTATTTCTAAATCTTGGATTGGATTTAGACAAAATAAATGTATAAGGGTTTCTGAACCGCAAAATGCGGCTCGTGGTCTTGCGAGACGGCTGGCTTGAGCCGCAAAATGCGGCTCGTGGTAGTTAAAGAGTTAATGTTTTAATCTCTTCGTTAGTAAAATAAAACGTCAAGAATTTAAAAGAAAGCCGCGAGTAAAGCGTGCGTGAAGTAGCCTACAGATTGACCTAAAAACAAATTCGCGTGAAGTAGGCTTAGGCTATTTACCGATTGCCGTGTCAGACCATAAAAACGTAGACTTCTTGGAGATTTATATAGTTCTAGACTATAGCCTATGAAACTACCGAGTCCAAAAAAAGCTACATTACGGGATTGCGCTAAAAAAAAGTTTTTAAAACTCAGGAGGCACGAGTAGGCCTATAACAATTACCCCGAGCCACGAAAGCAAAAACTAGGGTAACCCTGACCTAAAAATAAATATAGAATCACACATGCATTTTATTTCGCCTTATAAGTTTTCATGAAAGAAAAAAGTTGATCATTTAATTTATAGTTTCCCAAAACTTCAATTGGCCGGCATGCCGGCCATAGCCGGCACTCTATAAACTCTTGCACCCAAGCAGAAAAGCCTACACCTTCGCTTTTTTACTCGGAGCAGAGTCGGAAGCTTCTTCGTCATCTGCTATGTTTCATGATTTCGTGCACGCGGTGTAGGTTTCCTGTCAGCCGAATTTGGATATTTGCGAGAGGGGAAAAAAGGATATCAGGTCAAGGTCGCCGCGCTGTGTAACAAGTTAGGTATTGAAACAGACGATAGATCTATCCATTTTCCACCAGTCAAAACATCGGTTTTATGTAACTGCGATTTCGTGATCGTCTAATTACCGAAAAAAAAAGAAATAAAATGAAAAATTGCGAAATCATATTTTTGTTATTCAAGAAGTCGTATTTTTAAGACGCTCGGTGTAACAGCCGTATTTTGTATCCTAAAGCGTACGAAAATACGCCCAAAGCGTACGGGTAGGCAGGTCTGCGTATATAAACATTTTAATTATGTTTTTGCATTATATAATGATAATCGTCAATGGATTCATAGTCTTCAAAAACGATCACATTTGCGACCTAGTGTTTTCACCAGCTCTTCAGTGATTATAATTATATGTTTATATAATACATATTTTTTAATTATATTATTTGTTTTAGTCAATGCCCTAATTAAATATATAAGAGTGTCGTTAGATTATATTTCTTAAATAACAAGACGGAATCATTTATCACAACCACAGCTTAGAGCTACAGAATTTTTTTTAACTGACACGTAATTGGCTAAAATAAAAAAGAAGAGAAAAAAAAAATAGAGAAAAAAAGCTAAAAGAAAACTACATTTCTACATCCGCAGCCACTGGTATTTCTAGAACCTGCACGAGTGACATCTACTGTGGCGAGGGCCCTTTCTCCGAGCCCGAGTCTGCAAACTTGAGAGACCTGTTTGATGAGTTGATTGACAGTGTCAAAGTTTACCTGTCCGTCCACGCTTATTCTCAGGTGAACGAAAGATCTCTGTGAATGGGAGTTTGTTTTTCTTTATGAACTGATCAAAGTGTTTTAGCAGACAATTTTTTCTCTTACTTTTTTTCTCTCCCAAATAACTTATGAAAACTACGCCTTTGTTGAAACTTTCCGGCGGACAACAATTACTTCGGCAATACTTCGGTCATCCTATCGAGATAAAACTTGACACACAGTCCTGTTTTCCATGACACATTTTTTCCTTCAGATGTTCACCCCCCCTCTCTCAAAGTTTTAAAACACTTCTTTTCCCATTACACGTTATGGTGCGCATTGTTCAATCCATATGGAAGATATCTGGATAAAACAAAATGCCCCAGATTTGTATTATGTATTGAATGCTATTTAGATTTCTTAACTATATTTTTTTTGTAGGTGGCAAAGGGAAAAGTCTTTGGAAGAATAATACATAAATACATAAGATTGTTTTTTTGCGACTGTTTAATTTTCCTCTCTTTGTTGTTCTTTTCTCTCTATCCTTTTCTCATCGTGCTCTATTTCTTTTGCTCAAATTTTTATCTTCATCTCATAACAATTGTTTCCCTCTGACTCTCTTTTTATCACTTAAAGATTAATTTCACTGTCTTTTATTTCTCTCTTCAACCCTTTATCTACCACTCTACGTATCCGCACATCATCTATCAACCTACCAATATATCCATCTATGTATTTATTTATCTATCTATCATCTATCTTTCCATCATTTACCTATCGGACTTATTGACTAATATCTATCTATTTATCTATCTACCGCATCCACCATTTTATATATCGAGTCCAGAATTTAATTATGTTGAGCCTCTTTTAACGGTTCATTTTTATGTTCTTCAGTACATTCTGGTTCCATGGTGCTACACAGAATACGTGTCGAGGCCTTCAAACTCTGCAGAACTGGTGAGCAATCACTATTAGCTTTAGTGCGGAGGCAAAACCCTAAGCCCACATTTAACCTGTTTACTTAGATGTAATCAGTTATGGCAATCGAACCTACTTTTTGAAGTTCAGGTTCGGTTAAGTGAGACTATAAGTTCGGTTTCAGTTCGGTCTGTCATTAAGCAGAGTTCGAATTCGGTATGTTTGGTTCGGGTTCGGTTCGAGTTCCACCTCTAGATATAATCTCACACTGCTATTCCCTTTGCCCGAATATTATCCACACTTTTCTGCTTATTTAGAGACGTCACTGTGTGTTATTCATTGGTTCAACGAATAGTGTCACGTAAAAGTTAAATTCTGTTGACAAGTCCAGTGGAGTTTGTTGTGATCCAGTGGACTGATGTCACCGGGTCACTTTGTGTGTTGGTCTAACGCCCGCCCCCCATTGGTCGGAAGTTTGGACATGTCAGACGGGTTTTGTGTGATAGAGAAGCGAATGAGTGTGTTGACAGCGTTGGTTTGAAGCAGTTGTTCTTTAATTGCTGGTTTTTATTGAAACTTCCCTACTGTTATGTTATGGATATTAAAGATTATTTTTGTTGATACGAACGTTTTTTAAATTAACTTCTAATGCTCTATAAGCACTTAACCCTTCCCGTACCGACCTACTTCTATCTATGCTGCCTTCAGTTCCGCTATATACGCGCCCGGGACTGTAAGGGTTAAAAGATTACTATAGACAACGAACATAACAATAGTTTTAAATACAAGGCCAGTAGACAATTAGTGATTTCCCACTTTACTTCTGAAAGGATGCTCAGAACTCTAAATAGTTCATTTAAATGTTGTTGTTTTTAAAAAGATACAATGAAGTTATAATAATAATTAATAATTTTAATCTCCGGAAAGCTATAAAATTAAATTAAATTATTGCATGTCCTCAAAAGGAAATAGTAGCCTACTATTTATTTGTAAACACTTGGTTATACTAAACGGTGTTTTGCACTGCCACCCACAGGACAGAGTGGCTCAAAATATGTTGCAGGCAATTACATCTAAGCACGGTACTCCTTACTATCTCGGCACTGCATGGCAACTCTTGAACTGTAAGTACTTGTACTTCATCTTTTCAGAGTAACTACATGTACTTCATTTGTTCTTATACTTCGTAAGCAATTATCATTCGTAAGTACTAATTGTGGCAGGACATAGTGCTTGCAACACAACCGCATAGTATGCCTCGGCCAGGATAATGGTTGAATAGACTGAAATGGTCTAGAACTGAAACTTTTACTTTTTAGAAACTTTTTATGAAACTAATTTAATGTTCTGTTATTTTTTCAACGCTTCGCAGATGCCGCTTCCGGTTCGTCTATTGACTGGGCGCTGAACCGCAAGCCCAACATCTACACCGCTGCCTACGAACTTCGTCCCAGTTCCACTAGCTCCATCGGGTTCTTGCTTCCTGCATCCCAGATCGTGCCTACGGCAGAAGAATTCTACGAGAGTCTGAAGGCCATGTCCAGGGACACAATTGTCTAGACTCTATAAAAACTATTTCAATTATTTTGTGTTCGGTATCTAAATCTTTTGTTCTCTTCTAAATTCTTTAAATTCTTCTTTTAATAAACGCAGTGCTATTTAACAAGAAATTTTCTTCATTATCTGGAATGAACTTATTTATAGAAATAAAAATGGTTTACGGATAATTGTCTTACATCTCTTATTCTTGTTTTGTAATTATAGTTTGTTTCTTAACATTTAGTTTAACCTGTTTGTGTTTTAGCATTATAGTTTTTTTTAAATTCTATGAATGTGTGTGTCAGCATGGGTGTGTCTGTATGTTTCTCTGTATATGTGCGTGTGTCAGCATGCGTGTGCCTGTGTATTTCTCTGTATATGTGCTTGTGTCAGCATGCGTGTACTCTTGTATTTCTCTGTATATGTGCGTGTGTCAGCATGCGTGTGTCTGTGTATTTCTCTGTATAAGTGCGTGTGTCAGCATGCGCGTGTCTGTATATTTCTCTGTAAGTGTGTGCGTGTGTGTCGCATGTTCTTTTATTAGACAACAAAATACAGTACCGTCAGAGCAACTTGAATGGCCCAAGAACTCTTTCTGTCTCTAGACACTAGACCTCAAATAAGTTGATTGCCATCAGAACCAAACATTACTAACGCCTTACCTATTTCAATTCATTGTTAAAGCAAATAGCACGTACACTGTCGTAAACAGTCATCAAGGATTCTAAAAAAAAAATTGTGATTAAGGATTTTATTGTTTGCTTGTTCATCTTTGAATACTAATTTCTATCTCTTTTTTGTGTGATAGGAATTGTAGATTCTGATAATACTCATAAACTAATAATACATTCGTCTGAAGGTAAATGGAGAGCGTTGGCCAATAAGCTAAACTAGGGTACGTGACGGTACGCCTAAAACATATTAATGACGGATTAGCAAAGGGCGCAATAATCTTATGTGAAAACATTGAACTATTTCAACATTTCCCATATGCAACACATTCATCTAGTGTCAGGGCCGTATTTAGTATTGTGGGGACCCTGTTCCAAAATATCTGTGAAGGCCCCTCGTGGCCTCGCACATTGACTTCCGACACCGCTGTGTTAGCCTGTGTACAATGTTGCAGATGCTGAATGATAACCAAGCTCACTTCATTCATCTTGATTAAACATTGACACTAAGTGCTATACGAAACGCTAATTCTTCAATGATGCCATTAAAATCCAATTCACGCAAGATGTCTGATTCAATGCTGAGCAGACATTTTCTACTGAGTCATGGTTGTTCGCAACCTGCTCTCTTATCAAGTTCAAGATCTTTGTCATACATTTTTACACGTTTCCCAGCTGCATGTTGAATTTCATAAACTGACATACCGGTATTGTTAAGTTGACCAAAGAATAAAATCGTTCACAAACCTTAATGTATACATTGATGCGTTGATCAAGTGATTGCCTCAACTGGTCTATAACTGGAAGAAAACTGTCCACACGGAATTTCTCTCTTGGTGATAACTCTGCTTCTTGTACATGTCTATAGTCCAGTGGTGTCAAACGAACACTGCGTCGACGTCTCTGGTATTCATTCCCACACTTTGCTTTTTCTTGAGCTTCATACTCATCAAAGCTGTTTCGCTTGGATGCAACACATGTTTGAGAGAGATTTGATGCCAGCAACGGCCATGTTGATGCCTATTTGTGGGTCTTGAATGGCTTTACTTTGAAAAATTCTTTAAAATCTTACCAAAAGGCATCATTGATGCCCACCTCCAAAGATGACATTCGGTTAATAAGATGATCAGCCTGTGAACGGATGATGGCTTTCTCGTCATCACCATCATCGGCAATCAACTCCAAAGCTTCTTGTATCAGGTGATAGCCTTCTGCAAATGCTTTCGTCGCATCATACTGGCAAGACCAAGTGTGTTTCTGACGGTTACTTTGGTACACCAATGTATGTGTTAAATATTTCATAACGGTGGGTAGAGGCTGTAAAACAAAGTATACATCTGGTGCAGTAAGTAACAAAAAATGACACAGCTGATGAACAACTTTCAGTTGCTGTTTTACCAACTAAGTTCAGTGAGTGGGCGGTGCGTGGCACCCATACTGCTATCTGGTTGCTGTTCAGAACCAAGGCACAAGTCCATTGTATTCACTACTCATTGAAGAGGAGTTATCATGTGACTGTCCACGACAATCATTAATATCAATCACCTGCTCTTGCAGGAAATTTTGAAGTGCAAGGAACATTCAACAGCCTTGTGACCTCTGTTGGCCATTAATGCTACAAACCATTCAACATCAACTGGTGACGACTTTTCTATGTAACGAAGAATTAATGATGATTGGTCTATAAATATAGCTTTCACATCTAGTGTTGAGACAAGTGATATGGAGTAGTACTTAGAAGTCTTTATTCGTGCCGTTATCTCATTCAATACTTGCTTACCCATAACTGATATCAATTCATCACAAACAGTAGAAGACATATAGTTTGTGTCGCCATGTCCTCGATTACTATGTTTTGCAATATGTTGAGCTAGAAAATAATCATATTTCGTTATCAACTTCAGAATACCAAGAAAATTACCATTTTCGGCCGAACTAAAAATGTAAATGTTTCCTCTGAATGCGAACCCCTTTCACGTATGAACTTCAGATTGACAAGTCGCTTGAGTACATTTCTCCAGTATGTTACTTCAATGGACAACTGATCGTTGATGTCAGACTCAGTGATACCTAATTCTGCAGCTCTGCGGACAGATGCTAACACAGCACCCTAAATAACCCTGTCAAGTATACACTTTTAATATAGTGTTGATTTGTAATAATATTATCTTCTCGCTCCAGTCTGTTCCCCTAGTCGTTGTACGCCACTGTCTAGAATGTCCCATTAAATGCTTATAAAAACAACGGCTGTGAGCGAAATAACATTTGCAAGGTCCAAGCTGCTAGGTTTGTCTTTTTTTTGTATCTGTGTGTGTATCATATCATGTTTAATAGAGTTTTATTTTTATCATTAATGATACACTAAAATGGGTGTGAGTGTTAGGAGCGTTTCAGTTCTTAGGATTTTGTTTTGAATGATTTTACTAACATGTACATCATTTTATTTAAAACAAAGATTTACAAAGTCATCTCTATGTTTTAGGACTCTAGGATATATATTATGATGATAATGGAATGGGCTGCCTGAACAGACTAGGAAAACCAGTAACTTAACATCATTTAAAACACTAATAAAAATGCATGACTAGACTCAGAGCACGGATAAGCGTAGGACGCAATAATCTTCTTTATAGTAGGAGCATCTGCAATAATATATAAGATAAGATAATTGTATTGAATTAATATTTCGTATGAAGAAAATAGAGAAATGTCCCTGCGAAATGTAGGCCTAGGCTAGCTTATAAAATATTATATACATTATTAGTCAAGTGACTTGACTTATACTCTTAGCATTTAATAAGTAACATACCCGTCGGTCCAAATTGATCATAAGGCTGTTGAAGCAGATTTAAAACCAGTTTCTTTGATCACAGCACATACTAGAAGATGTGTGGCCAGCACAACGCCCAGCCACTTTTACTTTACCCCAACTAATGTCAGGTACCCTTCACAGCTGGGTAGAACTCAGGGACACCTTCCAGTCTCGGGAACAAAGCCTTCACCAAGGATTCGAACACCAAGGATTCCGTACGCTAGTCGAACGCGCAGGCGCTCGACCATCGTTCCTCATGAGCATTTAAAAAGTGACTATCAATGTGGATTCAAAAGAAAACAGATCAACAGCAGATCACACTTTAACTCTTAAATGCCTCTTAGACAAGTGTCATGAATAGAACATCCCAGCACACCGTTTCTATATGGACTAGAAAATGGCCTATGACAGCATCAAAAGAGAAAAAAATGAAGTTTGGTACACCCAACAAATTTGCAATATCCCATGCCAATAAACCACACTAAAGGAAAAGTCAAGCTTTTAAGGGCGACATATCTTATCTTATCTTATATATTACAGACGCTCCTTTTGATAAGAAAGATTATTGCGTTCTACGCTCATTCGTGGTCGGAGTCTAGTCTTGCATTTTTATAAATGTTTTAAAGGATGTTAAGTTACTTGTTTTCCTGGTATGTCCAGGCAACCCAATCCATGCCCGAATGCCACTCAGGAAGAAAGAGTACTTATATGCATTTGTTCTCGCATAAGGGACAAGGAAAGTGTTTTTGTCTTTATGTTTATCTGAGCATTGAAACAGGCTGTTATTGGATTGTATTTCTTAAATTAGAGTTTAATGCCTTAAGTATTATTATTACTTTACTCTTTGCCCTTCTGTCCTCTAGAGAATTCCGAATTGAATCTGGACTAAAACAATAACATTCACTTTCTTGCACGCCATTTCACTATCACCCTAGAGTAATCAGATACATTTATATTTATATTGTTATATTTATATTGTTATATTTATATTGTTATATTTATATTGAAACATCGTATATTTATACAACGGGAACAATAACAAGAGACTCTCTGAGACAGACTTAGGGACCACAAACACTCTATAAAGTCGCTCTATACTGCCAACCCATTAAGTTCCTTACGATATTGCACTTATATGAAAATTAGCAGATACATAATCAGATACATTTATATTGTTATATTTATATTGTTATATTTATATTGTTATATTTATATTGTTATATTTATATTGAAACATCGTATATTTATACAACGGGAACAATAACAAGATACTCTCTGAGACACACTGAAGGACCACAAACACTCTATAAGATCGCTCTATACTGCCAACCCATTAAGTTCCTTACGATATTGCACTTATATGAAAAATAGCAAAGCCTGCACAATCATTAATAGAATTTAAAGATGCTTCACACAGTCACACAAAGAAAATGCATGGCCATGTCACAATGTCACAAGGAAAGACAGAAGTGACAGTTAAAATTAGAGACAATGTCGAACAAATAAATAATATTTCAAATATTTAGGACATGTAATAACTGAAAGTTATGACTAAGTAACAGAAATCAAAGAAATAATATTAGCCGGCAACAAAGCATATTTGATAATGATAAAATGCTGAAAAGTAAAAACATAAAATCAGCAACAAAGAAAACCATATAGATATATATATATAAATGGCCGAAATTGGGCCAGCAAAAACAACAGAGAGGTGAAGGTGATTTAATAAAATAAATATCGAAGAAAAAAACAAAACAAACGACCAAAGATGATGGGATGATAAAAAAACATTTGGATCATTTTTTAAAACGACATATTTTCATAACTTGCACGGGTTAGGAGATATCAACAGTAATAAAGGAAATTTTATATGCAGTTCGACTATGCACTTTTCAGACAAAGATAGCCGCAGTAAGCCACAGTTAGCAACAGTAAGCCACAACTTACATTTACTACTACAACAGCAAGTTAAATGGCATTGGCCTGAAGCCAAAAGAATTAATTTTCGTCAAAGTGCTAATGCGATGGGACACAAACATAAAGCAGCTGGTAGGATTATAAGATGATGAAGTAAGGCTAATGCTGAGACCATTGAATACTAAAGGAAAAGTCCTAATGATATTTTATAGATGTCACGTTTTATTTTTTTAGGCCTGTTTAGTGTAAGCTTCATATGCCCCCTGTGCACTGTACCGGCTGCATCCCACATTTTGGTGGCTCTGTCTAAGCCTACCACTTGCCACGCAAGTCCTTATGGAATAGGCGCTGACAGATGTTACAGTGAGGGAAAGATAGGCCTAACAGTTTACGCTTCTAGAGCTAATGCCAAGAATTGACAAAAAAAAAATAATCAAATCCCACACTATTTGATTTAGAATGGGTTTTTCAGTTTGCAAGTAGCCAATCGGTTTTACAGTACGTAAAACATAAGTGTGTATTTTTTCAAAAATAGCTTGATACTGACGTGAATAAAAAAAGCTTAAAGACATTTTCTCTTTGGCTAGCGGCTGGGTGCCATACATACCAATACAACTGCCAACTGCAATTTATTCCAAGAGCGCACCGAGCATGCTAAATGTAATAGCACGGATAGAAGTGCTATATAAATTACCATTATTATTGTAATATTTAGCAACAAATCTACAATACACGACCGACACTAGGCATACCAAATTAAAATCACTGGCCATCTATTCTAAATTCCAGAAACATGATTATCGCCTGGTATACATGACGATTGATTTGATTACGTTGATCATAAAGATCTTTCAAAGTAGTTTAATAATTTAAGATACAATAGTTATGAATAGGATTTAATTCCAAGCGTCTATGTAAAAAAATGAAAATCAATAAGACCAACAATACACAAATAATAAAATTAATGTGTTCTATTTTCAATCTTAGCATGGCTCGAGTTACCTTCCCACTTTTGCTACTGCTTCTAGCAGTTTATGGAGGCCAGTGTGAGAAACTTCGTTTTGATGGGTAAGTGTAACATAGTTGTAAATAATTATGCCTATACAACTATATACATTGACTACATGGAGTGCTCGTCGGGGATAAGTCAGATTTGTTTTATACCAGATGTGAAAAGTTTTCGACTTGTTTCTAGCTGAAAAGGGGGCACGGTGCTCGTTTGGCTGGCGTACCGTAGGTCCTGGGTTCGAATCCTGGTGGAGGCTAGGATTTTGTTCCAGGTTCTAAAGAGTGTCCCTGAGTTTACCCAGCTCTGATGGGTACCTGTCCTTAGTTGGGGTTAAAAAAGGGCGACTGTGCATAGTGCCGTGGTCACACAAACTGGTGAATGCTGCTTCACCGGACATATGGATCAATTTGGTCCGACTGGTACTTTATTTACTTCTAGCTGAAAAAAAAGTATACTCCCCGAAGAAAGTGTGGGTCACTGTGGGAGATAGGACTTATCTTAGCCGACGCTATCTCTATACATAATGCTTGCGTTCTACGCCTATACATGGGATGAATTTTGCATTTTACAAATTACATATTAATATGTATTCATAACTAAGTCTTTGCATGCGCTTTAAATTTACCATATGTTATAAAAATTAAATGGAAAAAAGTGTGTTTTTGTTTTTAAAATGTCTATAATGTCGGCTTGTTTAATTGCTTTCGAAAGTTCATTACAACACAGAGGTACCACGACGCTGTAGGAGCGAGCTGCAAATATTCTTTCTTTTTACGATTTGAGATGGATTTTGTTTGAACGCAGTCCTCTTTTCTATAATATGTGTAGCTCGACCGTTGATCTGATATACTGGGGAGATTGACCATGAAGGCTTTTATAGAGCATGGTCAGAATTTTGAATTTTATCCTGAGTGTTGTAGGTAGCCAGTGCAGTGCACTGCGTTTTGATTTAGAATTTAAACAAGGTTAGGTTGTTTTTTTTTGGTTTGTTCGAGAAACTTACTCCATGTATGGAAATAAACTTTATGTGAATTTATACATTTGCAAATATACTACATGGCGCTCGCTGGTCTGTTATGTACAATTGTACTGAAGTAGCGGTGTCTTTACAATAATAATGTAAGACATTTCTACAATTTGGTATCCACAACTCCGTACTAATGACATGTAAGGACACCAGGTGAAAATACCCAACAAATTTAAGCCGATAGTTGAAAGTGATGAAATATTAGTATAGTTTTTGTTTTGCTTATTAAGTTAACATCATCGTTTCTTTGCTTGATGTTCAGTTACCAGCTTCTGGCGGTCTTCTCAAGAAGTTACGATGACATCCAGTTCCTTCATGACATCGAGGAACAGTTTGTTGACGTGAGTATTTGTGAATGAAGTGAAACGTTTAGAACATCAATGGACCTTACCATGACGTAATTTGACTCTAAATAGGTCAACGTTAAAAGCTCTAATTAGGTCAAGAATAAAAACTTTGACCATGTCAATGTTTAAAAAAAAATCGAATTAGGTCAACTTTAAAAACTGTAACTAGGTCAACTTTAAAAACTTTAACCATATAAATAAAAAAAAACCTCTAACAAGGTCAATGTTAAAAACCTAACTAGGTCAATGTTTTAAAAAAGCTTACTATGTCAATGCTAGAAACTTTAACCATGTCAATATTATAACAACTCTAACAAGGTCACGGTTAAAAAAAACTCTGAAAAGGTCAACTCTAACTAGGTCAATGTAAACAAAAAACGATAACTAGGTCAATGTTAAATAATATTCTGAGCTAAAAATGTATGTTCGACTTCACATAGATTTCCTTTAATTGTGTGAATACAAAATGTAAAGGTGCTTCCGTCTTCTCTGGAAAACAAACAACAATAAGGCCAAATATTATTTTTTTTACCCAATTTAAAAAATCTAAATGAATTAAATCATAGGTTCTCAACGGGGGCGATATTGCCCCCCGGGGGGCGGTGAGAAGCTTTAGGGGGGCGATGACATTCCCGGGGGCGATTGGGGGCGGTGAAGGGCAAGTGGGCGATACAAACGTACCTGATATATTTTAACACCTCAGCTATTTGAATCGATTAGTTTTTGGATGAAATGTGATGTAAACGAAAGTGCTGCTAAATATCTGATATTTCCCAACAGTATGCCTACATATTATTATATTAATAAGAAAGAGGAATAGCAATGTCTTTTCGATGAAGTAGGGGATAGTATTTGGCATGTATGGTGTGCGGCCGGCTGGTCCTGTGGTTGGTACACCGGACTGTCAACCCTGTTGACCGATCACTGTCGCCCTAACATCTGCTAATATTTATGATAGTTTGATCTCAGTGTAACCGAAATGTCCTTAATGTGTTTTAAATGATCGGGACTATCATTGAACTATTGTTAATCGGTATAGATAAGCAGTAATCATACAAACTGGGTAGTTATTGTAGTGCTTGAAAATATACATATACATTCTTTAGTCATATAATATTTATATAATTTTCAAATACTTTTTACAGTTTGATCATTTCAAGATTATAAAATGTAAGCCATTTTTTTTATAAAAGAAAAAAAAAACAAACAGAAATATTAGCTCAAATAAAACGGGCTAATTATCTCCCTTTAACTAAAAAATGTTTCCACATTTAATTCAATAGTGATGCCAAAACAAGTTCTGTTTTGAAATATAACAAATATTACTGATTATTAGACCTAAGGATTTTGCAACCAAAATTGAAACAAAAATAGACAAATTGCTAGCAACACACCAGGCAAACGATTCACATTAATATTGATAGATTTAAACCTTTTGTTAAGGCAATTTTTTGATCTATTAATTCTTACAATATGTTTCCTTTTCAGTTTTTTTTTAAAGATAATTAATCACACAAAAAGTCTAGTTCCCCTAAAAAAATTGCGGAAACTAAAGTCCAGATGGGCGAAAAGGTGGGGGAGTGGGCGCTAAAAGAAATTGGGGGGGGGGGCGGTGTGCGGAAAAAAATTGTAAAAGGGGGCGGTGAGCCGAAAAAGGTTGAGAACCTATGAATTAAATAAACAATTAATGTTTTTAATTTTTCATTTCTAGATTGACTTTTGGAGGGAGCCGAAAATACAAGAAAACGCCACGGTTCTCGTGCCCCCAACGCTTCTCAACCTGTTCAAAAGGAGGCTGGACGAGAGCAATATACAATACGCCACCTTAAGTGATAACGTCCAAAGGTCAGTTGAAAAAAAACGCAACACCAACAACTATTCAACAAGTCTTAAAAAACAACAACAATAGTCTTATTTACGATTTCCAATTTTTGATTTACAATAGAGCTCAATCGTTAATACTTTGTTTCAATATAATATAATATTTACAATATAATAATAATATTTAAAACAACAACAAACATGCAAACTCTTTATATGATAAAAGTATTTAATACGTTACAATGTCATAGCAGTTGGAAGGAAACAGTTCGTTCATAGAGGCATTTTTAAATAATTTCGTCTGTCACGTGGATGCCCCGCGTCTAGACCGAACGTATCCCTGAAGGCCGACTTTGAATTCAGACATAAGGATGATTGTGTGGCCTTACCGATGTCTCACCACGCCCCCACCCCAAGGAGCACCAAAAGGACAGACTGTTCCGTTCATTGTTTCCTCCCCACCGAGTTTCTGAGCTACTCGGCAGTTCAATAATTCTCGTACGCGCAATAGCAGGGGCTGCCCCCATGCGTTAGTCCACCAGTATACTCTTAAGGAGAGCGTATCGGTGGTTTTCACACTTCGTTGCTCTGAGGCACACTGGTATACAAGTGCCTTAATTATACCCTATTTCATTTGAAGGGTTTTGTGGGAATGTGGAGTTTGTGTAAATCAATACAGGATACAACAGAACGGCGATGAAATATCGAGTAATGTTATTATCGATGACTCTATATTCAAAACCTGGTTTATGGAATTTAAATACTCCGATTCTTGATTGTATTCAGATTAGTGGACGCTGGTTTTGAACATACACCTAATTATGAGGTCATGCAGCGGCTTCAAGCCAGTGGTTCAATCGTTGATCACAGTAACTACCACACTTACAACGGGGTAAAAAACAATCAATCAATCAATCAATTTATCAATTAATCAATCAATCAATTAATTAATCACTCAATCTATCTATCTATCTATCTATCTATTTATCGATCTATCTATCTAACTATCTATTAATATATCACTGCACCTAATTATCTATGTAAGTACATAGATAAATATCTATATACCTATCTCTATATAAATATCTAAATTTATCAAAATTCAAAACATTATGTCTGTATGTCCTTCAATCTATCACGAAAATAAATCCACTTACAACCATACTATAAGTGAGCACCGACTTTCGATCCGAAGGTTCTGGGTTCGAATCCTGGTGCAGGCTAGGTCTTTTCCCCCCAAAACATGAGAGTGCCCCTGAGTCTACCCAGCTCTGATGGATTCCTTAACACTAGTTGGGGTGAAGTAATTGCGGCTGGGCATTGTGCTGGCCACACATACCCTCGTATGCCGACGCCACAGAACCTGGTGAACGCTGCTTCACCACCCCTATGATCAGTTTGGTCCGAAGGGTACTTTACTTACTTAGTCAGTCTATTCAGGCTATCAATCTGTATGCCTTTATAATGAGATAAGATATACAAAACCAGGTTTCTTTCTAGATCAACAAGTACCTCAAACAACTGAGACAAGCCTACCCTTCCACCATTCAACTAGCCAACCTCAACTACACCACACACGAAAATCGTATTGTTACCCTAGTCAAGGTCAGTAAATACATAACAAAATAAACCTCATTAACGACTAACTATAACTATAACATTCATACAACTTATATTTTTCTAAAACTATCAGTGTTAACACGTTCTCTTTTACGTCAATAACATTAGAGAAGATATTCATAACTAATGAAATAAATTTCTCAATGAAAACGGCTTTTTTTAAAGTAACCAATGGAAACGGCTCAAATTACTCAATGCTTCTTACTAACCAATGGAAACGGCTCATATTACTCAATGCTTCTTACTAACCAATGGAAACGGCTGAAATTACTCAATGTTTCTGACTAGCCAATGGTAACGTTTGGCGATTTTCCCCGTCAATTATTCTTGAATTAAATTAATATCTTTGGTTTCTCTTAACAGCTGACAGGTTCGTCATCGCCCAACAAGAAACCATCGGTCATCATCGAGGCAGGCATCCATGCCAGGGAGTGGGTCACTCCGGCCTCTGTTCTGTGGGTGATTGAAAAGGTCAGTGAACTCTAGAAAATACATGCTGTTACTAATACTAATGACTGAATTAAAATTTTACAATTCTAAATGACTGAATTCGAAGTTTCTATATAAAATTTCTAAACAATTCTAAATGACTGAATTCGTAGTGTCTCTATAAAAATTATATACAATTTTAAATGACTGAATTCGAAGTTTCTATATACAATTATATACAATTCTAACTACTGAATTAGAATGTTATAATTAAAAATTGTAAATGATTACATTTGAATTTTCCAAACAGTTGGCCAGAGATTATCATGCTGGAGACGCATCAGCCAGACAAATGTTGGACAAATTTGACTGGTACATTGTCCCCGTGACAAACCCTGACGGCTACGAGTACACGTTCACAACTGTGAGTAGGATGGTGCAGCAGCTAGGTCACTAATAGCCCTTGTTCACAGCGTTATTTGACTTTGCAAAGACATTAGTGTTACCATAGAAGGCTCCAAGCTATTCGCTTATCAATTCTGTTTTTCTTGATTCTAATTTGATCTTGATCTACGTCATTATTTGTAAGTAAAGTATCCCTTCGGACCAAATTGATCATAGGGCCGGTGGAGCAGCGTTCACCAGTTTCTGTGGCAAGGGCATACTAGGTGATTGTGGGGCTGCACAATGTACAGCCGCCTCAAAGACACCCTCCAGACCCGGGCAAAAAATCCTAGTCTTCACAAGCTGCCGTTCGTCCTCCGTGCCTCCTACTTTGGAAAGTCCATAAATTCTCCCACTACAGGCTGACGAATTTGACCTTTCGGCCTAAGTTCGTTTACTCTTAGTTCCGAGAAAATCCAGCTTTAACAGTCTTCTCTGCCCTAACATTACCGAAAATGATCAAATGGGAATCGCGGATGATGCATTAGACTCGCTGTGGGTCAAATGAATAATTAAACCAAAACGTCATACCTATTGGCAGTATGTAATTATTAGGTTATTCATTGATATGATAGGCATTACTCTTTTATAAATAAATTGCACAGTTTATTTTGTATTATCGAAGACTATATAAACAGATGGACTGCTTGCTTTATTATCCTACGATTGCCTAGATGTTTCCGCTGTATCCAATTTTCGATTATTTTTTTTTATTGAGAAAATCATAGTCATTAAATAAAATGAAAGTATATTCTATACAATTTTAAATGACTGAATTCGAAGTTTTTATATAAATCGTATGTTCTTTTTCCGTGAAAATCCAATAACAATGACTTCTACGCTCCTACGATTGCCTAGATGTTTCCGCTGTATCCCATTTTCGATTTTTTTTTATTCATTGAGAAAATCATAGTCATTAAATAAAATGAAAGTATACAGTGCAAAAGGGACTCAGAAATTCCGAAAAGAAGTCATTAAAGCAAGTGGTCCATCTTATTATAGTCTTTGGAGTCATCAAATAGCAGAAATATTAAATCAGCGGTCCAGTTTATTATTGTCTTTGGTATTACATAATAATAATTCTTTACAATAAAAATTAGAATTTAAATCTGAATTGTTTCGTTTCCGGCATTTCAACAGCGAAAGTTACACAAGTCCTAAATTTATTTTTAATACAAGTGCTTATCATGCAATTAAACAAACACCTATTGGTGTATATATTATTACGCCCTCTGCTGTAATTTATTTATATTAAATAATAACGACTCGTTTGGAAGAAATCGCAATAAAGAAATTAAATAAATTTACTTTTGTGTAATTTATGAAATAAAAGAAATATAACGCTTCAAGCAGCACCAGATGAAATAATAAAAAGTACAATACAAATATACTACAACAATATAAAAGAGATTGAAAAGGTAGACTCGGGTATGAAATACAATAACAACATATTATTGTATCAAAACTTCAACTGTAATACTTATAAATAATGTGTTTATCATGTCCGCCGTTCAGCCTTTCTATATTGCTGGATGGTTTAACAGTAGTTGAACTCCTTTTCATATAGTCACAGAAAGGAATTCTTGAAAAGAACAAAGTTTTATACGAAGTTTTTGAAAATAACTTCCTTGGGTCCGAAGTCCGAATATTTTGATTGGTATAGAACAAGAAAGTCAAGGTCACTTTCCTTTCTCATTGTTGCAAACATGCAAAGGTTCTCCGACAAAAGGTTCAAGGTCGTTTAATCCCTTCCCCCTCCCCACACCAAGGACTAGGCCTATGGGGTAAAATACTTTCACGCAAGCGTGTTGTTGAATCATCCCTGTGTTTACGAAGGTTTTTCAGGTATTTTTTAATTGGGGTTAGGATATCCCTACAAAATAACATAGATTTACCAAGAGCTAAAATAAAACAAATATACTACAAAGAATATTTATTTTCATCGTTTTAATGAATCAGTTTTTTTAGTTGGTAAGTAAGCTCTTCAGTCAGCCAGAATACAATATAGCTGACTAATAATGAACTTTTTCTTGTACGATAAATTGTGTGATTGTGTGCATGCATCTCTATTTATATAAGTATATTTCTGTGCTTGAGTACAAATAATTCTTTTATATTGTTTAAAAAATCCTGAGGGACAAAACATCTGTAATCAAGACCAATTTCCATTTGTTTGGATCAATAAAGGAATCTTATCTTATCTCTAATAACATTGGCAAACTTAAAATCTATACACATGTCTTGGTTTGCCTATGAACTTTGACCTTATTTGTATATTTGTCATTCCCACCCATCATTCAACAGAACAGGATGTGGAGAAAGAACAGACGTTTCATCAGCAACAGGTGCACTGGGATTGACCTCAACAGGAACTTCGACATCGTCTGGGGCAGTGAGTACTTATCTGTGTGTTAAATGGTCCTTAGAAACTTAGGATCTAGCTAGTTCAACCACTGGGGCAGTGAATACTTATCTGTGTGTTTATTGGTCCTTAGAAACTTAGGATTTAGCTAGTTCAACGGATGGGGCATACGTTTTAAAATTAAAATTTAAGCCAATAAGAATACGCCAATAACTTGACAAACATCAAATTTTATCTTACTAATGTGATTAAAAATTCGTAACAAGTCTTTAGTATTTTGTAAAGTAGTTAACTCATAAAACAATATCAATAACATAAAATAAAATACAGAATTACTATTTCAAACCTATATATGCCTGGGGTGAGTACCTATGAGGCCAACAGAGTGCCGTACTTTACTCAACGAAGAGTCTCACTCAAGTCTTGGGGCCGCATTTGCCCACGTATATAATAATTATAATTATGTTTATATATTATATTATGATAATCATCAATGGCTTCATAGTCTTCAAAGATGATCACATTTTAGCCCTTTTTGTTTTTACTAACTCTGCAGTGATTATATGTTTATATATTACACATTATTTTAGTTATTCTATTTTATTTAGTCAATGCCCTAAATAAATAGATAGGAGCTGCGTCAGATTTTTTAACTGACTCATCTTCGGCTAAAATATAAAAGAATATAGAAAAAAATACAGAAGACAACGTAAAGAAAACTACATTTCTACATCCGCAGCCACTGGTATTTCTAGAACCTGCACGAGTGACATCTACTGTGGCGAGGGCCCTTTCTCTGAGCCCGAGTCTGCAAACCTGAGAGACCTGTTTGATGAGTTGATTGACAGTGTCAAAGTTTACCTGTCCGTCCACGCTTATTCTCAGGTGAACGAAAGATCAATGTTAATGGAAGATGGTTTTTGTTTGTGAACTGATCAAAGTGTTTCAGCAGACATATTTTTTTCTCTTACGTTTTCTCTCTCCCCAATAATTTATGAAAACTCCGCCTTTGCCGAATCTTTCCGGCGGACAATATTATGGTGCACATTGTTAAATCAATATGGAAGATTTTTTCGGATAAACAAAATGCCCCAGATTTGTATTATTTATTGAATGCTATTTAGATTTCTTAACTACATTTTTTATTGTGGGTGGCAAAGGGCGAAGTCTTTGGAAGAATAATACATAGATTAAATGCATTAAAAGATTTGTTTTTGAGACTGTTTAGTTTTGTTTTCTTTGTTATTCTTTTCTCTTTATCCCTTTCTCATCCTGCTATATTTCTTTGTCTCAAATTTTTATCCTCATCTCACAACACTTCGTTTCTCTCCCACTCTATCTTTATCACTTAAAGATTAATTTCACTGTCTTTTTTTCTCTCTTTTACTCTTTATCTACCATCCTATCTATCTATGCCTCTATCTATGTATCTATCTATTTATCTATCTATGTATCTATCTATTTATCCATCTATCTATCTTGTTTTCTTTCTTGTATGTCTGTCTACCATACCTTTCAGTTTATCTAGCTAGCTCAGTATTTGAATATGTTCAATCTCTTTTAACGGTGTCCTTTTATGTTCTTCAGTACATTCTGGTTCCATGGTTGTACACAGAATACGTGTCAAGGCCTTCAAATTCTACAGAACTGGTGAGCGAACACTATTAGTTTCGGTGTGCCGGCAAAACCCCAATTCCACACATAACCTGTTTGCTTGGCTAAAATAAGAGATGGCAATCGAGCCTACCTTTTGAAGTTCGGGTTCGGTTAAGTGAGACTGTAAGTTTGGTTTCAGTTCGGTTAGTTGTTAAGCAGAGTTCGAGCTCGTTATGTTTGGTTAGGGTTCGGTTCGAGTTCCATGTCTAGATAATACCTCACACTGTTATTCCTTTTGCCCGAATACCACCCACACTTTTCAGAATACTTCTTACTGCATTTTTAAAGACGTCACTTTGTGTTATTCATTGGTTCAACGGATTGTGTTGTGTAAAAGTTGGATTCTGTTGATCAGTCCAGTGGAGTTTGTTGTGACCCAGTGGACTGAGGTCACTGGTTGCTGGCCTAACTCCCGCCTCCATTTGTGTGAAGGTGTAACACGCCAGACGGGTTTTGTGTGATAGAGACGCGAATGAGTGTGTTTACAGCTTTGGTTTGAAGCAGTTGTTCTCTAATCGATGGATTTTATTGAAATTTCTGTGCTGTTATATTATTATCATCATAAAAGATTGTTTTCGTTAATACGATTTTTTAAAATTGACTTCTAATGCTCTATAAACACTTAACCCTTCCCGTACCGACCTACTTCTATCTATGCTGCTTTCTGTTCCGCTATATACGCGCCCGGGACTGTAAGGGTTAAGAGATTACTATAGACGACAAACATAACAATAGTTTTAAATACAAGGCCAGTAAACAATTAGTCATTTCTCACTTTACTTCTGAAAGGATGCTCAGAACTCTAAATAGTTTATTGAAATGTTGTTGTTTTTAAATAGATATAATGAAGTTATAATAATAATTAATAATTTTAATCTTCGGAAAGCTATAAAATAAAATTAAATTAATGCATGTTCTCAAAAGGAAATAATTGCCTACTATTTATTTTTAAGCACTTGGTTGTACTAAACGGTGTCTTGTACTGCCATCCACAGGACAAAGTGGCTCAAAATATGTTGCAGGCAATTACATCTAAGCACGGAACTCCTTACTATCTCGGTACTGCATGGCAACTCCTGAACTGTAAGTACTTGTACTTCATCATTTCAGAGTATCTAGATGTACTTCATTTGTTCTTATACTTCGTAAGCAATTATCATTCGTAAGTACTAATTGTGGCAGGACATAGTGCTTGCAACACAACCGCATAGTATGCCTCGGCCAGGATAACGGTTGAATAGACTAAAATGGTCTAGAACAGAAACTTTTACTTTTTAGAAACTTTTTATGAAACTAATTTAATGTTCTGTTATTTTTTCAACGCTTCGCAGATGCCGCTTCCGGTTCGTCTATTGACTGGGCGCTGAACCGCAAGCCCAACATCTACACCGCTGCCTACGAACTTCGTCCCAGTTCCACTAGCTCCATCGGGTTCCTGCTTCCTGCATCCCAGATCGTGCCTACGGCAGAAGAATTCTACGAGAGTCTGAAGGCCATGTCCAGGGACACTATTGTCTAGATTCTAGACTCTATAAAAACTATTTCAAAATATTTCTTCCTTTTTTTAGTGTTCGGTAACTCAATCTTTTGTATTCTTTCTTCAAAATTCTTTAAACTCTTTTTTCAATAAACGCAGTGCTATTCAAAAAGAACATTTCTTCATTATCTGGAATGAACTTATTTATAGAAATAAAATCGGATAATTGTCTTACTCGTCTGATTCTTGTTTGATATTTATAGTTGATTTCTTAACATTTGGTTTAATGTGTTTGCGTTTAAGAATTACATTTTGTTGCAGTCTATACGTGTGTGTGTGTGAGCATACGTGTGTCTGTATGTTTATATGTATGTGTGTGTGTGTGTCAGTTCTCTTTTTCTTTTTGCTTCTTACGTTTAGTTGAATCAGTTCTTAATATTAACTTTTCGAGCATGCCCCCGCCCATGTTCAAGTATTCAAACATATTTACACGGCATCTTCTTATACAAGGTGTAAATAATAAGATCAACGAGGATTCTTTATTTACAGTATTTAATTAACATGAATGACATAATGAACTTCATTTTAATACATATAATGATATTCTTGATAATGGTACATTGATTCACAAATATTTTTTATATCTCCATTATTTAATCCAATAGCTCACATGGTATATTTGCATGCAAACTACTCGTGTAAGTTTAGTAAACCCATACTTTAAAAAAAATAAAAAAAGAATACGCTATTTTTAAGAAACTAATAATAAAATTATTCACGCATTTAAAATTCTAGATCAAAGGGAACAAACTCATCAATATACAAAAGTTATTTTAACGTTATCTGCCTTTGAGTAGACGTAAAACAAACATGCCCTCCCGTTCTAAAAAAATCTTTTTTTATCATTCTGATTAATAGTTTGTGAGAAAAGGTTCATGTGAAAATAAATTTATCAACGTTTTTTTAACGAGTATGAATATTTAGTATTCCCCTTATGTTATTGGGTCGACCAATTTTCTAGTCAATTTTCTGTTTTGTCAACTCTGGGATAATTGCGATTCTATGACAGTTCTTCTGCGTTGGCTCCACCGGCTCACAGTGAAAGCAAAAATTAAATATAAAGTGGCGCTACTTTGCCGTCAGTGCCTTTATAACAATGAGATGCCGTCCTATCTCAAAGAACTAATAAAAACCATATGTTCCACAAAGAACACTTCGTTCCGCCGACTCCTCGATTCTGGAAGTGCTCCGTTTCTCTCTGACGACTGTTTACCTTTGAGCCTTCTCAATATCCTGTCCGAAGAGGTGGAATCTACTTCCCATTCAACTCAGCCGAACAATGCCCTACTGCTATTTAAAAAACAACACTTAAAAACACATTATTTCAATATCTACATTTTTTCAACATGCAATAGACCCTTACTGTTTTACTTGTACTGTAGGTAAGTTAAAGCTTCATTTATTTGATTTGAAAAGTTTTAAATCATCCATTAACTTTATATTTCTTATCCTAGAGATTATACTCCGTTTTCTTAATTGTATGTTAAATGCGCTCTAAGCTTACATTATGTTTGTTGGCAGAGCTATACATATATTATTATTATATCTGTTATTATTGATTGTAATTTTTATACTTAAATACAATGTATTTAAATAATATTGTATCGTGATTAATTTTTTGTTGTTGTTTGCTTTTTAAAGGACCTGTGTGTTCTTTAATAAGATGAACTGAAATTGTTTTTCTCTGTACGGCTACTATATTCAAATAAACGAATTTCTACGTGCACTAACAGTATTAATGTTGGCTGAGAGACTCGGAGACAAGAGAGTCTTTTTATAAGAGCATAAAGACCTTTCTCTTTAGCTAGTTACATTCCTTACTTACTAATTTATCTACCACTACAATTCACACCAAGCATGCTGAATTTAACAGCACGGCTAGAAGCGCTATAAAAATGACGATTATTATTATTATTATTCGGCTTGTCCATGTAGCTGGGGACATCTTATTTGAAGCAGATAACTAAACCTTAAAACACATTTAAACACAACAATAATTGAATCATTAGTTAAGGTCTTTTAACACAACAATAATTGAATCATTAGTTAAGGTCTTTTAACACAACAATAATTGAATCATTAGTTAAGATCTTTTAACACAACAACAATTGAATCATTAGTTAAGGTGTTTTAACACAACAACAATTGAATCATTAGGTAAGATCTTTTAACACAACAACAACAACTGAATCATTAGTTAAGGTCTTTTATTATAATTCAAGAACTTGCATTTTTTATTTAAGGTATTAAAGTTATGCTTTCAAAAAAATAAAATAATGGATACACCGATCTATACATTTAGACTCTCATTTCTCTGGCCATTACCACGAGACTGTCGTAGTATTCCTCGGAGGTGCCGATGATCTCGCTGGGTGGCAGAATGAATGCCCTGGGGTCGTCGGCGTGGGGCCTCAGCTCATAGCACATGGCGTAAATGCCGGGTTTCCTTGATAGGGCCCAGTCCTCAGCACCGCCACTGGCGGCGTCTGAAAGTCATTTGAAAAGAAGAAAAAAATCTATAAATAAAGACGTTAAAAGTAACCTTCTAAACCAGGGGTCGCCTTACTACGGCACGCGTGACAGACTTGGCAAACTGAGCGGAACATCCCAGAAAGGAATAATTCTTGTCTCCTCTACAAAACACTGAGCGCTAGAATAGTATGACTAGGCAGTTGGCACGCTGAATAAATTAGAAATCCTATTTTGGCACTTTATTGTACATTTGCACCGCATCCAGATCAGGCAGACAAGTTGTATCACTACTTTTAAAAAGAACTTTTCAAAAAGCTCATTTATTTTAAGATTTAACTTCCTTTAACATTTTTAGACCCCCTACTATTATACTTTTATACTAAGTCGGAAAATACTGTATTCTTTTGCTAGGTCTTATAATGTGTCCGTTATGAGATTATAAATTTGCTCT
Organism: Anisus vortex; assembly: GCA_949126835.1. Lineage (NCBI taxonomy): Eukaryota > Metazoa > Mollusca > Gastropoda > Planorbidae > Anisus > Anisus vortex. The sequence goes on from OX421503.1 coordinate 36,806,739, forward strand.
ATATCCTTTATTTAAACTAATTTGCCAAAATAGTTATAAGCCTAGAGAACTGTATCCATGATTCTATGCATGCTTTTGTTTCTCAATGTAAAAATGCGCCCTGAGCGTACATTATGTACATTTGCTACCAGCGCTATATAAATAAACTTATTATAATACATACTACATACAATACTTATGCTGCATTCGTTAAAGTGCGAAACTCGGAAGTTCCTAGTAGGAATAATTTAAAATAATGTTCCGTTTTCTGAAACTGTGCATTTCAAAAGTGTTTGTTTTATTGAAGCGTCATTATATAGTAACCTTGTAATTTTTTTTTTTTTTTTTACATAAAATGTGTTAGAATTATAAATAAAGTAAAATATTAAGTAGGCCTACAGTGATCTTCTTAATTAAAGAAAAGACAGTTTTAAATAAAATGATATTTATAAAAATAGTTTTGCATTATAAGCACTGATCTATATATGTTTTGGAATATAAGCTCTTCAGTTTATAATGGTTAAGATTAAACAAATGGGAAATATCCGAGTTGACAATTTGGTGCATTTATAAACTTGTTTTTTATTTTATTTTAGCGTCATTAATAACATAACAACTGTAACAGAAAAGCGAAATTTATTATATATTGTGGCCAATCCCTCATTTTCGGCATCTACAGCTGCCATTATAGTGTGATTATCTAAAACTGCTTTAATTGAAAATATAACATTTCCAATTTTATTTTTCAATATAAATGCTATTCAATCACTTATCTATTTGAGTTGTCAAGAACTATGTAAACAAAGCAAATGAGACATATATAGATAAGTGCCCCCCCCCCCCAAAAAAAAAGTATTATGCAAATTAGCACCAATTCTTAAATGACAAAACTTTCTACTCGGAACTTCCGAGTTTCCCCACTTAAACGAATGAACGATAATAAGACTTACAGTTCAGCAGTTGCCAGGCAGTACCGTGGTAGTATTGGGTTCCGTGTTTTGCAATCAAGGCTTGCGTCATAAGTAAGGTAACACGGTCCTAGTGGAACAGAAAGAAAGTCGAAACATTAGATACTGTTCCCTTATATATTCTATTTAATAAATGCTTTTTTTCTTCTCAGTGCTAAATACCTTAAACGTGCAATAGTTAATATTTCATTATCTTTAATGTTATGTGCCTAATATTATTAATTTCTAAATGCTCGTATTTATATAATTGACATTTAAAAACCATCTGATATGGTTATCTTATATTCTCAAATAAATAAATAATTTCACTGTTATACATTCTCGGTTGTAATTTCCAAATATTCATTATTTTATTTCTCTTGGTTCAAAATATTTCATAATGTATATGTAATATCTTCGATATATTATACAATCTATATGTTTTATGTTCTAAGCTATTTTACATTATGCATATTTATATTCAAAATGTTATATATTTTATACTTTGTATTAATATTATAATTAGTTATATTCTATATTAGCTCTACTATATTCTCTAGTCTGGCTTAGAAGGAATTCGAATCAATATGACAACATAACAAAGGGTTATTCTTTTAAAAAGATAAGCATCAAAGTGTAAGTCTGCACAATAGACTGATAGATATATAGATATATAAATAAATAGATAGATAGATTGATTGATTGATAGATAGATAGATAGATTGATAGATAGATAGATAGATAGATTGATAGATAAATAGATAGATAGATGGATATATATATATATATATTGATAGATAGATAGATTGATTGATAGATAGATAGATAGATATATAGATGGATAGAGATATATATATATATATTGATAGATAGATAGATTGATAGATAGATTGATAGATAGATAGATAGATAGATGGATAGAGAGATAGGAAAAGAAAAAGCGAAAAAGTAAATGTATCTATTGTATGAGAGTTGTCAAGGCTTTAAAAAAATCTTACTCACCAGTTCTGCAGAGTTGGCAGGTCTTGAAACGTATTCAGAGTAACCCCACGGAACAACAAGGAACTGTGGAATAACGTGAAATTGAATATATAAGAAAAATTTATTATTTTCATTTTGATTCATAAATCATTTGTAGACAGATTGACATCCACACGAACGGCGGACAGATAGACTGACATTGAAAGATAGATATATAGATGGACATCTAAAGTCAGGCAGATAGATAGACAGACAGCCAGCTGGTCCTGAGGTTAGTTCACCGGACAGTCAACCAAAAACCAACTGATACGTCGCGGGTTCTATCCCTGCCACCGACCGATCCCTACCTCCCTGCAGGAGTTTTGGAGACTAGATGACGGAATAATCTTCTAGAGCGCACTGAGCATGCTAAAATAGCATGGATAGAAGCGCAATATAAATAACCATTATTATTATTGATGATTGAATGGTTAGATTAGATGAATGATTAGATGTATGATTCGATCGTTGAATGGATAAATAAATATCAAGACATTGATTTTGGTTTATCTGCTTGCTCTTTCGCTATTTTTCTGATGTACGAAAAACAATGTCTTCTTACCTGGGAGTATGAGTGAACGGACAGGTAGGCGATGGCATTGTCAATCAAACTCACGAAGAGGTCTCTCAAGTTGGCAGTCTCGGGCTCAGAGAAAGCTGATTCACCAAGGTAGATATCACTGGAACACGTTCTGGAAATTCCAGTGGCTGGAAGTGAAAATAACAGCACAAAGATTATGATAAACCACGATGAGTGGACCATTGTTAAAGATGAATGATGTAGTCTACAAGACACTAAATGTCCACACCAAATCTGCAGGCTCCTTTATATCCGCAAAGTCAACTTAAATGTCTAAACGAGTTCTTTGTATCCAGATTAATGACTATGTATTCCGATAATCTGATTAGCAACTTGGTACTGCGTTAACATTAGTAAAGTAATAGATAAACTTAGAATTGTCAAGAAGTGTCAGAAATGACAAGCGCAGAAGTCGATAATGAAAGTCTATCTAAAGGGCCTCTAAGTCTAAGTATTGAGAGCCTACGTAATTATTTAGAAAGTTTCGAAGCAACGTGAGAGTTTTTAATTGTCGAGAGATGGTCAAAAAGCCGAAATGCCTATTAATATTGTCGAGATGTCGAGAAAGTGTCAAAGTGCTTGAGAATTGGAAATAAAGAAGAAACTGATCTCGAAATGGGATGACGACTCCCTCTGTTTCCTAGAGGGCATCAGTAAGCTTGGGGGAAATTACTTGAGTCGTACGTAACATATCCAGACTGTGGTCGTGTGTTAGTGCAAGGAGGCTAACATGACACATAAAAGTGACAATTGGGAGGAAGATAATGTAACCTAGAGCTGGCAGTTTGAAAGAAGGGATTCGGAAGTAAAGACTTCTGTCACGGAAAGGTAGAATTTTTTTTTCAGGCAAAATGATAACTCTAAAGACTTCTGTCACGGAAAGGTGGACTTGTTTCAGAAAATAAGGTAACTCTAAAACCTCTGCAAGGCAAGGTACACTCTAGATCAGTGGTTCCCAACCTTTTTAATGCCGCGACCTTTTTATACAGCTTTTCACGTTATGGTGACCCCCCAACCATAAACCTTTTTTCGTCGCTACCGTATAACTGTAATGCGCTACTGTTATAAAATGTAATGTAAATATCTCATATAACTGTAATATGCTACTGTTATAAAATGTAATGTAAATATCTCATATAACTGTAATATGCTACTGTTATAAAATGTAATGTAAATATCTCATATAAATGTAATGCGCTACTGTTATAAAATGTAATGTAAATATCTCATATAACTGTAATATGCTACTGTTATAAAATGTAATGTAAATATCTCATATAAATGTAATGCACTACTGTTATAAAATGTAATGTAAATATCTCATATAACTGTAATGTGCTACTGTTATAAAATGTAATGTAAATATCTCATATAACTGTAATATGCTACTGTTATAAAATGTAATGTAAATATCTCATATAAATGTAATGTGCTACTGTTATAAAATGTAATGTAAATATCTCATATAAATGTAATGTGCTACTGTTATAAAATGTAATGTAAATATCTCATATAACTGTAATATGACACTGTTATAAAATGTAATGTAAATATCTCATATAAATGTAATGTGCTACTGTTATAAAATGTAATGTAAATATCTCATATAAATGTAATGTGCTACTGTTATAAAATGTAATGTAAATATCTCATATAAATGTAATGTGCTACTGTTATAAAATGTAATGTAAATATCTCATATACAGAAGCTATTTTTAGTGTTACAAATTGAACATAATTAAAGCACAGTAATTTTATCACAAAAATCCATTTGAAATCATTTCTAATTACAACACAACGTCAGTGCTAAGATTAAGATTGCGTCTTTCTCATCGGCTTACACAGCGAAGATCATCTTTAACAAGTCTACTTCTGTATTTAGATTTAATAATCATCAAACTGGAAAGCCCTTTCACAAAGATATCTTGTTGGAGATAGAAGAAGAAGGCGCAACGAAGAATAATATATGACTGCAAACACCTGATCCTGAATTGTGTAATTGGCATTGTAGAGAAATTAGTTTTTAGTAATTTAATTGAACTTTTCATGTGTTGTCTCAGGAACATCTTCAAATTTAACTGTGCACGACCTTCTTTCAAGTGCAAATATAGTGTCAGATAAATTTGAACGGTACGATAAAATTTCGTCTGCCAGCATGTGCAAGTGTTCTTTCACAAAAATCATTACCGCAAAAATCATTATCGTAATCCTTTTGTCTGGTTCAATGTCATGTTCCTCAAAGAAAGCAGAAAAGTTAAGCTACACGTACATTTAATTTACATCCAATTTGTTATGCTAAAGCTAGAGTTTTTTTGGAATGATCCGATCTTTTCAGACAAATTAATTAATTTTCTTTTTACAAAAAATTAACTGGTCCTTGCAGTGATAATTTTACTATGAAAGATTTCAAAGATGTCAACAAAGTAGGTTATTTTCTGCAGTTCAATTTTATGGCCATAAAGTGCTTTGAACTGCGGTCTTGCTTTCTATAAGAAATGACATTATTATTATTTTAAAGTTAAAATGGGGTCTGAGTTTAAACACGTTTTTACATTTTTCAGTGTGAAATAGTAATTCGGCGCATCCGACTGTTTTCGCAACTGTTTAAAGTAGGTATGTGATGGGATTGGTGAGCTGATGTCATCACGCCGGGTACTCGTATGTGGATGTATCTGCATGCACAGAATAAGTATAGAATTATATTTCTTTTCTGTTTCTGCATGGGGGTGGGCCCTCCTGTAGACAGGTAAAATATGTATTTTCCGGTGGTCTTAGGTGACCCCGATGAAATGGTTCTTTGACCCATTAAGATTTAACATATAATGTTAGCATATTATTAAAACCATATTCTTTTAATTTCTTAAAAATAAAATTCAGCGTGAGCGAACTCGATATTAAAAAATAATAATTTACAAATGCTTACTAAATCTAATCAAGGGAGATAATAGTCCTAGTTTTAAGTCTCAGGGGGCAATGATTTTATATAAAAAAAATTTAATACACAATTTGCATTTGAGAGTAAAACATATTGTGTATGCATATACCACTACCGGAAGCAGGTTGACTTTTTGGCACGCTGAATGAATTAGAAATCCCACTTTGGCACAGTATTATCAAAAGGTTGCAATTCCCTGGTCTAGACTAAAGAGTGTTGGTGCCAGTAAAAAAAAACTTGTTTGCTCCCGCTACACACTGGGGAGGGTTGTATAAAGGTGGCGCCATCGAAGAGTACTGTGCTATACATGTTGTTGTGGAAAGCCTCAATAAGACCATAAAAAAAATATTTTTTTTACTATGGTCCTTGGCGATCCCCAAGAAATGGTCATTTGACCCCCAAAAGGGTTGCGACCCACAGGTTGGGAACCGCTGCTCTAGATTGACAGAGATATTGATTGATGAATAGAAGGGTGAACATATGATAGATGGATAGCTAGATAGATAGATAGCTATATATTATAGATAACTGAATCTGGTTAGATTGATAGATACCCGTCGCGTTCATCAAAGATACGGAACTGATAGTTTAAACTTAAAACAGAAAATGGGGTACGCTGAAGAATAAGAAGATAGATGGGGTTAAGACTGGGTAGAAACATACAGATTGATTATTAAATATAAAAATACTAGTACTTATGCCCGTCAAAATAACGGAGAAACGAATAACAATATTCAGCAATATATTTAATATGATAGAAAAATTCTTTTGGAGGCAGTTTCCAGATTGTGTATTTAACTTTTGATCCAATGCGATTAAACAGCCTATGGGTCTATATATTAAAAAAAACATATAATCAAACGTATAAACTCATACGGCGGTAATTATATATATAATTATATATATTACATATATATATATATATATATATATATATATATATATATATATATATATATATATATATATATATATATATATATATATATATTCATTACTTAATAAAAGTGAGTGTTTCTTATTGCTGTATTCGATTTCATAATAATTAAACAGTGTTGAAGTTTAAAAAGAAAAGTAATAAAGACACGGACTTACTTCCGAATGCAATATCGAAATTTCTGTTCAGGTCGATACCGGTACATCTGGCACTAATGTATCGTTTGTTCTTTCTCCACATGCGGTTCTGGGAGATAAAAAAAAACAGGAAAAATAATTAAGAAGCACGATTCAGAGTCTGAAATGGGCTTCCCATTGACAATGCATGATTATGTTAGCCACACAATCCTCTTGAGGCAATAAATTGAATACAAAATATGTTTTTCTTTCTCTAATGTTGTTTTTTTTTTTTCTGCAAAGGGGATATCTACATTCAACAATTGCATTAAAATAGAGTATAGTTTAGTAATATAGAAGTAAACTATACGTGCTGCAAGTTTAGCAGCGTTCACAACTTTCTGTTCCAAAGTCATACAGTTATAATATATTATATATACCGGGGGATGTATTGGCTGGAACAACGCCTAGCATATCCTTAAAGTTTGATCCGGTTTCATAGTATACTAAAATTACATTAAATAAGCGGACTAACCTTCGGGCTCTTATATCATGGGCGTAATGATGATCAGGAGTGAACAAGGGGGGGGGGGGACACAACAAAGTTTCAGTCTGGACTCAAGCGCACCCCACGGCACGGCGATAAAGTATGGCTTCCGCAGCCAGATGCATTATCTTTCTCCCACTGCGGAATTCCCTTCGGATCATTATCATAGTGGCTCCCCTGTATATCTTCATTGTCGCCCGGTGGCGCAAATCCAATACAATATGTACTATAGGCACCATAGCTCTTGTAGTCGCGGCAGGTGCTGTCCCCCATGCGTTGGCCCATCGGTGTGCACTTGATGCAAGCGTACTAATGGTTTCCAGACTTCGCCAGCGATGAGGCGCATGGGTACAAGTGCCCATAAGAACTGGGTAGACCAAGGTACACCCGCCAGACCCATAAACTAATCCTAGATTTCACCAAGACTCGAGCTTTGAATTTATACCACGTCACGTGAAAAAACTATTTACAAAATAACAACTCACGTAGCGTTTGAGATCAAGAGGTAAAAGAGTACTCACCGTGCTGTGCGTGTATTCATATCCGTCTGGGTTGGCCACCGGTACGAAGTACCAATCATACTTGTCCAGCATCATTCTGGCATTGGCGTTTCCGGCTTTGTAATCTGTCAACAGCTGTAAGTAAACCAAATTGGAGGAAAAGGGGGGGGGGGATTAAAAGATAGAAAAAAATAATCTACGCCTCTGCCTCCCCTACCCTTTCTGTTTTGGAGCAAGCGCCGATGACATCATTAAGTTGACATTAAAAATTTGCATTTTAGTTTTTGGTGTCAACTTTCCGCTCAGATTATTTGGGTTTTTCCAATTACTTTTTTTTAGTTAAACCTTGTAGCAACTATTAGCTAACCTACTTCCCTGTCAATTATTGTGCCATTTGTGGTTCCACAAGTATTAGCTAAACCCGCTCTACATTGGTTAAAATTGGATTTTTTTTTTACAGTTGTAAGCTGACCCTTCTCTTCAGAGGCTAAACGTAGAACCTTGTGCCCAACAAATGTCTGCAAATCCGTTCTCCTGTTATGGATTTATTTTGATTTAGAGAAATGACACAAAATACTAAATCGGGACTTTGTGGGCCCCGCCAGATGAGGGCTAGACGTGGACCACTGACCTTCTCAATAACCCACATGTTGGCAGCTGGTGAGATCCATTCTCTGGCGTGGAGGCCAGCTTCGACGACGATGGCTGGTTTCTTGGTGGCAGAGGTTGTGCCGAAGAGCTGTAAGGAGATTTCAATGTATTAACGCGCACATTAATAAAAAATATATCATCGGGTATTAAAATATTCCTTTTTAATAGTCTACGATTCTTTGTATACAAGTGCACAGCTATTTTTAAGTTGGGTACTTCTATTAGTATTTTTAACAAGCGCATGTATATGTTAAATGTGAAACAAAATAAACCCTGGGCTAAAAGGAAACAGCTGATAGAGAAGCAAAAGACGCCCTATTATTATCAGAAAGTACGATTCCGATTCCATTTCAAGACATGAAACCTTTAATATAATTAGACACACAAGACACAATTGGACTAACTTCTTTAAAACCGAATGCAATAAATTATAATATTTGGAAAACTAAAAAACCAGGCATGATACAGGCCAACTAATTCGAAAGGACTAAGTTATTCTCTGCAGACTACATACAGGACATACAAAGTTAACACATTCCTTTCTCTTAAAACGAGAAACGGCCCCGATGTGTGCCTTCTGCAATGTCGACTTAACAGTCTCTCACAATTTGTTGGAATGCAATACATTTAGTGACATTCGACGTAAATACTACTTAATTTTTAGCTACAAGGACAATGAAATGGATACAAGAAAAAACATGACAACAACATTAACAAAAAAGGACTTCTATAACCTTCGATGTTGATGGGTCGGAAATACGACAATTTAGTTTACTTCAACAAGAAGCTGTTCATACTGTTATGTTGCACACAAAATACTTGCGTTGTTAAAAAAGAGAGTGATAAAGAATAATTCAATTTTTTTTAAATTATAGAAATGTAATGTTAATTACATTTTTTTTTTAAATACATTTTGTTTAGTCTTTAGGAAAGACAACCTTTATTTATACACAAAAAATAATCTTACAAGATACTGAGATTTTTAATGGAGGTTATATTATATTCCAATCCCTTTGGAGTGCTGTGCATTGGAAGCAAACCTTTGGAAAATGTAACAATTACTTCTATATGAAACAGTCATTTAGAAAGAGTTTCATGACCTATCTTATTAGCTAGTGACTGTGCGCCTTCCCTAACTCCACATCTGCCGCTGCAATTTATAGCAAGAGTGCACCGAGCACTGATATAAGCGCTATATAAATAACCATTATTATTATTATTGTTAATTTTAAGTGTATTACTTTTACGGCTATGAGAACAATAGTGACTCACCTTGACTAGAGTTACGACCCTTCCCTCGTGAGTGATGTAGTTCAAGTTAGAGAGTTGTACACGCTCAGGGAAGGCGGCTTTAATACTATTCATGTACTCGACAATCTGGAAGTATTATTAGATTTCAATCTCAATACTGTGTCACCTTGGGAGCTCTAGCGCTCTGTCCCTAAAGAGCAAGATCAGACTCTTCAACATCTATGCTAAGGCAGTTTTTCTATGGCTCGAAATCCTGGAGGTTGACTAAAAGAAATTATCCATTACCAGCAAGCTCAAGAATTTTATAAATATAATTTCCTCAGACGCATACTAATTATTGGATGGCCGGAGACGGTATAAAGTATCCAGCTGTGGGACTTATCCAGGTTAATGTCAATAGGAAAGGAGTTTTGAAGACGAAAGTGGGATGGATACTGGATACACCCTGAGAAAACCCGAGGGAAAAGTGGCCACTAAGGCACTAGACTGGAGCTTCCAGACCTATTGTTATCAACGTTTAGCTCGACCCATCCTGGAGTACGTGTGGGATCCCCATCAACAACACCTGATATCTACGCTGGAGATGACCCAACGTCGGGCGGCACGTCGTATCCTACAGGGCTACGGCCTTAAAATAAGCGCCTCTGCTTTGGTGGCCCAACTCCTACTCGAGCCCCTACAACACCACAGAGCAGTAAACAAGGTACACTATGTACAAGATCATGAACCGCCACGTGGAAATGTCCACGCAGCCAGGTCGCATCCAACAGGTGTCCCGATTTACCCGAGATCATCAGCTCAAACTGCATGTCCCACACGCACGCACCGACGTCTACAAATATTCATTTTTTTCGTTAGCCATTAGACCATATGTTCTCAGCGGGGGCGTTATCGGCGTATCGCCCACCCCCACGAGGGGGGGGGCGGTGAGAAGCTTTAGGGGGGCGCTGACATTCCCGGGGGCGATTGGGGGGCGGTGAAGGACAAATGGGCGATACAAACGTACCTGATATAATTTAAACACCTCAGCTATTTGAATCGATAAGTTTTTGGATGAAATATGATGTAAACGCAAGTGCTGTATCTGATATCCCCCAACAGTAGGCATAGTCTACATATTATTAAACTAATAAGAAATAGGAATCGCAATGACTTTTCGATGAAGTAGGGGTCAGTATTTGGCAAATATGGTGCGCGGCCGTCTGGACCTATTATTGGTTCACCGGACTGTCAACCCTGCTGACCGATCACTGTCGCCCTAACATCTACTAATCATCAACATATATAACTACCGTGAGTTTCTTTATTTGGTTATATATATATATATATATATATATATATATATATATATATATATATATATATATATATATATGTTTGTTCGCTATAGGCGCCTAGGCCGTTTAACGAATCGGGACAAAAGTTAAATGTATAAATCATAAACGTACTCAAAAAGATAATTTTATTTTATGACTTATGATCATGAATATGTGTTGATTTTAAAATATCCAAAATGTTATATCTATGTATGCAAATAAATATAACCGTAATTAAAAATGGCCTTTTCCGTTCATTTACTATGTTGAACGCGAGAAATACTATGTTTAACGCGATGGAGTTCTCGGGTTTTCCCAATTCTGCTGTTGTTGTTTTTATGTGGCGAGACCTTTTTTAAAAGTTACTCACCACATTTTGCTTGGAGAGTTTGAATGGTGTACTTTACAAAAAATACTAGCGTATGACGTAATGTCTATTTCTTTTTTCATTAAAGATGTTTGCATTATCCTTTTAAGTAAAAGTAACCAAATGTTTTAATTATTTAATGGATTTACGTCGCTATTGAAAATATCCTTTAATAGGCGACTGTAAATTAAATGATACGAATTATAAAAAAACAAGATAGGCCTATAAATTATTACTTTCAAATACCGGGTACCATACGCTTGGCAGCAACACTTTAAAATAAAAACATAATACCGAAAGAAACATTCTCAACACTTTTTTTATTAATACAATAAGTAAAAACAAAAATTAAATACCGAAAAAAAAGTTTCTCACTTTAGTTTTTATGGTATTGAAATATTATTTTCTACGCTTTTTTTATATTATTTACCTTTTTATTGTTTGGTTGTGTGGTTTGTTTTTCTTTTAGATAGTATATTATTGTTACTTTAAAAGGCTATTATTAATAACAAGTCAAGTCAACACAACTGTTCGCTACGTTTTAATACCAGAAGCTTGAAAGTAACAATTTTTATGCATATGCCAGGGTCAGGGCGACCAGAAACAATTAAAAAGAACAAAAACTAAATACCGAAAAGAAACGTTCATTGTCTTTGTTGTAATAGTCTCTTTTCTTTCTCTCTTAACAAAACACATTGTAGTCATTCGTTTCTCCGTCATTTGGACGGGCATAACCACTAGTTTTAATGATATTTTGACCTCACTTTTACCGAGATGTCCTTTAATCAGTTTGTATCTATCAATGTTATAAACGTACTATCGTTAAGCGGTACAGATACGGAGTAATCATACAAACTGCGTAGTTATTGTAATGCTTGAAAATATACATATAAATTCTTTAGTCATATCATACTTACATAATTTTCAAATACTTTTTACAGTTTGATCATTTCAAAGTTATAAATGTAAGGCATTTATACAGAAATATGCATTGAAATACAGAAATATTAGCTCAAATGAAACGGGTTAATTATCTCCCTTTAATTAACCAATGTTTCCACATTTGATTCAAAAGTGATGCCGAACAAGTTCTGTTTTGTAATATAACAAATATTAATGAATACTATTATTTCTTTATATACATTCAACATTACGGTATTCAAAACAAGATGTAATTATTAGAGGATTAAAATAATTTACGTTAAACAGTTGTAAATAAACACTTCCTACTTTAAAAAAACTTCCATTCTTTTTTTTTTTCGTAGCTTGGTGCAGTAATGACGTTTGCTATAACGCTGAAGTAAGTAAACCGTTACTTGTGGTACAAACTCACTGTGCTGTGTTAAATGAAAGGGTATAATACGATGGACAGCTTGCTTTAATATTTCTGCTATTTGATAACTTAAAACACTCTGTTTTTGGAATTTCCAGAATCTAATAGACTAAAAGCTGACCTACTCTATCGTATGTGTGATAACTTTGGTGGTTAACGATGTTACCGGCCTGGCGTTTTCTGGTTGTCAGGTCATCGTCTGAGACAGGGCTAGACCCGGCATCAACGATGCTGAAAAAAAAAGGTGAAGATGAAGTTTAATATCAGAATCAACACCCGGTGATGGTTGTATATAGTTGTATATTTTCTTAAAGACATTCCCTGCTTGGCAATAAATAAAGTAAACCAATCAAAAGCAGGTCAGTTTTAATAAATATTTATTTATAATTTTATTTATTTTATATATATATTTATTTATATATATTTTTTAAAATAATATATTAGATTCTCCCTAAGTTGTGTGTTTTTTGCTTGTTTAAACTAATAGATGGATTGGAGATGTTTCGTAATATCTAAAAAACAAATTAACTTTAACGTTTGACGCATAATTCTAAAACAAGTTAAGCACTAAATTAATTTGGCCCATTATTCCGACAGTGTTGAAATCTTGGCACAAATGTTGGCGTCAACAAAACGAAGAAAACCAAAACGTCATCTCATTGTCCAAATGCAAGACTAGACTGACACTGTGAATAAATGTACTACCCCTGGACACGTTGATCAAAATGGCTGAAGAAGCAATGTTTACCTGTGTCCTTGGCCACGCATACTAGAAGATTTTGTGGTCTGCACATACCCAGACGCCTTTATTGCCCCCCAACTAGATTTAGGTACCCATCAGAGCTGGGTTGACCCAGAGACAACCTCCAGACTCGTAAAACAAATCCTGGCCTTCACCAAGATTCAAACCCAGGACCATAGGTACGCCAGTCAGACATACTTACACGTCTTGTTTCTCTCACTGTTCTGAATTGAGGTATAGTGTCTTGGTAATGGTAGGTCTAAGGGGTAGTAATGTTTAAATGTATGTCTGATTTTGGAAAGCTTGGAACATTCAAGTAGAAATACCCAGAACAGCAATGCCAGGAAAACCAAGTAAAACTTCCTACGAGCTCAGACGTCGCCTCGCGTCTTTAACATATGGTTAAGGAGACTGTTAAGTTTTATAGGAAAAAGTTTTGTTTCCAGCAGTTACCTCTGGACATTGTTTGAGACTACAGCAAAAGAGATGCCATGAACGTCGAGCTGTTTCTTGAAAGACTCGGCAAGTGTTGGGGGAACAAGAATGGTTGCGTTCTGGTTCGTTCTGGGGTACTTCCAAAAGTCCAACTGTAAATGAGAGATAAATACAATACGCTACTTTGTGCAATACGGTAGATTTTTTGTTTTGTTTTGACGCTGCGGTCGTATACGATAGATTTAGAGTTGCCCATCTGAATATCTGGATAAGTTAGTACATTACTTAGAGTAAAGGCTGCTGGGGGTATTGTCTTAGCGACATGATCTCTTTGTACGGGATGGCTGAAAGCTTCTTTACTAGCCCCATGGACAGCTATGGTTTTAAAGTTACTGTTTTTTCCTTCCATAATGTATTTATAAGTGAATCTTTTTGATATTAAGAATGTGAGCATAAATTAAGGTTAGATATATTTTTGCTTATTATGTGATAAAAAAATGATACATCACTAGAACAAAAATGACTCTTTAATTTGAGTTTTTGTCAGTCTTTTATAAAACTTTCAAATTTGCTGTATCCCTCAAACCAACACTTTAAGAAAAAACATGTAGTCAATGTATTGAATCGGTTTTGGTTCAAGCAGATACAGTGGATTTAACAGTGTAATGTTAGACCAGTTTAAGTTGACAGAAAGGATGAGATAGTTTTAACGCTGTACGCTAAACAAGGCGCAAGTAAGCCCGAAGTCGTCTGAGATTCTTTTTGACAGGGCATACGATAGGCATATGGGGCATTGTCATTGGGGGGGGGGCAGTAGGAGTGAGGCTGGTGGCACGAGGAGCTGGTGGTATGTGGACACGACCGGTACCGACGAAGCCTCAAAGCGTCAGTCATGTGAAACCGGCCGAACTTCTCTAGGCCAGGCTAATGTGTGGGAGTGCATAACCTAAAGCGCAGGTTAAACAGGCCCGGTGCGATTGTGCCCCTTAGTTCCCGAAAATGCTTTTTTAGCACGACAGTACATAGACCGAAGGCAGGGGCCACAGTTCTTAAAAGAGAGTTGTACCAAACACATATTCCAAATTTACGAGTACGTACCGAGCCCTGAGAAAGTAATCTTGGCCCGCATTCCCGTTGTGAAGCGGAGTACTCAAGTCTGGTGGTACAAGAGACCACTGGATCTCGGTGGGGAGGAAGCAATGGTCGCTGCAACCCCGTCTCAAAAACCACCCGGTGCCCCTTCGGCATGTCGTGGGGTGGCTGGAGCCCGGACTGAGCTTCGGAGTGCCCCCCAGCCACCTGAGCTCAACCCTAAACGTAACGCCCTTGACGCAAGAGCCGTAAAGGTCGTCCGTTTATTTTATGAGACCTTTTAACTCGGTCGTACAAGATGTGTAGCTAATCATACGATGCAAAGCTGGTGGCACGAGGCGGTTATTACTAGATTAGTTTGAATGGTATGTCATTGTGTAATTTGTCATCCGAATAAAAATAAAAAACTACTCACGTCAGGATAATGCTCCGAGAAGTCGTACAGAAACTTGGTATCTTCATAACCCTTAGTTAGCACATTAAGTAGCTGGAATCTGGAATATTAAATAAGACATTGTAACGTCAAATGTGTCCATTGGTATAATAACTAAATACAGTGTCGTTAAGGTATTCTAAAATGATCTTCAGACCAAATTTGATTATCTTTTATACTTTATAAAGAATGTGAATATTTAGCGGTATCATAGAATAATAGTTTAAACCATAGGTTCTAAGCGGGGGCGTTATCGCCCCCCGGGAGGTGGTGAGAAACTTAAGGGGGGCGGTGACGTTCCCGGGGGCGATCGGGAGGCGGTGAGGGCAAGTGTGCGGTACAAGCGTACTTGATATAATTTGAACACCTCAGCTATTTGAATCGATTCGGTTTTGGATGAATTAATGTGATGTAAACGTAAGTGCTGCTAAATATCTGATTACCCCCAACAGTAGGCGTAGGCCTACATATTATTATACTAATAAGAAATAGGAATCGCAATTACTTTACGAACAAGCAGCCTAGGTGTCCGTATTAGACAAGTATGGTGTGTGACTGGCTCGTCCTGTGGTTAGTTCACCGGACTGCCGCCGACCGATCCCTATCGCCCTATCATTTGCTAATATTAATGATATTTTGATCTCAATTTTACTGGGATGTCCTTTAATTTTTAATGCTTTTTTAAAAATATATTTTCAAATATGTTTATTCAAGATTTTACATGTACAATCTCATATATTTTTAGATGAAGAAAAGGGGGATAGAAGAACAGTCCATACACATTTGAGGGGATAGAAGACAAAATGTTTTACGCGTTAAAGACTAAGTGAAGAGCTTTTTATCAAAATTGAGTTAACATTTGATTTTAATAGTAAATAGTGTATTCAGCATCTGAATGTTAATACAAATCATTTATACAAAATATCAAAGATAAACTTTAAGTAATTAGTTCAATATTTGCACTTAAATGTGTGTGTTTTTCGGAGGACAAAATCCAAATCTCGTAGCCATTTGATATGTTTTATTTCCGGCAGTATAGGAAAGGGACGTAAGAGAAGGGATTTCGACTAGAAAAAATGAATATTGTCACGTGTTTTGAATCTATTGCCACATGTTTTGAATCTTAACAAAATGGTTAAATATAGATTTATAGCGTCGAGTTTTATTTATATATTTCCCTTCTCAAACGTCACTGACGTATGAGGCTATTCCAAATCTCGTTCCTTTGAGAAAAACCTCTTCACTTGGTCTTTAAGTTATTTTTTTTGTTCCAAAAATGTTTATTCAATATTTGTACATGTACAATCTTTTTTATATACATAAAGAAAAAGGAATAGAAGAACAGTTCATACAAATTTAAGGGGATAGAAGACAAATTGTTTTACAAACAGAGAGTTTCCAACTAATTCAAATTTAAATTCATTCATTCTTTTTTATTTTCTATCCACTCTCAGCATCCATACATATTTAAATTAATCTAAACATATAATATATTAGACACACACATTTATTATTTTAATTGTTCTATCAATGTACATAATGGTGCGTAAAAAACAACAAAAACCACACAATTGCACGTTCATTAAAACAGACACCGCACCGGAAATGAATAAAAAAATTACACCGGAAATGAAAATATAAATTTGACCTTGATGAAACGTTAATACAGCCAATTGTACAATACAAGGGCATCTCTTTTTTTTTTTTTTTTTTTTTTTTTTTTCCAAAAATGTTTATTCAATATTTTTACATGTACAATCTCTTTTATATACATAAAGAAAAGGGAATAGAAGAACAGTTCATACAAATTTAAGGGGATAGAAGACAAATTGTTTTTACAAACAAAGAGTTTCCAACTAATTCAAATTTAAATTCATTCATTCTTTTTTATTTTTTTATCCACTCTCAGCATCCATACATATTAAAATTAATCTAAACATACATATTAGACATACACATTTATTATTAATTTTACTTGTTCTATCAATGTACATAATGGTGCGTAAAAACCAACAAAAACAACACACTGTTGCACGTTCAATGAAACGGACACCGCACCGGAAATGAATAAAAAAAATTACACGGAAATGAAAATATAAATTTGCCCTTGATGAAACGTTAATACAGCCAAATGTACAATACAAGGGTATCTCCATATTTAAACAAACGCAACCAACAACCTAACCATATCCATAAATCCACCAATTAAGCAAAGGAAACAAATAATAAATCACATAAGGATCCCATCCATGAAATGCATTATAATACATAAAACATTCAGAAAAAACAAACTATTAAATAAAATTACAGAATAAGGGTTTGGTGTTTATCTAAAATTGTTTCAAGTTCTTGTATGTTGTCCACATGTGTTGCCTGTATTCTGCCAGTGTGATGAGGTCTAGCGTGCACCTTGTCTTATTATTTCCAAGTCTAGGTACTTCTTGTCTGCTCCTTCGTATGTTCCTTTAAAGGGATTTCGACGGCTCTGCGCATGGAACAGGCGGGGGGTAGGTCTCATCGAGATCTACATCCTCTGGACTGATCTCCTTTTCATCTCTAGGACGCATCCTTCCCGTCGCTTCCTCATAGAGTAATCTACCTTCAGGGTTTGTATTGGTAGGGCGTAGGACCCAATATTGAGTTCTAGCAGTGGGATTTTCCTTTGTGTGAAAGATGATTTCCCCATACTTGTCTATGAATGCATGTCTATTAGGGTCATATGGAGATTTAATTCTCTTAAAGCGATATTTAGGTTTGGTGATTGCCAGATTAACTTCCTCAGGTAGGACGTCCTCTTGCAATTTAAGACGTTTATTTTTGGGTGGTCTTGTGTTTTCGGTTGAAGCGGTGGGAATATTGTCCTGTTCGCTAGTTTCGGGGGGACCTGGGGTCTCCGGTACCACTGGGATGGGCTCTTGGAGACGGCTATCATCTTGCCGGCCTGTTTGATGAGCTGCAGTGAAAACCGAGAGGGGGAAAGATTCTCGAGTGGGCTCAGCAGGTACGGTTGATAGGAGTTCAGCGAGAGGGCGTTCCTTCTGTTGACTGGTGGAGGCGGTAAGAAGAGGGCGGTTGTTGCGGTAGGTTACAATTGATGGGATATTTAAATCCAACAAGGGTTGGGGCCCTTTGTGCGGAGCTTTAGGATGTGCTGCCTCTTGGGTATGTGTCTTCAAGGTCCTTTGAGGGCACTGGCTGGCCCAGTGGGTATCCTTGCCGCAATGATGACATTGTTGTCTTCGGCCTGGTATCGTGATAAGTATCTTGTACACCTTAGGATCACCCTCATATTGGACCTCCAAACAGTGTGGTATTACTTCCTTTTTATGTGGGGTTATAAGCCCTACCCATTTATCCGCTCGGTCTAAGGCTCTCTGAACCTTGACTTCAGTGTTGGGCTCCGCGAAAAGAAGGCAGAGCTGTTTAACCTTGGTTGGTCGTATGTTGGGGGAAAGCCAATGCAAATATATCTTGGTTCTGTTTTCCCACTCTTGGACCTGTACAGTAAAAATTTGATCAGACCCAAAATGTCGGTCTAGTAATCTGGTCCTTTCGGTTCCATTTGTTTTCAAAAACCACAAATAGTTGTTTTGAAATTTGTATAAGGCATCTACGTCGTTTGCGTTTAGGTCAAGAACTGACAATATTGAGGACATATTAGCTCTAATGGCCTGAGGGCCGTTTAGTTTTAAAACTAACGTGCCTGGAGGGTGAATAAGTCCGTTCTCTAGTTCGTCATTATTTATCAATTGAATAACGTTTGCCATCTCACGCACGAGAGCGTGGAGAGAAACAACAGTAAGCACACTCAGCCCAGCAATTTATTCAAGTCAAATGCGTAGAACACAGAAATCGCATTTAATGTTATTCAGAATTAGACTAAATGTAAATTACGTACCATTATCACAGCACGTAGTGTATTCTCAGTTTAATGTGTTATCGTCTTCAATTTGATCCTTATATGCTCACGACAATCTTTTCGTTATTATCCGTTCAGCAGATTAAAAAAAAAAGTTTATTATTCAGATGTTCAGTGATATGGCAAAACGAGTCTCTAAGACTCTAAGTGTTTCATACTATCGTGACTGTTATAGCAAGGGCATCTCCACATTTAAGAGTTATGAAGATGCTTATAAGATTATAGTCAAGCGGAATAGATACGGAGTAATCATACAAACTGGGTAGTTAATGTAATGTTTGAAAATATACGTATAATTTCTTTAGTCATATTATATTTATATAATTTTCAAATACTTTTTACAGTTTGATCATTTCAAAGTTATAAAGTGTAAGCCATTTATTCTGTCTATCCGAAACAAACTGCGAATTTTCAACAACAATGTAAAGGCAGTGCTTCTCTACGGATCAGAGACCTGGAGAGTTACCAACACTCTGAGCAATAAACTTCAAAGCTTTGTTAATGGCTGCCTCCGCAACATATTAAAGATTCGGTAGACAGAAAAAGTAAAGAACACCGACTTGTGGCGACGAACAAATCAGGATCCCCTCGAACAGCAGATCGCCAGGAGAAAGTGGCGGTGGATTGGGATCACCTTACGGAAGCCCCCACAGGACATCACGCGACAGGCTCTGCAGTGGAACCCCCAGAGAAAAAGACGGGTTGATCGCCCGAAGATCATCTGGAGGCGCTCCTGTGAGGAGGAAATGGCAAGCTGCAACCTGTCATGGGGTGAACTTAAAAAGGCTGCCCAGATTCGAGTGCGCTGGAGAGCTGTTGCGGAGGCCCTTATGTTCCACAAGGAACCAATGGAATTAAGCAAGTAAGCAAGCATTTATTCTTTCAAAAAAGAAAAAAAAATAAACATTATAAATATTAGCTTCAATGAAACGGGTTAATTAACTCCTTTTAATTATAAAATGTATAAACATTTGATTCAATAGTGATACCAAACAAGTTCTTTTTTGTAATAATATAACAAAAGTTACTGACTTATTGACTAATTACTATCTTTTCTATAAATTCAACATTATGGTATTCATAACAAGATTTAATTATTAGAGGATTAAAAGAATTTACGTTAAACAGTTGCAAAAAAAAACAACATTTCCTGCATTAATTATTTGTCAATTTAAGGAGTTTTTTTTAAACATTTATAATTACAGAAATTACATAGTATAGTGCTATTAAAAAAATTAATAATACAAATAAATGTATTATAGAATTAATTATATTTATGTTTATTTAAAGAAGATGAGCATAAAAACTTGTTTAAATGTAATTAGGCTGTATCAATTTATGAGCGGTCAAGTGTATGTAGCCTCTTTGTATGCTTAAAACAGCTTTGATGTGCGATAAAATCTGTTCACATGTGTAAGTTGAACCAAAAGCTGAAAGTAAAGGAGCGAATGTCAAGCATTTGAGAATCGCAGACGACTTTCCTAACCAGCTTCCTTCCAGATTTTTCCGCAAATGGGCACTTTTGGATGCCCATTTTTTACATATTTAAAATTCAACTTGCTCCATTTTAAAATCGCTAATATTCCTCCACTTAAAAAAAAGATATACATCTAAGATGGTTGTAATAATATCAAACCAGTTAGGCTTGGTGTGATACGAAAAAATGAGTCCATCAATTTGAAAGTCGTGCCTTTGATTAGAAAACTCCGCTTTGAGTGCTTCGATGCAAAATCGGAACAAATTGGGTCTTGTCGGGATGTCGGGACGGTAACGGTCCATAACGGTGACGGTCTCGATACATCGGAACGGATGGCAACCCTTCTTTGAGGTCTCTAGCGTGCCATTGAAAATCGCTCTGCGTGCCAAGTTTGGTTGCCTTTGGTTGCCGAACCCTGATTTAGAGTAGGCTACATTGCGAGTTAATAGAACGACATCATAATTTTCTTTATAACTGGATGAGTCCACGCTACCAGACAATCAAGCTTTACTTTTAGCTTACGTTTATTTGAGTAAAAAAAAAGAGAAAATTTGGCAATTTCAAAAAAATATAAATATAAAAATCGATTAGACTACTTGTACTAGAAGACTTTTTAGTGTAAAAGAAATTCCTCCGGTGTCAATGGTATGGCGTATAGTGGATGGACGTTGTAGTTTTAAAAAAGTAGTCTGTTTCAGTTGTATTGCCTGTCTATTGTGTGACAACATTTAGTTTCTAAAAGTCTTGGTGATTGTCTGTAGCGCTCACTACAATATTACAACAGTTCACAAATAAGTAATACATTCAATGATTTTTTTGGACAGCTTTGCATCGATACCTTAAATTAATTTATTATTATTTTTATTTTTATTATTATTAATATCTGTACTACTATTAATTTCTCGATATCATGTTTTATTGTTTGCCTATTTTCTAATTTTCTTGTTATGTCTTATACTATGCCTTTATTTTAGTTATGCACTATGTTCATAAATATTGTTCATAGTTCATTGACGAGGACTACAAGCGATGGCTAATACACACAGAGGGTTAGCAAAAGGTGACTGTTTAAATATAATGCATTAGACTTAGATTCGGCGCTCGAGTTGAAAAGCAAATTCGATTCTTTGGAGAAAATATACCAGTTTCTCTAGGTCTGTGAGTTTTGGCAACAATTTTGTATTGCATTCTTATCATCCTCTTTAGTGGAAAGTGGATTTTATGCCAATACCATTTGGCTGTCAGAAAAAAAAGGAAAAGCAAGCTGTAAATAGTTAAGCGTGGAGACCTAAGTATTTTGCACACAAAATCGAAACAAAACTTAGACAAACTACTAGCAACACACCAGGCAAACGATTCACATTAATGTTGATTTTTTTTAAGCCTCTTGTTTAGATATTTTGTTGATCTATTAATTCTTACAATGTGTTTTCTTTTCATTTTTTTTTTACAGATAATAAATAAGCACACAAATCTAGTCGGCCTAAAAAAATTGCGGAAACTATATTGACCCTTAAACTTCCAGGGAGTGGGGGGAGTGGACGCTAAGAAAAGTTGGGGGGGGGGGGAGCGGTGAGCGGAACAAAATTGTAAAATGGGGCGTTGAGCTGAAGAACCTTTTAAACCATAGCTTATCAACGGTGGCGTTCTCGCCCCCCCCCCCGGGGGGGGCGGTGAGAGGCTTTCGGGGGGCGCTGACGTTCCCGGGGGCGATTGGGGGGGGGGCGGTGAAGGGCATTTGTGGTGGTACAAAAACCTGATATAATTTTACGATTAATTTTTGGATGAAATGTGATGTAAACTCAAGTGTTACTAAATATCTGATATCCGCAACACTTGGCCTACATATTATTATATTAATAAGAGATAGGAATCGCAATGAGTTTTCGAAGAAGTGGGGGTCAGTATTGGATAAGTATAGTCAGTGCGGCCGGCTGGTCCTGAGGTTGGTTCGCCGGACTGTCCACCGTCGTCGCGGGTGGCGTGTTCCATCGCTGCCACCGATCGATCCATGTCGCTCTAACATTTGCTAATATTCATGATATTTTGATCTCAGTTTTACTCGGATGTAATTTTTTTATTTATTTATTTTTTTTTTTTTATTTCCGGTAGGAGGCGCGGCGGAGTTTGATCTCCTTGCCCCTCCTTTGGGCCTACTAGGCATCGTATAGTTATGAGAGCCGTAGCTCGGGGGGTGGGGTAACTCAGAGATGTAATTTTATATACTTAACAATAATTAATTATTATGGCATCTATAATTCGCGGAATAAATACTTAGTTTTCATACAGACTGGGTAGATATTGTAATGATAGAAGATATCCATATAAATTCTTTAGTGATATAATATTTATATAACGCTCAAATAATTTTTTACAGTTTTATCATTTTAAAGTTATAAATTGTAAGCCATTAATATTTTTTATAAAACAAAAAACAAAAATCATATTAGAAATATCAGTTCAAATGAAACAGGCTAATTAATTCCCTTTAATTGAAAGACTTTTTAGTGTAAAAGAAATTCCCCCAGCGGCGATGGTATGGCGTATAATGGATTGATGTTGAAGTTAAAAAAAGTGGTTTGTTCCAGATATATTGGCTTTCTATAGTGTGACAACATTTAGTTACTAAACGTCTTTTAACACCCTTCTTAAATTTTACTTCACGCAACCTTATAGACCCCCCCCCCCCCCCTTTTCCTTAAAAGTCTTGGTTATTGTCTGTAAATTACGGAAACTATATATATTGACCCTTAAACTTCCAGAGGGGGGGGGGGGGAGTGGGTGCTAAAAAAATGGCCGGGGGGGGGGAAGGCGGTGAGCGGAAAAAAAAGTAAAATGGAGCGGTGAGCCGAAAAAGGTTGAGAACCTATGGTTTAAACCAGGCATGTCAAACGTGCGGCCCGCACAAAGGATACTGCAATTGTCTCATTTAATGGCGAAAATTGCAGTTTTAATGCTTTGGATGCAATAACAGCATTGCCACGGTAAAAGAGTACAATTTAAAACGACATTATGAAACCAACCTTCGATTCTGCGATTAATACGAGGGCTTAATGCGTGTTTCAAGACTCAATGAATTGACGGCAAACTTGATACAGCAACAGACGTGTTTTACAAAAATAGATCAAGCCAATATCGCTTCCGTTACTGCAAGCTATGAACTCAGCCGAATGGTCGCCATGAGTTGGGAATCTTATAGTGAAGGAGATTTCGTAAAGCATTGCTTTGTGAAAGCGGCTGGCATTGTGTGCCCACAGAGGGCACAGTTATTTAAGAATATTTCGTTAACCAGTAACACTGTTGCTGGACGGATTGATGAAATGGCAGTTGAAGGCTGCATCATCCAAATTTGAACATTGTTCTATTGCTATTGATGAGATCGTTAACATCATTGGAACTTGCAGTTTTTAATAGGGCCTTTGACAGTGAATGTAATATTTATGAATAACTGATCGAATTAATCATAATACATGACATTACAGCGAGCGAAGACATCTTTGAAAAAGTCGAGCTGATTCTGCATGACTATGATTTTGATTTGAGTAAACTTGTATGTTTATCTACTGACGGTGCTGCGAATATGGTTGGAAGACATAATGGTGTTGCTGCCAAGTTGCGAAGAAAAATTGAGAACTCGTATCCAGATTCATCATTTGCACATTTTCACTGAATTATTCATCAGAAAAATTTGTGTTCAAAGACTTTAAAATTGAATCACGTGCTTATTGTGGTCACAAAAACAGAGAACTTTATCAAATGCAATGCTCTCAATCATCGTCAATTCAGTCAGCTGTTAAAAGAAATGGATAGTCAGTTCACCGATGTTCCATTCTACACAGCAGTTGGTTGGTTGTCATGTCACAAAGAGTTGAAAAGATTCCATTTGCTGAGACCAGAACTTGCTTTTTTTTTGGAGATGAAAGGTAAAAACACAGATGAAATAAAAGATGAAAGTTGGATCCAGTATCTAGCGTTTTGATGTGGACATTACTGCACATTTAAGTGATCTTAATTTGAAATTACAAGGCAAAAACAAACTCATCACTCAGTTGTACGACGACATCAAGTGTTTTATTACAAAACTAAGCTTGTGGAAGACACAATTGTCACATGGAAATTTGGTTCATTTTCTTAACTGCAAAGAACTAAAAAACCAGGCCAACGCTGAATCTGTACTTACCTTTGCTAAATATGATAGTCACATAGAGTTATTGTCAATAGAGTTCCAAGAAATATTGAGTAATTTCTCATCTTTTGAATACTATTAAACTTTGATGTTGTCAAAGGAGAGGAAAACTTGCTGATGGAGCTATTAGAAATGCAGTCTGATTCTACACTCAAATTAAAGTATATCGAAGTCTAGAAACCTTGCTTCTATTCATATCTTCCTGAAAAGTGTACAAACTTCAGAAAGTTTTCAACTAGAATTATGGGAATGTTCGGTTCCACCTATGTGTGTGAACAGTTATTTTTCTTCATGAAATGAACAAAAACTTCTCAGATAACAAGGCTGACCTATGGACACTTGTCATTCCTGATGAAGGTCGAAACTGCAAATACATTTCAGCCAGATATACGAAAAATTGTCATGAAAATGAGGTATCAAACCTCAGGACAAAACACTGATTGAAGTGTAAAAATGATTAAATGTTCTTATATTAATGTTGGAATACAATTGTTGTATTTGGAGTTGTGGGGCGTTAGCTTAATCAATCCGTTGTAGTAAGCGTTCAAATAAATTAAATATAATTCAATAAGATTACAGTGTTTTTCAGATTTGATGGTGTGGCCCGCCGGCTTTTTGAGTTTGACACGCCTGGTTTAAACCATTGCAAATTCCACTTCTACAGAAGACATCTTTTAAGCTTACCCATCGAAGCGGAGTGGTTCACTGTAAGCTACGGCGACAAGAGCAAACAAAGCGAAGATAACTCGAGCCATCCTAGACGACAATCAATTATTAGGAAGAAAATAAACATGAAAATTTTTTCAACCTAACATACATAGCAAAGTAAAATATTTTCTCAGGAGGAAGTAAAAGGTCTTGCAATCTTTAATTTTGTATTTTATCTTTCTTATAACTATCCCATTTTTTTGATGGGTAGCAAATAGTGTTCTCAATGTATAAAATATTTTCATAATTAAAGTACCCTTCGGACCAAATTGATCAGGAAGCGTACACCAGTTTCTGTGGCCACGGCATACTAGGTGATTGTGTGGCCAGCACTATGCACAGCCGCCTTTACCTTACCCCAACTAGGTCAGGTACCTATCAGAGCTGGGTAGACTCAGGGACACCCTCAAATCCTGGGGAAAAAAACCTAGCCTCCACCAGGATTCGAACACAGGACACTGGGATCGCCAGTCGAACGCGATACCGCTCGGCTACCATGCCCCATAAAAAAACAAATCTACCCATTAATCAATCTACCCATTAATCAATTTAGATAGAAACCATTAAGGTATTCGGAAAGATCTTCAGATAAAATACAAAGATTTGCCTCCATATGCAAGGACACATTTATATAAGTTCTCTTTCTTAAAGAGTTTCATCCGAGCATGGAATGGGTTGTCTTCAACAGTAAGGAAAAGCAACAACATAACATTTATTTAGAAGCCTTCCGGCTCTTGAGTCCAGGGCGTAATGAT
The DNA here is from genome assembly GCA_949126835.1 of Anisus vortex. NCBI lineage: Eukaryota > Metazoa > Mollusca > Gastropoda > Planorbidae > Anisus > Anisus vortex. Next base: position 36,832,965 of record OX421503.1, read on the forward strand.
TTAAAGAGGTGGATCGAGTGGGGGCATACCAGGATCCTGTCCGAGACCAGCCATCCCGAGGCACGCCGAGAAGACGTGGCGCGTGACATAAGGTACGGTCTCCGCAAGACTAGACTAAAAAAAACGGATATGCGTCAGACGCATTAATCCTTTCATGTCTTATTGAAATATTTGATAATATATTGCTGTGGAGATTATTATTAACACATTTAAGAAAAGGGATAAGCTCAGGATTACTTGATGAATATATTGCATACGGGTGTGATAGATAGATACACAGATAAATATAAAAATAAATAGATAATATACTAATAGATTAATAAATAGATAGATGCTAAGATGTATATAGATATACGATATAGATATATATATATACAGAAAGAGAGAGAGAAAGAGATAGACAGATACATAGAAAGATGATTGATAGATAGACATATAGATAGACAGATAAAAGAGAGATAGATAGATAATAGCAAATAGATAGATAGATAAATAGATAGACAGACAAATGAAAAGAAAGCGAGAGATAGAGATAGACAGATAGATAGATGATAGTAAATTGATAGATACACTCATACTCAGAAATCTAGTTACATATATACATTGAGTCATGAATGACTAGATGCAAAACTTACTTCTCGTCTTCTATCACCCGAAACTATGAATTTAAAAAAAAGACATCAACCTATTTATATAAGTAAAAAGAATTATTCTCATTGACATATTTACAATCATTTGGTTAAATATTACGATGAAGTCACGTGAAGAAAACCGTGCGCAGCTAGTCATAAATTTTGTAGAAACAATATAATAGTATACGTAAATGGGACAGGTTTGTTTTAAAGCAGGTGTCTCCAAACTACGGCCCGCGGGCCGCACCTCTTTCATCCGGCCCGTGAAAACCTTCTTATCTACAAAAAATATATAACGAAAAAAAAAGTATGCATCTGTATCCTGCCAAGATATGCCGCCGCTTGCGTGGACGCTATGTTTTTACCGAATTAAAATAGAGACGCGCAGTTGTGCTAAATGTTTTCCAACCGATCACTTCATTGTAAAACCTTATTCGCTGCCTACTTTTTCTACTTCCACAGTCAATGAGATAATATAACGCCATCTAGTGCTATTATTCACCAGCAAGCTATTTGTGCTAAATATAAGGATATTAGCAATGTATGAATCATGTGGTGAAGATGGTGAATTACAAAAGTCACATGGGCTCAACCATAGACAATTCAGAGACATGTTGAAAGATACAGACACAGAATCGCACGATTTACCATATGGCGCAGAAGTAAGATGGCTAAATTGTAAGACAGTTCTGAGCAGAATATTTAAGTTAACCCTTACAGTCCCGGGCGCGTATATAGCGGAACTAAAGGCAGCATAGATAGAAGTAGGTCGGTACGGGAAGGGTTAAGATAGGAAATAGGTGACTTCCTGCAAATTAAAGGAAAGCCACAGTTCTGATGGGTACCTGACCTGAATTAAAGTAAAGTAAAGGTGATTGTGCATTGTGCTGGCCACATAATCACCTTGTATGCCATGGCCACATAAACTAGTGAACGCTGCTTCACCGGCCCTATCATGAATTTGGTCCGAATTTAAGGGTACTTTACTTATTTACTTACAGCCATTACTATCTGATAAAGAATGGGTATGGACATTGGCCTTGGATGCAGACATAACTAGTTATTTTAATTTTCGGAATCTAAAACTATAAGAAAAGGAAAATCTAGTTTCTGATCTATATACCCACCTAAAGGCCTTCAGATTTAAACTTGTCTTGTTTTGGAACAAGTACAGGCCAACAAGCTTGACGCACTTTCAGCAGTGCAAAGTCTTAATGGCGACATTTGGATGCGAGATCATCAAAGACCTTCAGCCGGTTTAGGATCGGGTTTCTGACTTGGATTCAAAACCAGAAGAAGTGATATGGCCAGTTGCCCAGATGAACTGCAGCGCTAGGTCATTAAGTTGCAAGCATATGACCTCCATAGTGACAAGTTCAAATTAGGACTGGTGTGTTTTACCAGTTTTTACCCAAGGAAGACTTTCCTAGTGTAAAAACTTTTGCATCACAGCACCTTTCAACTTTCAATTTTTGCAACAACAAAGGCCTAACTGAACAAATATTTTCAAGAATAAAATACGTGAAGAACAATTCGAGAACAAACTTGTCCGATGATAATCTAAGGTCAATGTTGATGTTATGGACATCAAATCTAAAGCCAGAAATGTCTGCTATTTTGGCCCCCAGGAAACAATTTCACTATTCCCACTAATACAGGTGTTCATGTGTATTGTATCAATGTGTTATGAAATAATAAATGAATAAAATAATACAGTACTAAATAAATAATTAAAAACAACATCCATGTTTTGATTCTTTTTTTTTTTGGACCTTGAGTGTAAAGTCGGCCCCCGAACCGCTGTTTTATAGTTAATGCGGCCCTCGGGCTGAAAAGTTTGGAGACCCTGTTGTAAAGAAACACAACCCACGTATCTTTTTTTTTTATAGAGAACACGTGATGGGATGTTCGTTTCTCACGCTCCAGTTAAAATGTGCAAACAAAAAGTTGTTTGTTGTTATTTAGTTGTTATTTGTTGTTGCGATATCTAGCTAAGAGGCTCATAAAAAGGGAAAAAGAGGGGAGGGGGTTGGACGTGGGTTATCATAAACATTTTCTCGTTTAGTTCCCTTGAGGAACATATAGGGCCCTTTAAGGAAAAGTCTTATATTCAGCACCGATATTTAAATGTCTAGTGACTCTACGGTCTCCGCAGTGCACGCACTACACCTTCACTCAGCATCTGCGGAATGCCCCATCGGATCATTATTGTAACGGCTCACTCGTGTACCTTCACATTTCACCCGATAGCACAAAGTCCCGACCATAGATCTGAGACAAGCATCTCAATACTCTATGTACACTATTAACACAGCCAATCAGGTTCATTGGATGTGTTAATAGTGTACGTAGAGTATTGAGATGCTTGTCAGTGGACAATCAGTTGAAGCAAATAAACAAGCATTTCAATACTCTACGTACACTATTAACACATCCAATCAGAGCTTAGTTCTATTTTTAGTACATAATAGCTCATTTCTATTTATAGTAGGCCTACATTATTACTCCCTTTATTTTAAGTTGCAATGTCTGCAATGGTGCAAAAATTGGCTTCGATTTTTCGACCACTTCCCGTGGTCCGATCGAGCTGAAATTTGGACAGCAGATTTGACAATTGATTTCAACCTCGACGGCCAGTTCTAGTCTTTTAGAATTATACAAAGGATACAATATTAGTTATGAGGAATCCGTTTTTAACATCAAAAGTGAACAGGCGATCATTAATACTCAAGTGTTAGTCGCGTGACGTTAAATTTTTATTTGTTTACAAAATAAATGAGTCAAGAGTTGCGTTTTCTTGGTTATTGAAAAACAAAATGCGTAAATTCATAAAAACGAATAACAAAAATTCTTTTGCATTAAGCAATAAGTTGGATATTTTAAAAAGGTGATTATTCCCTTCTGACTTTCACACTACATTGTTTTGCTTTGTAAACATCTTTTGGAAATGAAATAAATTTTAATCCCCAACAAATTTGAGTACAACCAGTAAAGTAGAACACGAATAAAATGATCGAATAAGAACGGAAATGTTTTTGCACGTGACCTTTTATGCATGCATACACGTTAAGACTTGTCCATACTACACTTATGACAATATTCATTTCTTAAAAGGAAAGTATAAGAAATATTTTGATTTCGCGTTAAAAATGCCTGTGCAACTTTTTATAGTTTTTCGGCGCAAAGCTAGAAAAAAAAAATTATGCGCTAAGATTATTTTTAGTACAATTCATACGGAGTAAGGAGATATTTTTGAGATTTGCGACACAGATATTTGTTCTGTACGTTTCATTTGCAGTAGTCAATCAATTATTTAATTACATGATGGTAAACTTAGTTTGCAAATAAAGGGAGTATAATAAAAACTTCGTTTTTATGGTTTTCTTGTTTTTATAGATAAAATGACAATATCGAATGCTACATTTTGTCATTGTCAAATAAAAAAGTATATGTAATAATACAGAAAAATTAATATAATAATATTCTAATATTTATTATAATTTATAAGTCTGGAACTTAATGCGCTTGATAAAGTTTTTATTAGTATTGTCTAACTATAGTCTATAGCCATAATAGTAGGCCCTATCACTAATCCTAATACGTTAGTGTCGTTAATAAAAAATTCAAATTAATAATACACATATGAAATCTATACAGTTAGATCTCAATGAGACACTTTCTTGTCCCTTATGCGAGAACGAATGCATATAAATACTCTTTCTTCCCGAGTGGCATTCGGGTATGGAATGGGTTGCCTGAACAAAACAGGAAAACCAATAACTTAACATCATTAATAAAAATGCAAGACTAGACTCGGATCACGGATTATCGTAGGACACAATAATCTTCTTTATAGAAGGATCGTCTGTAATGTATAAGATAAGATATTTCCAACTAGGCCTATATCTCATTTATCTTATAGGCCTATGTGAATTAGTAGGAAAGTTATGAAAATTTGAAGGCTTGGAAAAAATGTAGGCCTATAACAATGAAAAAAATAACTGTGACCGAAATTTTCGGCTATTAGTTATTAGAACTAGACTATGTTTTTATTAGATCTGTTTTTTGTATATATATATATATACTATATACCCATAGGCTATAAATATAAAGTTTTATTTAGGCCTTCTATTATAATTATAAAGTAATAATATACTTTACTATGCTTTTCTATCATAATCATCGATCCTGTGACCGTTGTATTATGTTGCACAATACAGGACCAAACCATGTCAGTTTGCATCGTTTAATTGTTGTCATAATGTTTTTTAGTGGGCCCGCAGTTGAGAATATTCTATCCCAGACATACTCATACCAGGGCCTAAAGTTATGACCTTGTAGTAGATGAGCAGTCCTAGAATAGCCTATTTATTATATTATTTGTCATGTAGTTGAAATAGACAAATCAAATCCAGCAAAACTCATAGCATTAAACTACTCTTTTTTTATATTTACATTACTAAGCTTACTGATTTTTTTTTTGTACAATAACGTGGTAACATCTCTAAAACCTTGCTCTGCTAAATAGGAAGAAGGAAATGCAATAAGAAACTGATGGTATTTTTTTTTTTGCAGCCAAAAGTCGTGATAGCCCTTTGTTACAAATTTCAATTTTTATTTCTTCATTGGTTGTTAATTCAATCAATTCCTTTTGCAATTGTAAAGGTAGGCATCCTTGTAATTCTTCACTATTAGAAAAAGGATCTAAGACCCAACCAGGAATATTCATGTTAATAATGTCTTGAAATCGACCGTGGAAGTTGCCATTAAGTGCTTCAAGATGATCAAAATAAATGAGAATGTATTCTTCAGTTTGTTCTAGAGATGCAAGAATGGAAAACTGATAAAATTTATCATTTTTAAGCTGTGAATACGCGTCTGTCTTTCGCTAGTATTTTCTATCCATTTGTCTCTACCCCATCCCCCCCTTTTTTTTTACTGATCCATTTTCACAAGTCTCCAAAGCTGGATTATACAACTTAATAACAACAAACGATGTTCTGTTTGTAAATTTTAACTAAAGCGTGAGAAACGAACACCCCAAAAACATGTTCTCCCATCAAGAGTTCTAAATAAAAAAAAAGTTGCGTGGGTTGTGTTTTTTAAAACAAACTCATCCCACCTACCTGTATTATTATATTGTTTCTCCAAAATTTATGGCTAGCTGCGCACTTCCTTGTAATATTTAACCAAATGATTGTAAATATGTCAATGAGAATAATTCTTTATACTAATATAAATAAGTTGATGTTTTTGATATTTTTTAATTCAGTGATTTTGGTGATTGTAAACGAGAAGTGAGTATTTCCATCTAGTCATTCATGACTTTATGTAGGCTATCTATGTAACTATATTTCTGAGTATGAATGTATCTATCTAGTTACTATAATCTATCTATCTATCTGTCTATCTCTATCACTCTTTCTTTTTATATGTCTATCTATATATCTATCTACCATCAACTTTCTATCTATCTGTCTATCTCTTTTCTCTCTCTCTTTATATATATATATATATATATATATATATATATATATATATATATATATATATATATATATATATATTGATCTCTCTCTATATATAAATATATATCTATATATATCTTAGAATCTATCTATGTATTAATCTATTAATCTATTATCTATTAAGTTGTCTAATTATCTGTATATCTATCTACCACCCTAATCATCACACCCGTATGTAATATATTCATCATATAATCGTGAGCTAATCCCCAAGATGGTGGTGTTGATGTAATATTTGGAAGTATTTTTATTGTTTATGTTGTTTTTTGTAAATATAATTAACTTCCGGAGAAGGAAAACTCTTTATCACAAACCTCCACTGCCTGGTGGCTAAACCCATGCACGGGGAAGGGGAGTAAACCCCAAAAACAAATCAGGAGCCGGAGTCCCTAAAGCAGTACGCTTTCTGCAAGTCACGTAGCATATTGGCAACTCTTGCGACGCAACTGATGCCAAGCTGTATTGGCTACGCCTTTCCTTTGTCTACATCTGATGCGTGGAGAGAGGGGAATTGATGCATGGGCAACATCAGCCTCTCCTTAACACAATGTCCAGGCTTGCGCCCTGGAGATGACACTCCAGCTTTGCTATTTAGCGTCGACAAAACACGGAAAGCCGCAGTTACCGGCTATAAGCCATCTGCTGCAGAGGGCAGACTTCGTCTTATCGAAGAGGCTGGAAGAGCAGTGAAGAAAATTAAAGAACATATACTGCCCCTGACCAGCTCCAACGGTTCGCTTTCAAGTGCCAGAGATGCGACAAAACCCAATGAGAGGTCCTCACAGACACAGTTAATGCTGCGGGGCTGGCGATGTCACAGGAGCGCAAATCTAATTGTCTTCCGAGACTAAGGAGCCAAAGAAGAAGAAGAATCCCCTTTACTACAATTTGCTAATAATATTCTATACAGCAATATATTATCAAATATTCCACTTACGACATGACAAGTTAATGCGTCTTACGCTTATCCGTGATTTGAGCCTAGTCTTGCGGAGACCGTACCCTATGTTATGCATCACGTCTTATCCGGGGTCCACTGGATGGCTAATCTTGGACAGGATCTTGGAATGCACCCGCTTGATCCAACCCTTTGCATCACTACGCCCTGGACTCAAGAGCCGGAAGGCTTCTAAATAAATAATGTTATGTTGTTGCTTTCTCTTACTGTTGAATACAACCCATTCCATGCCCGCATGCAACTCATTAACAAAGAAAACTTATATAAATTTGTCCTTGCATATTATGGAGCAAAATATTTGTAATTAATCTCCAAATCTTTCCGAATACCTAAATGGTTTCTATCTAAATGGATTAATGGGTAGATTTATTAATGCGTATATTTATAAATGGGTAGATTTATTAATGGGTAGATTTATTAATGGGTAGATTTATTTTTTAAAGTAACGTGCTCAGTGTTACAAATTATAATTTTTTTTAATCGTTAAAGAAAACTTCCGCCTTTTAGAATAGTCTCGCAAAAAAAAAAAAAAAAACTCTTGCAATTTTAGCATATTATTATGAAAAGAGCCCAACAAGAAATCCCATCAGAATTTAACCTTGGCCGAATATCACGCATTTCTGAACTATTTGAGAAAATATTAATCTAGCAAACTGCTTTAAAATTTTTTATATCTTAATAAATATAAAACTTTTCGTGAACAATTCGGACTTAATCTAAACTACTAACCAACTTAAAAAGTAAACAAAGCTTCTGGTCCAGATGAAATACCAGCACGGATTAACTAATGAAATATCTCCAATCCTAAAAATACTTTTTCAGGCCTCTGTAAACCAGGGCAAAATGCCCAAAGATTGGAAATTAGCCAATCTAACACCCCTTTTCAAAAAAGGAGATAAATCTGACCCCGGAAATTATATTAGTTAAGTAATTAAAAAATCAAACAAAACATTAGGATTCATAAAAAGTAACTTTTACAAATGTAATAAGAATATAAAACTAAAATGTTATCTCACATTAGTTAGGCCTATACTAGAATATGTAGCATCTGTATGGGACCCATCAAATAAAGAAAACATTTAAAAATTAGAACAAATTCAAAAAAGAGCTGCAAGGTTCATAACTAGTGAATATTCCCAATTAACAAGAGTAACACCATTAGTAAATTCACTTGACCTAGAAACAATAGAGGACAGAAGGGCAAAGAGTAAAGTAGTAATAATATATAAGGCATTAAACTCTAATTTAGAAATACAACACAATACCAACCTGTTGCAAAGCTTAGATAAACATAAAGACAAAAACACTTTCCTTGTCCCTTATGCGAAAACAAATGCATATAAGTACTCTTTTTCCCGAGTGGCATTTGGGCATGGAATGGGTTGCCTGAACAAACCAGGAAAACCAGTAACTTAACATCATTTAAAACATTAATAAAAATGCACGACTAGACTCGGACCACGGATGAGCGTAGGACGCAATAATCTTCTTTATAGAAGGAGCGTCTGTAATGAATAAGATAAGATAAGATTTCTACTAGAGTTATAAGTAAAAAAAAAAGCGTAACGGGACGTAATGTGTGGCGTTAAATGGAGTTTGTCAAGGGAATAAGCTTAGTATAAAAATATGAGAGCAAAACTCCAAATTTGACTCGACAACTCGGTTCGTTTAAATATTTGGATTCGGCACTCGACGGAACTCTTTTATTCGGTTAGTTCTTAATTATGAAAATATTTTATACATTAATAACACTATTTGCTACCCATCAAATAATGAGATTGTTATAAGAAAGACTAAATAAAAAATTAAAAATTGCAAGACCTTTTACTTACTGCTGGGAAAATATTTTACTTGGCAATGTTACGATGAAATATCTTTCTTTTCTTTCTTTATATTTGACTGTCGTCTAGGATGGCTCGAGTTATCTTCGCTTTGTTTGCTCTAGTTGCCTTAGCTTACAGTGAACCACGCCGCTTCAATGGGTAAGTCTAGAAGATGTCTCCTGTAGAAGTGGGTTTAAATTATTATTCTATGATACCGCTAAATATTCACTTAATGTATAAAGTATTAAAGATAATATAGTTTGGTCTGTAGATATTTTTAGAAAACCTTCACGACTCTGTATTTAGTTATTATACCATTGGAGAAATTTTACGTTAGAATGTCATATTTAATATTCCAGATTCCAGCTACTCCATGTGCTAACGAAAGGTTACGAAGACACAAAGTTTCTGTACGACTTCTCTGAGCATTATCCTGACGTGAGTATTTTTTTTTATTCGGATGACAAATGACACAATGTCATACCGTTCAAACTAGTCTAGTCATAACCGCCTCGTGCCAACAGCTTTATATCATATGATTAGCTTCACACCTTGTACCACCAGACTTGAGTATTCCGTTTGTAAACGAGAATGCGAGCCAAGATTACTCTCATAGGGCTCGGTACGTTGTCGTGAATTTGGAATAATATGTGTTTGGTACAACTCTCTTTTAAGACCTGTGCCCCCTGCCATCGGTCTATGTACTGTCACGCTAAGTAAGCATTTCCGGAAACTAAGGGGCCCAATCGCAGCGGGCCTTTAGCCTTTTGGTTATGCACCCCCACACATTAGCCAGGCCTAGAGAAGTTCGATCGGTTTCACATGACCGCGGCTTTGAGGCTGCGTGGATACCGGTCGTGTCCACATACCACCAACTGCCGTTCTCGTGCCACCAGCTACCACTCCTAATTCTGCAAGCTTCACTCCTGCTGCTCCCAACGACAACGTCCCCTATGCCCTTTCGTACGCCCTGTCAAGAGGAATCTCAGACTTCAGGCTTACTTGCGCCTGGTATAGCGTACAGCGTTAGAGCTACCTCCCTCTTTCTATCATCTTAAACTGGTCTCACAATACACTGTTAAGTCCACTGTATCTGCTGGAACCAAACCGATTCAATATATATGACTAGAGGTTGTTTGTAAAGTGTTGGTTTGATGGATACAGCAAATTTCAAAGTTTTATAAAAGACTGACAAAAACTCAAATAGTCATTTCAATATCCGAGTTCTATTGATGTATCATTTTTTTGTATCACACAATAAGCAAAACTATATCTAACCCTAATTCATACTCACATTCTTATTATGAAAAAGATTTACTTATAAATACATTAACGGGGGAAAAACAGTAACATTTTAACCATAACTTATCCCTTATGCAAGAACAAATGCATGTAAGTACTCTTTCTTCCCGAGTGGCATTCGGGCATGGAATGGGTTGCCCGAACAAACCAGGAAAACCAGTAACTTAACATCTTTTAAAACAAAAGACTTGACTCGGACCAAGGATGAGCTTAGGACGCAATAATTTTCTTCTCAGAAGGAGCGTCTGTAATGTATAAGATAAGATAGCTGTCCATGGGGAAAGTAAAGAAGCTTTCAGTATTTATCGTAACCATCCCATACAAAGAGATCGTGTAGCTAAGACAATACCCCAGCTGACTTTACTATCTCTAATGAATGTCCTAACGTTTCCTAGGTATTCAGAAAGGCAAGTTTAAATCTATTGCATACGACCACAGCGTCAAAACAAAACAAAAATCTACTGTATTTCAAAAATTAGCTTATTGTGTTCTCTCTCAATTACAGTTGGACTTTTGGAGGTACCCCAGAACGAACCAGAACGCCACCATCCTTGTTCCCCCAACATTTGCCGAGTCTTTCAAGAAACAGCTCGAAGTTCGTGGCATCTCTTTTGCTGTAGTCTCAAACGATGTCCAGAGGTAATTGCGGGAAACGAACTTTTTCTTAGAAAACTTAACAGTCTCCTTAACTTTTATGTTAAGAGCGCGAGGCGACGTCTGAGCCAGTAGGAAGTTTTATTTAGTTTTTCTGGTATTGTTGTTCTGGGTATTTTTACTTGAATGTTCCAAGCTATCCAAAATCAGACATACACTACTACCCCTTCAACCTACGATTACCAAGACACTATACCTCAATTCAGAACAGTGAGAGTAACAAGACGTGTAAACATGTTTGACTGGCGTACCTATGGCCCTGGGTTTGAATCTTTTTGAAGGCTATTATTTGTTTTAAGAGTCTGGAGGACGTCTCTGGGTCGACCCAGCTCTGGTGGGTACTTTACTCTAGTTGGGGGCCAAACAAAGGCGTCAGGGAATGTGCAGACCACAAAATATTCTAGTATGCCCAGGCCACAGAAACAGGTGAACATTGCTTCTCCAGTCATTTGGATCAATTTGTTCAAGCGGTACAACTTTCTTTACATTTATTCACAGTATCAATCTAGTGTTGCATTTGGACAATGGTGTAGAATGAGATAACGTTGTTGGTTTTTTTCTTTTTGTTGAGGCCAACAATTGTGCCAAGATTTCAATACTGGCAGAATAATGGACCAATATATTTTGGTGCTAAAATTATCTTAGAATTCTACGTCAAATGCTAAAATTAAAATTTTATTGTAATTTAGAATTAGACATTATGAAACATCTCCAATGCACCTATTAGTTTAACAAGCAAACAAAAAACAACATAGGGAGAATCTAATATATCTTAAAACTGACCTGCGTTTGATTGGTTTACTATAAGTATTGCCAAGCAGCGAATGCCTTTAAGAAAACATCTTAAGAGGGTGACTATATATACAACCATCACCGGGTGTTGATTCTGGCATTGAACTTTATCGTTTCCATTTTTTTTCTAGCATCGTTGATGCCGGGTCTACCCCTGCCTCAGATGATGACCTGACGACCAGGAAACGCCAGGCCGGTAGTATCATTGACCACCACAGTTATCACACATACAATAGGGTGGGTCAGCTTTTACTCTATTATATTCTGAAAATTCCAAAACAGAGTGTTTCAAGTTATCAAATAGCAAGCGGTCCATCGTTATATAGCCTTTCAATTAACACAGCACATTGAGTTTGTACCACATGTAACGGTTTATTTACTTCAGGTTTTATTGGTTGCATTAGAATTGTTAAAGTATAAATTTAACAACAATGAATTACGTTTGTGAATATATATACCAAATAATTCATGTGCTAACGAAGTTTCTGTACGGCTTCTTCTTGGTATACATACCAAAAGAATATTCGATTACTGTTGTACCCAAAATTTGACTGAATCCCTGGGGTTCCCATTTTCAGAAAATGTTAGTAATTACATCTCAGTATCGGTCTTGACAATGGGCGGCTCCCCTAATTTAGGTCTATGTGCCACCAGCAGCCTTCGCTTCGTTAGCATTTGACCTTCTCCAGGTCTGCTTTGGTTGGTCTAATGTCTTCTTATGGGTTAGTTACTTCATTTTACTGTGGAGACCCCGTTAGGGCCAAGAAAAGGGTCCACAATTTAACTACACATAAAATAAAATCCATCACAAACAACAATTATAAACAGATGACAGAGTATCACTTTAGGTATTTATCCAGCCCTTCGGTGAAGATTTGAAATCCTGCACAGTAGAGGCAGTAATTGAGGCCTGGTCAACGGTGTTCCACAGTCTGATTGCTAACAGAAAAAATAGTTGTAAACGTCGGTTCGTGAGTGTGCGACATGCAGTTTGAGCTGATGACCTTGGGTAGAGCGGGACACTTATTGGATGCGATCTGGCTGCGTGGACATTTTCACGTGGCGGTTCATGATCTTGTACATATTGTACCTTGTTTACTGCTCTGTGGTGTTGTAGGGGCTCGAGTTGGTGTTTGGCCACCAAAGCAGAGGCGCTTATTTTTTTAAAGGCCGTAGTCCTGTAAGATACGCCATGCCTCTCAACGCTTGATCAACTCCAACTTAGATATCAGGTGTTGTTGGTGGGTATTCCACACCGTCGATGGGTACTCCAGGATGGGTCGAGCTAAACTTTTATAACAATGGGTCTAGAGTCTAGAGGCTTCAGTCTAGTGCCTTTGGGGCCATTTTTCCCTCAGGTTTTCTCAGGGTGTACCCAGTATCCCTCCCCACTTTCGTCTTCCAAGCTCCTTTTCTATTTACATTAGTCTGGATAAGTTCCACAGCTGGTCACTTGATGTATTCTCCGGCCATCTAATGTTTAGTATGCGGCTGATGAACTCTATTTATAAACCTCTTGAGCTCGCTGGTATTTCTTTTAGTCAACCTCCAGGATTCTGAGCCATAGAAAAACGGACTTAGCATAGATGTTGAAGAGTCTGATCTTGTTCTTAGGGACAGGGCGCTAGAGCTCCCAAGGTGACACAGTATTGAGATTGAAATCTAACGTGACTTTGATTCTTTCAGATTGTCGAGTACATGAAGAGTATTAAAGCCTCCTTCCCTAATAATGTACAAATATCTAACTTGAACTACGTCACTCACGAGGGAAGGGTCGTAATTCTAGTCAAGGTGAGTCAAAATTGTATTCATAATCATAACAGTAATACACTTAAAATTAACAATAATAATAATAATGGTTATTTATATAGCACTTATATCCGTGCTCAGTGCACTCTTGGTATAAATTGCAGCGGCAGATGTGGAGTTACGCAAGGCACACGGCCATAAGCTAATAAGATAGGTCATTAAACTCTTTTTAAAATGATTCTTTGTCTAAGTAACTCTAAAGGCAAGCTGTTTCATATAGAAGTAATTATTACAGTTTCCAAAGGATTGCTTTAAATACTCCGCACTCCAACCGGATTGGAACTCTATACACTGGCAATATATAGCACCTTCATTAAACCTCAGTATCTTTGCTCTTAAAGGCTAAACAAAATGTATTAAAAAATATAAACGTGAAATTAACAATACATTTCTATAATTAAAAAAAATAAATTTAATTGATGTTTAAAACTCTGTTTTTTAACAACGCAAGTATTTTGTTTGCAACATAGTAGAATGAACAGCTGGTCGTTGATTTGAACTGAATTGTTGTATTTCCGGCCCATCAACAAAGAAGGTTATATAGGGCCTTTTTGTTAATGTTGTTGTTCTTTTTTTTCTTGTATCCATTTCATTATTCTTGTAGCTTTAAATTATATAGAATTTACGTCTAATGTCACTAAATTCCAACAAAATGTGGGAAACTGTTAAGTTGATATTGCAGAAAGCAGACATGTGGGCAGTTTCTCGTTTTAAGATAAAGGAATGTGTTAACTTTGTACTTCCTGTATGTAGTCTGCAGAGAATAAATTCGTCCGAGGTTTCTTAGTTTTCCAAATATTGTAGTTTATTGCAGTCGGTTTTCAAGAAGTTAGTCCAATTTTGTTTTGTGTGTCTAATAATATTAAAGGTTTCATGTCTCGAAATGAAATCGGAATCGTACTTTCTGATAATAATTGGGCGACTTTTGCTTCTCTATCAGCTGCTTTGTTTCCTTCGATCCCTGTGTTTTATTTTGTTTCACATTTAACATATACATGCGCTTGACTAAAATACTAATAGAAGTATCCAACTTAAAAAAAGCTCAGCACTTGTATAACTTGTATACTTGTATACAAAGAAACGTAGCTTCTATCAAAAAGGAATATTTTGATACCCGATGCTATATTTTGTATTAACGCGCATTGAAATCTCATTACAGCTCTTCGGCACAACCTCCGCCACCAAGAAACCGGCCATCGTCATCGAAGCTGGCATCCACGCAAGAGAATGGATCACACCTGCTGCCAACATGTGGGTCATTGAGAAGGTCAGTGGTCCACGTCTAGCCCTCATCTGGTGGGGCCTACAAAGTCCCGATTTAGTATTTTGTGTCATTTCTCTAAATCAATATAAATCTCATAACTGGAGAACGGATTTATCAGACATTTGTAGGGCAAAATTTTCTACGTTTAGCCTCTGAAGAGAAAAATGCCAATTTTAGCCACTGTAGAACAGGTTTAGCTAATATTTGTGGAACCACAATTGGCACAATAATCAACAGGGAAGTACGTTTGCTAATAGTTGCTACAAGTTTTAACTGAAAAAAGTAATGGGAAATACCCAAATAATCTGAGCGGAAAGATGACACCAAAAAAATAATGTTCAATGCCAACTTAATTATATAATCGGCGCTTGCTCCTAAACAGAAAAGGTGGGGAAGGCAATACTGTCATGCAGAAGCGTAGAGTATTTTTTAAAATATCTTTTAATCTTCTAAATTGGGTTTACTTTCAGCTGTTGACAGATTACAAAGCCGGAAACGCCAATGCCAGAATGATGCTGGACAAATATGATTGGTACTTCGTACCGGTGGCCAACCCAGACGGATATGAATACTCATTCAGCTCAGTGAGTACTCTTTTACCTCTTGTTCTACACGCAACGTGAGTTTTTTTTTTTAAATAGTTTTTTCACCTGACGTGGTATAGAATCAAAGCTTAAGTCTTGGTGAAATCTAGGATTAGTTTACGGGTCTGGAGAGTGTCCCTGGGACTACCCAGTTCTGAAGGGCGCCTGGCACGTCTGTTACGCTTGGGCCTCGTCGCTGTCGAAGTCGGAAAACCATCAGTACGTTTGCATCAAGAGCACACCGATGGGCCAACGCATGGGGGACAGCACCTGCCGCGACTACAAGAGCTATGGTGCCTATAGTACCAATTGTATTGGATTTGCGCTACCGGGCAACATTGAAGATATACAGGGGAGCCACTATGATAATGATCCGAAGGGAATTCCGCAGTGGGAGAAAGATAGTGCATCTGGCTGCGGAAGCCTTACATTATCGGCGTACCGTGGGGTTTGCTTGCGTCCAGACCGAAACTTTGTTGTGGCCTCCCCCCCCCCCCCCCCGCCTCCTGTTCACTCCTGAACATTATTACGCCTTCGAAATAAGAGCCAGAAGGCTCGTCCGTTGTTTTAATGCAATTTTAGTATACTATGGGATATGTTAGGCGGCTAGGCATTGTTCAAGCCAATACATCCCCTAGTATATATGACTGTATGACTTTGAAACAGAAAGTTATGAACGCTGTTAAACTTGCAGCACGTATATAGTGCTACAGCAGGATGACTCTTAGGCTGTTGGCACGCTGAATGAATTAGAAATCATACTTTGGCACACAGTTATCAAATGGTTGCCGACCCCTGTACTTGACTATATTCTATTTTAATGCAATTGTTGAATGTAGACATCCCTTTGGAGTAGAATATTTGTTTAATTCAATTTATTGCCTTCTGTATCCAAGTGGAAGGTGAGGCTAGCATAATGCTGCACCGTCAATTGGAAGCCCGTTTCAGACTCTCAACATGACATAAGTAATCGAATCCCAAATCTGAAATGGTGCTTGTAGTATTTTTCCTTGATGTTGTAATACAAATAACAATATATTTTTATCTCACAGGACCGCATGTGGAGCAAAAACAGACGATACATTAGTTCCAGATGTAACGGTGTCGAACTGAACAGAAACTTCGATATTGCATTCGGAAGTACGTCCGTGTATTTATAACTTTTCTTTTTAAACCTCAACACTGTCTAATTATTATGAAATCGAAAATTGCAATAAAAAACAGTCACTTAAATTAAGTTATGAATCAATATATATATATAAATATATATATATATATATATATATATATATATATATATATAGCCTATATATTGTCAAATATTGGTAGTTCCAAATATTGGAACACACATTACCTATTCCCTCTCTCTCTCTCTCTCTACGCAAGTTTTGTGGGCGGGGCCTAAGTTTTTCAATTTTCTTGACTTTTAGTAACGAATGCTAAAGGTTCTTAGTAAACTTGGGATTCCACGGTTATGCCGACCTCATATTCTCGGAATGGATAGGAATAGTTTATTATTTCTCGTACAGGGAAGTTCCAATCATTTTTATTATGAGTTTTGTAATGATACCATTATTTTCACCTCTCCTAGTAAAAGGTCTGTTCCCCGCACTACTACGCGAGTAATAATAATAATAATAATAACGGTGCTTATATAGCGCATATCCCGTTGGTGACAGTTCTATGCGCAGACGACAGTTACAGAATACAGACATACAACGAAATATGTAGTAATACGCTAATTCTGCTGACGAAATAGGTGAGTCTTCAGCCGGCTCCTGAAGGTGTCATAGCTAGGGCTCTGGCGAAGCTGTAGAGGGAGGTGATTCCAAGCGGACGGTCCTGCGTAGGAAAATGAACGTTCGCCAGCGGACACTAGCCTCACACGAGGGATCCGCAGAGTAAGCGCGTCAGATGCCGAACGAAGTTGGCGGGACTGGGTGTAGAGCTCCATACAAGAGCGAAGATAATCCGGGGCGCAGTTATTCAGGCACCTATAACAGAGGGAAGCCAGCTTATATGAGATCCGGTTGTTGATGGGTAGCCAGTGCAGAGATCGGAGCAGAGGATTGATATCATTTGACTTCTTCTTCTTGAGAACTAGTCAGGCTGCGCAGTTCTGGATACGTTGGAGTTTTTGAAGGGAGGAGGCCGAGAGACCAGCCAAAAGCGAATTACAATAGTCCAAGCGGGAAAATAGGAGAGAGATGATGAGCTTAACACAAGCTTCCTTGGTGAGATAACGACGGATGGCGGCAATACGACGCAGATGGAAGAAGCAGATTTTGGTGAGGAAGGAGATGTGGGTTTGCATGGACAGCGTGGAGTCCAGATAGACGCCAAGGCTTTTGATAGTCGGGGAGAAAGGCACAGTTGCATCAGCCAGCTGAAGATCGGACACAGTGAGGGACACGACCCTCTGTCTCGAACCGACGATAAGAGCTTCAGTCTTCTCACTGTTAAGCTTCAACTTGTTTTCCGTCATCCAGCTCTGGATGTCCAGGAAACAGATGGAGATGGAAGCAAGGAGCCTGTCGAAGTCCTCAGGCTCTGCACTGTTATACAGCTGGGTGTCATCGGCGAAAGAATGATATTTGAGGTTGTGGCGTTTGATGACAAAGGATAGGGGTTGAGTGTAAAGGGTGAAAAGAAGTGGACCAAGGACAGACCCCTGCGGCACACCATAGCAGACGTGAACAGGCTGGGAGAATATGGACTCAATCATAACGGTCTGGGAGCGATTCTGAAGATAGTTCATGAACCAGGAGAGGGCGATGTCATGAATGCCAAATGTAGACCTGAGGCAATCAATTAGTCGGTGGTGGTCAAACGTATCGAAGGCAGCAGATAAATCAAGCTGCACAATTTAATTTAATTATATTTTTAGTATTTAATGATTCGCGTTGTCTTTCAAAGCAGTCGGTTTCTGCAGAGTTTTTGCAGAGAAATAGTTTTGTAGATACTTTTCTTTGAGCTTGTTATGGACGCTTGTGTTGGCACTATTCTATTATTGCTGTAAATTCTACATTAATTGTATATATTAGCAAATTATCACCAGAATTAAATTATCAACAACATTTACACTGAATCTTCCTCGTCAAGTTACTATTTTTGTTTTATTGTTTACAAAACGATAATATATTTATTTACCACTATAACGTCAAGGGAAGGAACTGTTGGAACGCAAATCCTGAGTTTGTGCCCAGGACAATAAGGAGAGTTCGTTTAATACTGAAATATAAGTAATAATAACCAAAGTCTACCCTAGGACGCACGAGAATTATCAACAACATTTACACGGCTCTGACCACAAGGGGATTGTGGTCGTAACAATATATATAATTACCGAGTTTCTATGTGTTATTTGTGTTTGTTTTAAAATATATATATGTTTGTCCTTTAAAGACTCACGGGCTGTTTTAACTCATTGGATCAAAAGTTTAATACTTAATCTGGACACGGCCTCCTAAATTGTTTTTTAAATATTAACTATATTGCTGAATTTGTTATATTGTTATTCAATGCCATTTACTAGTCTTTTTTATATTTATTAATCTTATCAATCTGTATGTTTCTACCAATCTTCTCAGTCATCGCTCCATATAGTCTATCTTCTTCTTCTTCATCGTACCACATTTTCTGTTTTAAGTTTAAACTATCAATTCCTTATCTTTGATGAACGCGACGGGTATCTAACAATGTAACAAGTTTCAGTTATCTATAATAGCTATCCATCTATCGAGCTATCCATCTATCGAGCTATCCATCTATCCATATATTCACCTTTCTATTATTCATCAATAAATATCTCTGTCAATATTGAGTGTACATTGCCGTGACAGAGGTTTTAGAGTTACGTTGTTGGCTGAAAAAAGTCTTTCCGTGACGGAGGCTACTTGAGTCCCGTCTTTCAACTTGCCAACTCTAGGTTACGTTATCTTCCTCCCAATTGCCACGTTTTATATGTCAAATTAGCTTCCTATCACCAACACACGATCACAGTCTGTATATGTTACGACTCAAGAGTAATTTCCACCAAGCTTACTGATGCCCTCTGGGAAACAAAGGGAGTCGTCATCCCATTTCGAGATCAGTTCTTCTTCATTCCGATTCTCAAGCACGTTGACACTTTCTCGACATCTCGACAATATTAAAAGGCATTTCGGCCTTGTGACCATCTCTCGACACTTAAAAACTTTCACGTTTCTTCGAAAATTTCTAAATACTGATATGGGCACTCAGTACTTAGACTTAAAGGCTCTCTAGAAAGACCTTCATTGTCGACTTCTACTCTTGTTATCTCTGACACTTCTTGACAATTCTAAGTTCGTCTACCGATTATATTACTTTAATAATGTTAACGCAGTACCAAGCTGCTTATCAGATTATCGGAATACATAGTCATTAATCTGGATACAAAGAACTCGTTTAGACATTTAAGTTGACTTTGCGTGGAACTATTGTGGACATAAAGGAGCCTGTAGATTTGGAAAGGACATTTAGTGTCTTGTAGACTACATCATTCATCTTTAACAATGGTTCACTCATCGTGGTTTATCATAATCTTTGTGCTTTTTTTTTCACTTCCAGCTACCGGAATTTCCAGAACGTGTTCCAGTGAGGTCTACCTTGGTGAAGCACCTTTCTCTGAGCCCGAGACTGCCAACTTGAGAGACCTCTTCTTGAGTGTGATTGACAATGCTGTCGCTTACCTGGCCATTCACTCCTACTCCCAGGTAAGAAGACATTGTTTTTTTGGACATCAGAAAAATAGTTCCTTAGAAAAATAAAGCAGAGACACCAAAAACAATGTCTTGATATTTATTTATCCATTTATCCATCTAATCATACATCTAACCATTCATCTAATCTAACCATTCAATTTAACCATTCATCTAATCTAACCATTCAATCTAACCATTCATCTAATCTAACCATTCAATCAAACCATCCATCTAATTTAACCATTAAATCTAACCATTCATCTAATCTAACCATTCAATCTAACCATCCATCTAATCTAACCATTCAATCTAACCATTTATCTAATCTAACCATTCAATCTAACAATTCCTCTAATCTAACCATTCAATCCTCTATAATAATAACGGTTTTTTATATAGCGTTTCTATCCATGCTATTTTAGCATGCTCAGTGCGCTCTAGAAGATTATTCCGTCGTCTAGGACCAAAACTCGTGCAGGACGGCAGGGATCGGTCGGTGGCAGGGATAGAACCCGCGACGTGTCATTTGGTTTTGGTGTTTTGGTTGACAGTCCGGTGAACTAACCGCAGGACCAGCCGGCTAGTCGTCTTTATGTCTGTCTGTCTATCTGCCCGACTTTAGATGTCCATCTATCTATCTATCTATCTTTCAATGTCAGTCTATCTGTCCGCCGTTCGACTGGATATCAGTCTGTCTACAATTCATTTATGGACAAAAATTAAAGTAATAGATTTTTCATATATAATCAATTACACTTTATTCCACAGTTCCTTCTGGTACCATGGGGCTACACTGAGTACGTTTTAAGACCTGCCAACTCTGTAGAACTGGTGAGCAAGATTTTTTAATCGTTGACAACTCTCATACAATAGATAAATTAACATTTTCGCTCTTTCTTTCTCTATCTCTCTATCCATGTATCTATCTATCTATCTATCTATCTATCTACCTACCTATCTGTCTGTCTATTGTGCAGACTTTTCACCCCGCATGATCCTCACACTTTAATGCTTAATTTTTAAAAGAATAACCCTTTTTTATGTTGGAATATTGACAAGTCTTAACTAGGCCTGACCTTTTCAAATGGAAGAGATCTTTAACTTGCGGTTCTATTTTTAAATTATTAAACAAAAAAGCATGCTTTTGCTGATGTTTAACAATTGATTTCAACCTCGACGGCCAGTTCTATTCTTTTAGAAATATACAAAGGATACAAGATTAGTTAAGAGGATTCCGTTTTTAACATCAATAGATAGTAGGCGATAATTAATACTCAAGTGTTAGTCACGTTAGGTTCAATTTAGCTTTGTTTATAAAATAAATTTGCCAAGAGTTGCGGTTCTTGGTTATTTATTTAAAAAAAAACACAATGCGTAGATTCATAAAAACAAATAACGAAAGTTCTTTTTCATTAAGCAATAAGTTTGATATTATAAAAAGGTGAAATTTCACTTCTGAGTAACATAATACATCGTTTTCTTTTTGGAAATATCCTTGGGAAATGAAATAAAATTTAATCTCCTACATCTTTTGGTACAACCAGTAACGTGGCACACAGAATTTTTTTTTTATAAAATGATCGAATAAGACCGGAAATGACCTTTTTTTGTCGACCTTTTATACATGCATATTTGTTCAGACTTGTCAATTTATTTGAATTCCTTCTAAACCCAGCTAGAGACTATAGTAAAGCAAATATAGAATATAACTATTGTAATATACAAAGTATACAATATAGAACATTTTGAGTATAAATATACAGAATGTAAAACAGCTTAGGCCATAGTACACATAGAATAAAGAATATATTGAATATATAAGAAATACATTATGAAACATTTTTAGCCAAGAGAAATAAAATATTTAATATTTGGAAATTATAACCAAGAATGTATAATATTGAAAGTATCTATTTATTTGAGAATATAAGATAACCATATCAGATGGTTTTTTAATGTCAATTATACAATAAGAGCATTTAGAAATTAGTAAAATTAGGTACATAACATTAAAGATAATGAAATATTAAATATTGCGCGTTTAGTACTGAGAACAAAAAGCCTTTATTAAATAGAATATAGAAGTGTCTAATGTGTTGACTTTCTTTCCGCTCCACTAGGACCGTGTTACCTTACTTATGACACAAGCTTTGATTGCTAAACACGGAACCCAATACTACCACGGTACTACCTGGCAGCTTCTCAACTGTAAGTCTTAATATTATTGTATGCAGTGCTTTTTTTTTGTAAAAAAAATAGGTGCCGGTACTCATTGATGAATTGCCTAACTTTTAAAGCAGTTTCACATTTTATATTTTAATTCTTATTGCACGCAATTTTAAAAGTCAATTTGAACAAATTAATAATATAATAAATTAATAAGAAACGTTAAAATACAAGAAAAGTAATAATTTTTTACCCACATTGAAAAAGTTGCCGGTACGCCGTACCGGTGCGTACCGTCTCAAAGTAAGCGCTGATTGTATGTATTATAATAAGTTTATTTATATAGCGCTAGCAACAAATGTATATAATGTACGCTCAGAGCGCATTTTAACATTGAGCAACAAAAGCATGCATAGAATAATGGATACAGTTCTCTAGGCTTATAACTATTTTGAAAAATTAGATTAAATAGAGCAAATCATAACTGAAGCAATATAAGACCTAGCAAAAGACTGTAGTATTTACCGACTTAGTATAAAAGAAACTGGCTGAAACGAGACTTCAGAAAAGAGCGAGGCGGAAACACCAGCTACAACAGCCATCCGCTTTCAAATGCCTCAAGTGCGGCAGGGATTGCCACTCCCGAGTTGGTCTACACAGCCATTCTCGGCGGTGCAGCCGGACACCTCACCCATGAAGCTACACTATCGTCTCTCGAGACGGACGGATGCCGACGCCGACGATAAAAGTATAACAGTAGGCTAGGGGGTCTAAACATTTTAAAGGAAGTTAAATCTTAAAATAAACGAGCATTTTCAAAAGTCCTTTTTAAAATTAGTGATACAACTTGTCTGCCTGAGCTGGATTCTGTGCAAATTTATAATAAAGTGCCAAAATAGGATTTCTAATTCATTCCACGTGCTAACTGCCTAAAAGTCATCCTAATCTAGCGCTCAATGTTTTGTAGAGGAGACATGAATTATTGCTTTCTGGGATGTTCCGCGTGCCATTGAAACTCGCTCTGCTTACCACGTCAGGCACGCATGGCGTAGTTTGCCGACCCCTGGTATAAAAGGTTACTTTTATCGTCTTGATTTATAGATTTTTTTTTCTTTTCAAATGACTTTCAGACGCCGCCAGTGGCGGTTCTGAGGACTGGGCCCTATTAAGGAAACCCGGCATCTACGCCATGTGCTATGAGCTGAGGCCCCACGAAGACGATCCCAGGGCATTCATTCTGCCACCCAACGAGATCATCGGCACTGCCGAGGAATACTACGACAGTCTCGTGGTCATGGCCAGAGAAATGAGAGTCTAAATATATAGATCAGTGTAGTACATCCATGTCTTTTTTGAAAGCATAATTTTAAAACACTAAATAAAAACTGCAAGTTCTTGAATTATAATAAAAGATCTTAACTAATGATTCAATTGTTGTGTTCAAAGATCTTAACTAATGATTCAATTGTTGTTGTGTTCAAAGATCTTAACTAATGATTCAATTATTGATGTGTTTAAATATGCTTTAAGGTTTAGACATCTGCTTCAAATAAGATGTCCCAAGCTACATGGACAAGACTAATAAGAATAATAATGGTCATTTTTATAGCGCTTCTATTCGTGCTGTTAATTCAGCATGCTTGGTGTGAATTGTAGTGGTAGATAAATTAGTAAGTAAGGTATATAACTAGCTAAAGAGAAAGGTCTTAAAGCATTTTTATAACTACTCTCTTGTCTCCGTCTCTCAGCCAACATTAACCCTTACAGTCCCGGGCGCGTATATAGCGGAACTGAAGGCAGCATAGATAGAAGTAGGTCAGTACGGGAAGGGTTAATATTGTTAGTGCACGTTGAAATTAGTTTATTTTAATAAAGTAGCCGTACAGAGTGAAACAATTTCAGTTCATCTTATTAAAGAACACACCGGTTCTTTTAAAAAATAAACAACAACCAATCATTAATCACGATACAATACCATTTGAATACATTGTATTTAAGTATACAAATTTCTATCAATAATAATAGACCCTAACTGTTAGTGCCCATAATTATTATAGTTTATTATTATTATGGTAGCGTGGTAGCCTATGGGCAGCTAAACATTTATCTTCAGTTTTATTATAATATATTATAATCCAGCCAAGCTCACAACTTGAGTTTGATCACAACTCATAAACTTGTAATGACGAAGTAACAATATTTGTTTCACTTACTTCAAATTTATTTTCAAAACATAAAACACAGATATATGTATTCTTCTATGAATCAAAATGTAGGAATTGTAGGCACATATGACATATACTTTAATTAAACAATTTTACAATGGAGATATTAAATCAATTCTATTTGGGGCTACTCAAACACACGTCTGGCCTAACCAAATTAGCAGACGATCCCTTTCTTAACTTCTTTACCAAAGATTTTCCTACAATATTCTTTAGTGCACTAACATATAATATTTAATAACCGATATTAAATAATTAATATAACAAAATGCAATTGTCTTAATATAATCATCATATCAATTAACTCATTAATATAATAATTATTTTTGGAAAGGCAATATCTACATTACCCTCCCCCTTGCAAAATAAAATCTAGATATTGATTTCACGGAAAAATTTATGTACAAAAATGTCACATTTGTTCAAAGAAAAATAATAATACATCATTAAAATGAAGTTTATATGGCATTAACATGAGATTGATATTTTCAGTACTAGTATTACAATGTTACATGATTTATCTTCAATCTTAGGTACCGTAAAAAAATCTTACAATAACAACAAGCTTTTTCATCATGACTCATGTTCATGACTGAATATCAATAAGTTTACATTATTTTGCCACAGCTCACCCTTGAGACTTATGTGTAATCATTCTTGCTTATGTCTTTTACTTAGTCTTTTACTAATGACATCATTGAGATGTTGATAATAGATAAAATACTTTTAAGGGCTAGTATCAAACTTTTACAGAGTCGGCAGAACGAAGTGTTTTTTGCGGAATAAATGGTTTAATAATAATTAGCTCCTTGAGATTGGACGACATCTCATTGTTATAAAGGCACTGATGGCAAAGTAGCTCCACTTTATATTCAATTCTGGCCTTTAGAGGGAGCCGATGGAGCTGACGCAGAAGAACTGTCCTGGAATAGCAATTATTCCAGTATTGCTAGACAAATCAGAAAATAAACTAAAAAATTGGTCGACCCAATAGCATTCAAAAAAGAGCTGCAAGGTTCATAACTAGTGAATATTCCCAATTAGCAAGAGTAACACCTTTAGTCAAATCACTAAACCTAGAAACACTAGAGGACAGAGTGTCAAAGAGTAAAGTAGTAATAATACATAAGGCATTAAACTCTAATTATTTAGAAATACAACCCAATAACAACCAGTTGCAAAGCTCAGATAAACATAAGACAAAAACACACTTTCTTTATCCCTTATGCGAGAACAAATTCATATAAGTACTCTT
Source organism: Anisus vortex (assembly GCA_949126835.1). Lineage (NCBI taxonomy): Eukaryota > Metazoa > Mollusca > Gastropoda > Planorbidae > Anisus > Anisus vortex. The sequence goes on from OX421503.1 coordinate 36,858,681, forward strand.
TCTTCCCGAGTGGCATTCGGGCATGGAATGGGTTGCCTGAACAAACCAGGATCATCATTTAAAACATCAATAAAAATGCAAGACTAAACTCGGACCACGGATGAGCGTAGGACGCAATAATTTTCTTTATAGAAGAAGCGTATGTAATGTCTGTAAGATAAGATGTTTGGTTCTGAGGGCAATCAACTTATCTGAGGTCTAGTGTCTAGAGACGGATAGAGTTCTGGGGAAGTCAAGTTGCTCTGACTGCACTGTATTGTGTTGTAAAATTAAAAAAAAAACATAAAATACACATGCACACACACACACATACAGAGAAACATACAGACACACGCATGCTGACACACACACATACAGAGAAACATACAGACAAACGCATGCTGACACACACACACAGAAACATACAGACACACGCATGCTGACACACACACATACAGAGAAACATACAGACACACGCATGCTGACACACACACATACAGAGAAACATACAGACAAACGCATGCTGACACACACACACAGAAACATACAGACACATGCATGCTGACACACACACACACACACACATCAGTGCTCTCACATGGGGGAGGGCAGAGGGGGGCATATGCCCGGGGGCGGCACTTCTAGGGGGGCGGCACATTAAAATTTAGCCTAAGTCCATACCAGAAATTTAAGGAGAGTTGAAGGGGAAATACAATTTGAAACACAAATTGTAAACAAAAGGAATAATGAATAAATATAGATTAGTAGAAGTTGACTTCTTATTTAATTACACTCAAATTGTTTTATACAAATCTTTCACTTTTTAATAGGCTCACAAAGGTTTCATAAAAGATTGGCTCATCTAGAATATTCTTATTAAAAAATTGCATTTTAAAATGTCTTTAATCATAATAATTAACTAAGCGCAGGCACTAAAGTTCCACACATTGGCGTAGCTAGGGATTTGGGGTCCCGGGAAGCTTGGCATCTTTGGGGGCCCCTGCCAAAAAATTTTCGGACACTCCTTTGGGGGGCCCCCTCAAGTAGGGGCCCGGGTGGACTTTCGAATTCGGACCCCTCCCCTAGCTACGCCACTGGTACCACAGAGTCTCAACGGGGGCGTTATAGCCCTCCAGGGGGGGCGGTGAGAAGCTCTGGGGGGGGGGGCGCTGATGTTCCCGGCAACAGTAGGGATCGCTGAAGGGCCAGTGGGCGGTACGAAAGTAGACTACTTGACATAGATTCAACACCACTGATTTTTTAATTACCAAAATTAAGATCTGCTTCATTTATAAGAGGGGTAATCTTGAGCTTTGACTAAGACTTTATCGACTTATGTCTACTGTATAAATGTGACGTAAAAGTCATATAAAGCCCATTCCGTACTTAACCTTGATCTATTGCTATATTTAGACTGTATCTGAGAAATGCAGATGGGGGCGGTGATTAGATTATATATATATATATATACCCACCTAAAGGCCTTCAGATCTAAACTTGTCTTGTTTTTGGAACAAGTACAGGCCAGCACTTTCAGCAGTGCAAGGTCTTAATGGCAACATTTGGATGCGAGATCATCAAAGACCTTCAGTCGGTTTCAGGATCGGGTATCTGACTTGGATTCAAAACCAGAAGAAGTGATGTGGCCAGTTGCCCAGATGAACTGCAGCGCGAGGTTATAAAGTTGCAAGCATATGACCTCCAGAGTGACAAGTTCAAATTAGAACTAGTGTGTTTTACCAGTTTTTACCCAAGGAAGACTTTTCTAGTGCAAAAACTATTGTATCACAGCACCTTTCAACTTTCAATCTTTGCAACAACATAGGCCTACCTGAACAAATATTTCAAGAATGAAATACGTGAAGAACAATTCGAGAACAAACTGGTCCGATGATAATCTCAGGTCAATGTTGATGTTAGGTATATCAAATCTAAAGCCAGAAATGTCTGCTATTTTGGCATTCAGGAAACAATTTCACCATTCCCACTAATACAGGTGTTCATGTGTATTGTATCAATGTGTTATTAAATAATAAATGAATAAAATAATAATTAAATAAATAATTAAAAACAACATCCATGTTTTGATTCTTTTTTATTTTGACCTCGAGTGTATAGACCTTTTCATTTTATTAATTATTCCAAAACAAAGGTCAATGTATACGCATGCGCACTCGCTGGGGGGCAGAAGTTGTCAATAAAACCTTCTTCGCCTTTGTTATTTTACTGGGGGCCTAGTGATTTTTAGGCGTAATTATATTAGCTTTTCATTTACAAAAAAACTACTTCATAAAAACTTTATACCCAGAAGCTATGGAGCGAACTGTACTTTTCTTTAACCTTTTGAACCAGTCTTCAACCCAAAAAACATTTATTATACATTCTAGGCCTTATGCGTCTATGGTTACCATGTTAATACATATTGGCGTCGAGCGATCAGTAAATCGTCTTTAAGCATACAAATAAAATTGTACATAGTTATAAATTTATAAAGCTTTGTTTGTGTTGAAGTATTAACACGTAGGTTATATTGTATTAAGTTATTTTTTGTAGCAATAGAAATCGTTGCTTTTAATTATTTTATTTTTTTGATCGTTCGATTTCGATGTCACAAAAGAACCTTGAAAAGTCAAAGTTAAGCTCATCACAGTTTGATTCAGAAAAGGCCTAGGTCTATGTCCCATAGGCCTATCCTATTGTTTGACTTGTTCTGGGGTTTTATCGTTAAAATATTGTATGTAGAAGCATATTATAACATATTAGTAGACCAAGCTATAGGCTATATATTATAATAGGCTAAAGTAGCCTAAAGGCCTATATAAATTATAAATATAGGCTTATAGCTTATAGGCTTATAGGACAGGCCTATCTATTATTTAATATAGTAGGCCTATATAGGCTTATCGAATCGGCCTATCATATATAGTTAACTATAATAGGCCTATCCTAGGCCTATTAGCCTATTAGCCTATAGTAGCCTAAAGGTTATTAGCTTAAACAGTTTAAACTATTAAACAATTGAAACTATTTACTATTTAGGCCTACTATAGAAAAGTGACGGATTGCGATTGCATGAAATAATTAAGCGAATATGAAGGTAGGCTATGCTATATATCTATATCTATATCTAGGCCTATATATCTATAGGCCTTTCATATTCAATATGGAAAACATAGGCCATAGGCTTACGCCGACATACGGTCATAGGCCCGACTATACGACATAGGCCTATATATATATTAGCCTCTTCCTTCGAACAATATATATTTTTTAAAAGTTTAACATAATATTTGCTATGGCTATGGTTTTTATATTCGTGAAGATGCATCGGCTCTTGCCTCTGTCTCTAGTCTCTATCAAACATTCAACATGAAATATATCTAGAATTATATTTGCCTTTTTATTAATCAAAACGAGCGATCTAGGTCTAGGGCTAAGTTAAGCAATAGCTTGAATAGCCGACAGTAATAAAAGCATTATAGGCCTAATTATTATTTTTTCGATACAAAATTAGTTCTAAACGTAAAAAAGTAAACAAAAAGTAATGACACAGTGATCACAATAGAATCGACCATAATATTAAGGTCCAAAGCATAGAGTCCAGGTCTAAAAAAAATTTTCTTAAAAAAATAAAGTAGCTCTAAACGTTATTTTTTAACAATTCCCTTCCTAGGTTCTTAGTTTAAGGTCTCCATGTGTTTTTATGGTTTAAAGTTCAAAAACAACTATAATTACATTATAAACCCCCAACACCTTTAGTAAAATACTATATGGAAAGAAGAAACAAAAATCTTTGTGCCCCCAAAAGAAATATATGTCAGTGAGTCTCAAGGCCACGCCCCTTTTCCGGGGTCAAACTAAAAAGGTCTATAGTCGGCCCCCGAACCGCTGTTTTATAGTGCGGCCTCGGGCTGAAAATTTTGGAGACCCTGTTGTAAAGAAACACAACCCACGTATCTTTCTTTTTATAGAGAACACGTGATGGGATGTTCGTTTCTCACGCTCCAGTTAAAATGTGCAAAACATAAAGTTGTTTGTTGTTATTTAGTTGTTATTTGTTGCTGCAATATCTAGCTAAGAGGCTCATAAAAAGGGAAAAAGAGGGGAGGGGGTTGGACGTGGGTTATCATAAACATTTTCTCGTTTAGTTCCCTTGAGGAACATATAGGGCCCTTTAAGGAAAAAGTCTTATATTCAGCACCGATATTTAAATGCCTAGTGACTCTGCGGTCTCCACAGTGCACGCACTACACCTTCACTCAGCATCTGCGGAATTCCCCATCGGATCATTATCGTAACGGCTCACTCGTGTACCTTCACATTTCACCCGATAGCACAAAGTCCCGACCATAGATCTGAGACAAGCATTTCAATACTCTACGTACACTATTAACACATCCAATCAGAGCTTAGTTCTATTTTTAGTACATAATAGCTCATTTCTATTTATAGTAGGCCTACATTATTACTCCCTTTATTTTAAGTTGCAATGTCTGCAATGGTGCAAAAATTGGCTTCGATTTTTCGACCACTTCCCGTGGTCCGATCGAGCTGAAATTTGGACAGCAGATTTGTGGCGCCTAACAATACATCCTATCAAATTTTCAGTTAAAACGACTTAATAATAGAGCGTTCTTAGTGGACGTGCCTTAGGTTTTTAGTGACGTGTTTGTGTAAATAAAGAACCCACTTGAGGTACAAATGTAACGTGGTGAAAGTGAAGTACTTCTTTATCATGCAAAATTCACATCTGAATATTGGCTATCCTACTAAAAAATAAGGAGGTAAATAGTAGTACTGTAGATTAATGTGATTAGGCTAGGGCCGGCTAGACCTATTTACACTTTCAATTTCACTTTATAGGCCTACACTTTTAATGTAGCTAGGCTACGATATGTCAAGTGATAGTGTTGGGTGAATAGACTATCTAGTCAAGTCACTAATAGGCTCACGTCGTCTATGATCTATGTCTATGATAATAATAAAATAGCCTATTTTTTTAACATACATAATACAGCTTAAATCTTAATAAGACTTAAAATACAAAACATTATTTTAAAAAAGTTCGAGCCTATATGAAACTTTATTAATACAGCGGCCATTTTTACTTGTACACCATTACTCAAAGTAAACACAAATCACGTGCTTTTTGTCACGGGATTGCAAACGCCCTATGGACAAGTCTTAATGAGGCGTGAACTTTTGAACCCGAATGTTCGTGAACTTCCTGTTCTATTTTCAAACTAATAACAAAAAAAGCATGCTTTTGCTTGTGTTTGACAATTGATTTCAACCTCGACGGCCAGTTCTAGTCTTTTAAAATTATACAAAGGATACAATATTAGTTATGAGGAATCCGTTTTTAACATCAAAAGTGAAAAGGCGATCATTAATACTCAAGTGTTAGTCGCGTGACGTTAAATTTTTATTTGTTTACAAAATAAATGAGTCAAGAGTTGCGTTTTCTTGGTTATTGAAAAACAAAATGCGTAAATTCATAAAAACGAATAACAAAATTCTTTTGCATTAAGCAATAAGTTTGATATTTTAAAAAGGTGATTATTCCCTTCTGACTTTAACAATACATTGTTTTGCTTTGTAAACATCTATTGGAAATGAAATAAATTTTAATCCCCAACAAATTTGAGTACAACCAGTAAAGTAGAACACGAATAAAATGATCGAATAAGAACGGAAATGTTTTTGCACGTGACCTTTTATGCATGCATACACGTTAAGACTTGTCCATACTACACTTATGACAATATTAATTTCTTAAAAGGAAAGTATAAGAAATATTTTAATTTCGCATTAAAAATGCCTGTGCAACTTTTTATAGTTTTTCGGCACAAAGCTAGAAAAATAATTATGCGCGAAGATTATTTTTAGAACAATTCATACGGAGTAAGGAGATATTTTTGAGATTTGCGACACAGATATTTTTTCTGTACGTTTTATTTGCAGTAGTCAATCAATTATTTAATGACATGATGGTAAACTTAGTTTGCAAATAAAGGGAGTATAATAAAAACTGCGTTTTTATGGTTTTCTTGTTTAGATAAAATGACAATATCGAATGCTACATTTTGTCATTGTCAAATAAAAAAGAATATGTAATAATACAGAAAAATTAATATAATAATATTATAATATTTATTATAATTTATAAGTCTGGAACTTAATGTGCTTGATAAAGCTTTTATTAGTATTGTCTAACTATAGTCTATAGCCATAATAGTAGGCCCTAATACTAATCCTAATATGTTAGTGTCGTTAATACAAAATTCAAATTAATAATACACATAGGAAATCTATACAGTTAGACCTTAATGAGACACTTTTCTTGTCTTTTTTGCGAGAACGAATGTATATAAATACTCTTTCTTCCCGAGTGGCATTCGGACAAGGAATGGGTTGCCTCAACAAACCAGGAAAACCAGTAACTTAACATCATTTAAAACATTAATAAAAATGCAAGACTAGACTCGGATCACGGATTAGCGTAGGACACAATAATCTTCTTTATAGAAGGATCGTCTGTAATGTATAAGATAAGATATTTCCAACTAGGCCTATATCTCATTTATCTTATAGGCCTATGTGAATTAGTAGGAAAGTTATGAAATTTTGAAGGCTTGGAAAAAATGTAGGCCTATAACCTATAACAATGAAAAAAATAACTGTGACCGAAATTTGTGGCTATTAGTTATTAGAACTAGACTATGTTTTTATTAGATCTGTCTTTTGTATATATATATATATATATATATATATATATATATATACTATATACCTATGGGCTATAAATATATCGTTTTATTTAGGCCTTCTATTATAATTATAAAGTAATAATGTACTTTACAATGCTTTTCTATCATAATAATCGATCCTGTGACCGTTGTATTATGTTGCACAATACAGGACCAAACCATGTCACCTTGCGTCGTTTAATAGTTGTCATAATGTTTTTTAGTGGGCCCGCAGTTGAGAATATTCTATCCCAGACATACTCATACCAGGGCCTAAAGTTATTACCTTGTAGTAGATGAGCAGTCCTAGAATAGCCTTTTTACTATATTATTTGTCATGTAGTTGAAATAGACAAATCATATCCAGCATAACTCATTGCGTTAAACTATTTTTTTTTTAAATATTTACATTACTAAACTTATTAAATTAATGTTAGTAGCGTATGCAATGCTAATTATTACCAACATATGAATCAATGATGTATCAATACAAAAAATATTTTGATTTACCAGTATAGACCTAAATTTCTAATAAGTTTAATATAATTAATAGACCATAAAACACTATTGACTTACTGATTTTTTTATGTCTAAAATTATGAAAATAACCATAAAAAAGATTATCAACTACTTACATTATCAGATCTAGCATTTTGGATAGTAAATATTTAAAAAATCCATTACAAATAAATGTGCTAAAAACACAATTTTCGAACGCATAACACAGCCATTTTTTTTAATTAAATGATCGAATGCGGACGGAAATATTATTCTCTGCGACTTTTTATGCATGCATAATCGTAAAAACTTGTCAATTGCGTACATCAAAAACATGAGCCAAAAACTTTTAAATCGTAACGTTATATTATGTTTTTACCTTTCAAACACACTCACACAGCGCTACAGAAAGTCTATTGGTCAGTTTGTTGCTTGGAGCGTTGGTGGGCAAAGCCCAGTGGATCAAACGAATAGTGTCGCTGACTCGTTAACATCTGCGTTTGTTGTTGTCTGTGTATCGCAAGCAATATTAATTTGGGATTCGAAAAATACAAAAAACAATAGGCCTAGACCATAGGTTCTTAACCTTTTTCGGCTCATCGTTCCCTTTTACAATTTTTTTTCGCTCACCGCCCCCGACCCATGTATGTTGGCATATATTTAATTCCTATTTGATGAGCTTAAAAGTAAAAGTCAATTGTTAAGAAGAGTTTATTTGAATGGTTTTAATTTTTTTTTTAATAGTACACATATCTACAAAAGTACACACAAGAGGTTTTAAGACTCAGTATTTGTGTGAAGCTAGTGCCTGGTGTGTTAACATCAGATTGTCAATGTTAGGTTCAATTTTGGTTGAAAGCCTCAATTTTCCACGATCCAATACTTGCAACTAGCTTCTTTTTTTGTACAATAACAGGGTAACATCTCTAAAACCTTGCTCTGCTAAATAGGAAGAAGGAAATGCAATAAGAAACTGATGGTATTTTTTTTTGCAGCCAGAAGTCGTGATAACCCTTTGTTACAAATTTCAATTTTTATTTCTTCATTGGTTGTTATTTCAATCAATTCATTTTGCAATTGCAAAGGTAGGCATCATTGTAATTCTTCACTATTAGAAAAAGGATCTAAGACCCAACCAGGAATATTCATGTTAATAATGTCTTGAAATCGACCGTGGAAGTTGCCATTAAGTGCTTCAAGATGATCACAATAAATGAGAATGTATTCTTCAGTTTGTTCTAGAGATGCAAGAATGGAAAACTGATAAAATTTATCATTTTTAAGCTGTGAATACGCGTCTGTCTTTCGCTAGTATTTTCTATCTATTTGTCCCCACCCTACCCCCCTTTTTTTTTACTGATCCATTTTTACAAGTCTCCAAAGCTGGATTATACAACTAAATAACAACAAATTTTGTTCTGTTTGTAAATTTTAACTAAAGCGTGAGAAACGAACACCCCAAAAACATGTTCTCCCATCAAAAGTTATCAATAAAAAAAAGTTGCGTGGGTTGTGTTTTTTTTAAACAAACTCGTCCCACTTGCCTGTATTATTATATTGTTTCTCCAAAATTTATGGCTAGCTGCGCACTTCCTTGTAATATTTAACCAAATGATTGTAAATATGTCAATGAGAATAATTCTTTATACTTATATAAATAAGTTGATGTTTTTGTTATTTTCTAATTCAGTGTTTTTGGTGATTGTAAACGAGAAGTGAGTATTTCCATCTAGTCATTCATGACTCTATGTAGGCTATCTATGTAACTATATTTCTGAGTATGAATGTATCTATCTAGTTACTATAATCTATCTATCTATCTGTCTATCTCTATCACTCTTTCTTTTTATTTGTCTATCTATATATCTATCTACTAATCAACTTTCTATCTATCTGTCTATCTCTTTTCTCTATCACTATATATATATATATATATATATATATATATATATATATATATATATACATATATATCTTTTGATCTCTCTCTCTATATATAAATATATAGCTATATCATATATCTATATATATCTTAGCATCTATCTATGTATTAATCTATTAATCTATTATCTATTAATTTGTCTAATTATCTGTATATCTATCTACCACCCTAATCATCACAACCGTATGTAATATATTCATCATATAATCGTGAGCTAATCCCCAAGATGGTGGTGTTGATGTAATATTTGGAAGTATTTTTATTGTTTATATTGTTTTTTGTAAATAGAATTAACTTCCGGAGAAGGAAAACTCTTTATCACAAACCTCCACTGCTTGGTGGCTAAACCCATGCACGGGGAAGGGGAGAAAACCCCAAAAACAAATCAGGAGCCGGAGTCCCTAAGGCAGTACGCTTTCTGCTCGTCACTTAGCATACTGGCAACTCCTGCGACGCAACTGATGCCAAGCTGTATTGGCTACGCCTTTCCCTTGTCTACATCTGATGCGTGGAGAGAGGGGAACTGATGCATGGGCAACATCAGCCTCTCCTTAACACAATGCCCAGGCTTGCGCCCTGGAGATGACACTCCAGCTTTGCTATTTAGCGTCGACAAAACATGGAAAGTGGCAGTTACCGGCTATAAGCCATCTGCTGCAGAGGGCAGACTTCGTCCTATCGAAGAGGCTGGAAGAGCAGTGAAGGAAATTAAAGAACATATACTGCCCATGACCAGCTCCAACGGTTCGCTTTCAAGTGCCAGAGATGCGACAGAACCCAATGAGAGGTCCTCACAGACACAGTTAATGCTGCGGGGCTGGCGATGTCACAGGAGCGCAAATCTAATTGTCTTCCTAGACTAAGGAGCCAAAGAAGAAGAAGAATCTCCCCTTTACTACAATTTGCGAATAATATTATATGCAGCAATATATTATCAAATATTCCACTTACGACATGACAAGTTAATGCGTCTTACGCTTATCCGTGATTTGAGCCTAGTCTTGCGGAGACCGTACCCTATGTTATGCATCATGTCTTATCCGCGGTCCACTGGATGGCTAATCTTGGACAGGATCTTGGAATGCCCCCGCTTGATCCAACCCTTTGCATCACTACGCCCTGGACTCAAGAGCCGGAAGGCTTCTAAATAAATAATGTTATGTTGTTGCTTTCTCTTACTGTTGAATACAACCCATTCCATGCCCGCATGAAACTCATTAACAAAGAAAACTTATATAAATTTGTCCTTGCATATGGAGCAAAATATTTGTAATTAATCTCCAAATCTTTCCGAATACCTTAATGGTTTCTATCTTAATGGATTAATGGGTAAATTTATTAATGGGTAGATTGATTAATGGGTAGATTGATTAATGGGTAGATTTATTAATGGGTAGATTTATTAATGGGTAGATTTATTTTTTAAAGTAACGTGCTCAGTGTTACAAATTATTTATTTTTTTTATCGTTAAAGAAAAAAAGAAACAATACAAGATGTTTTAAGACGCCCTCGAGTGGCCTCGAAGACTTCCGCCTTTTAGAACAGTCTCGCAAAAAAAAAAAACTCTCACAATTTTAGCATATTATTATGAAAAGAGCCCAACAAGAAATCTCATCAGAATTTAACCTTGGCCGAATATCACGCATTTCTGAAGTATTTGAGGAAATATTAATCTAGCAAACTGTTTAAAAAAAAATTATATCTGAATAAATATATAACTTTTCGTGAACAATTCGGACTTAATCCAAACTACTAACCAACTTAAACGTAAACAAATCTTCTGGTCCAGATGAAATACCAGCAAGACTGCTTAAAGAACTAACTAATGAAATATCTCCAATCTTTAAAATACTTTTTCAGGCCTCTCTAAACCAGGGCAAAGTGCCCAAAGATTGGAAATTAGCCAATGTAACCCCCTTTTCAAAAAAGGAGATAAATCTGACCCCGGAAGTTATAGACCTGTTTTCCTAACAAGCAGAACATGTAAATTACTTGAACATATAATATATAGTAGTATAGTAAATAATATAGACAAACTTAATGCACTGTGCCCACACCAACATGGCTTCAGGAAAAAAAGATCATGTGAGACTCAATTAATAGGCTTAATAGATTACTTGTCTGAGGGATTAGATAATAACAACCAAATTGATATTATATTACTAGATTTTTCAAAAGCATTCGATAAAGTTCATCATTCTAGTCTACTAAAAAAACTTAAATATTTTGGCATCTCTAATCGCTTACATCAGTGGATTCAGGACCTTCTTATAGGTAGAGAAAAAACAGTGATAATAAATGGCTCTAAGTCATCACCAATAACTGTAAACTCAGGAGTTCCACAAGGAACTGTTCTAGGACCCCTACTATTTCTAATTTACATTAATGATCTGCCAAATTGCATCAACACAGGAACAAAAGTAAGACTATTTGCCGATGATTGCATAATTTATAGAATAATAAAGACAGGAAAAGATAATGAACTTCTACAAAAAGACCTAGATGAACTACATAAATGGGAATCAAACTGGAGTATGTCTTTTCACCCAGAAAAATAATAAGGGTATCCAAGAAAAAGAAACAAATAATAGCAAACTACTTCATTCATGGTAAAGAACTAAGTCAAACTAACAATGCTAAGTATCTAGGAGTAATAATAAATTATAAGTTATCTTGGAACCCTCATATTGATAAAGTAATTAAAAAATCAAACGAAACATTAGGATTCATAAAAAAGGAACTTTTACAAATGTAATAAGAATATAAAATTAAAATGCTGTCTCACATTAGTTAGGCCTATACTAGGCCTATGCAGCATCTATATGGGACCCATACACTGAAGAAAACATAAAAAAATTAGAACAAATTCAAAAAAGAGCTGCAAGGTTCATAACTAGTGAATATTCCCAATTAACAAGAGTAACACCATTAGTAAAATCACTAAACCTAGAAATACTAGAGGACAGAAGGGCAAAGAGTAAAGTAGTAATAATGCATAACGCATTAAACTCTAATTTAGAATTACAACACAATACCAACCTGTTGCAAAGCTCAGATAAACATAAAGACAAAAACACTTTCCTTGTCCGTTATGCGAGAACAAATGCATATAAGTACTCTTTCTTACCGAGCGGCATTTGGGCATGGAATGGGTTGCCTGAACAAACCAGGAAAACCAGTAACTTAACATCATTTAAAACATTAATAAAAATGCACGACTAGACTCGGACCACGGATGAGCGTAGGACGCAATAATCTTCTTTATAGAAGGAGCGTCTGTAATGTATAAGATAAGATAAGATACTACTAGAGTTATAAGTAAAAAAAAAGCGTAACGGGACGTAATGTGTGGCGTTAAATGGAGTTTGTCAAGGGAATAAGCTTAGTATAAAAATATGAGAGCAAAACTCCAAATTTGACTCGACAACCCGGTTCGTTTAAATATTCGGATTCGGCACTCGACGGAACTCTTTTATTCGGTTAGTTCTTAATTAAGAAAATATTTTATACATTGATAACACTATTTGCTACCCATCAAATAATGAGATTGTTATAAGAAAGACTAAATACAAAATTAAAAATTGCAAGACCTTTTACTTACTGCTGGGAAAATATTTTACTTGGCAATGTTACGATGAAATATCTTTCTTTTCTTTCTTTATATTTGACTGTCGTCTAGGATGGCTCGAGTTATCTTCGCTTTGTTTGCTCTTGTTGCCGTAGCTTACAGTGAACAACGCCGCTTCAATGGGTAAGTCTAGAAGATGTCTCCTGTAGAAGTGGGTTTAAATATTCTATGATACCGCTAAATATTCACTTAATGCATAAAGTATTAAAGATAATATAGTTTGGTCTGTAGATCTTTTTAGAAAACCTTCACGACTCTGTATTTAGTTATTATACCATTGGAGAAATTTTACGTAAGAATGTCATATTTAATATTCTAGATTCCAGCTACTTCATGTGCTAACGAAAGGTTACGAAGACACAAAGTTTCTGTACGACTTCTCTGAGCATTATCCTGACGTGAGTATTTTTTTTATTCGGATGACAAATGACACAATGTCATACCGTTCAAACTAGTCTAGCCATAACCGCCTCGTGCCAACAGCTTGATATCGTATGATTAGCTTCACACCTTGTACCACCAGACTTGAGTATTCCGCTTGTAAACGAGAATGCGAGCCAAGATTACGCTCTTAGGGCTCGGTACGTTGTCGTGAATTTGGAATAATATGTGTTTGGTACAACTCTCTTTTAAGACCTGTGCCCCCTGCCATCGGTCTATGTACTGTCACGCTAAGTAAGCATTTCCGGAAACTAAGGGGCCCAATCGCAGCGGGCCTTTAGCCTTTTGGTTATGCACCCACATACATTAGCCAGGCCTAGAGAAGTTCGATTGGTTTCACATGACCGCGGCTTTGAGGCTGCGTGGATACCGGTCGTGTCCACATACCACCAACTGCCGTTCTCGTGCCACCAGCTACCACTCCTAATTCTGCAAGCTTCACTCCTGCTGCTCCCAACGACAACGTCCCCTATGCCCTTTCGTACGCCCTGTCAAGAGGAATCTCAGACTTCAGGCTTACTTGCGCCTGATATTGCGTACAGCGTTAGAGCTACCTCCCTCTTTCTATCATCTTAAACTGGTCTCACAATACACTGTTAAGTCCACTGTATCTGCTGGAACCAAACCGATTCAATATATATGACTAGAGGTTGTTTGTAAAGTGTTGGTTTGATGGATACAGCAAATTTCAAAGTTTTATAAAAGACTGACAAAAACTCAAATAGTCATGTCAATATCCGAGTTCTATTGATGTATCATTTTTTTGTATCACATAATAAGCAAAACTATATCTAACCCTAATTCATACTCACATTCTTATTATGAAAAAGATTTACTTATAAATACATTAACGGGGGAAAAACAGTAACATTTTAACCATAACTTATCCCTTATGCAAGAACAAATGCATATAAGTACTCTTTCTTCCCGAGTGGCATTCGGGCATGGAATGGGTTGCCCGAACAAACCAGGAAAACCAGTAACTTAACATCTTTTAAAACAAAAGACTTGACTCGGACCAAGGATGAGCGTAGGACGCAATCATTTTCTTCTCAGAAGGAGCGTCTGTAATGTATAAGATAAGATAGCTGTCCATGGGGAAAGTAAAGAAGCTTTCAGTATTTATCGTAACCATCCCATACAAAGAGATTGTGTCGCTGAGACAATACCCCAGCTGAATTTACTATCTCTACTGAATGTCCTAACGTTTCCTAGGTATTCAGAAAGGCAAGTTTAAATCTATTGCATACGACCACTGCGTCAAAACAAAACAAAAATCCACCGTATTTCAAAAATTAGCTTATTGTGTTTATCTCTCATTTACAGTTGGACTTTTGGAGGTACCCGAGAACGAACCAGAACGCCACCATTCTTGTTCCCCCGACATTTGCCGAGTCTTTCAAGAAACAGCTCGACGTTCGTGGCATCTCTTTTACTGTAGTCTCAAACGATGTCCAGAGGTAATTGCGGGAAACAAACTTTTTCTTAGAAAACTTAACAGTCTCGAAGCGCGAGGCGCGAGGCGACATCTGAGCCGGTAGGAAGTTTTATTTAGTTTTTCTGGAATTGTTGTTCTGGGTATTTCTACTTGAATGTTCCAAGCTTTCCAAAATCAGACATACACTACTACCCCTTCAACCTACGATTACCAAGACACTATACCTCAATTCAGAACAGTGACAGAAACAAGACGTGTAAGTATGTCTGACTGGCGTACCTATGGTCCTGGGTTTGAATCTTGGTGAAGGCTAGGATTTTTTTTACGAGTCTGGAGGACGTCTCTGGGTCGACCCAGCTCTAATGGGTACCTTAATCTAGTTGGGGGCCAAACAAAGGCGTCAAGGAATGTGTAGACCACAAAATATTCTAGTATGCCCAGACCACAGAAACAGGTGAACATTGCTTCTCTGGTCATTTGGATCAATTTGTCTAGCGGTACAACTTTCTTTACATCTATTCACAGTATCAATCTAGTCTTGCATTTGGACAATGGTGTAGAATGAGATAACGTTGTTGGTTTTCTTCGTTTTGTTGAGGCCAACATTTGTGCCAAGATTTCAACACTGGCAGAATAATGGGCCAATATATTGTGGGGCTAAAATTATCTTAGAATTCTACGTCAAATGCTAAAATTAAAATTTTATTGTAATTTAGAATTAGATATTAAGAAACATCTCCAACCCATCTATTAGTTTAACAAGCAAACAAAAAACAACATAGGGAGGATCTAATATATCTTAAAACCTGCGTTTGATTGGTTTACTATATTTATTGCCAAGCAGCGAATGCCTTTACGAAAATATCTTAAGAGGGTGACTATATACAACCATCACCGGGTGTTGATTCTGACATTGAACTTTATCGTTTCCTTTTTTTTTTCTAGCATCGTTGATGCCGGGTCTACCCCTGCTTCAGATGATGACCTGACGACCAGGAAACGCCAGGCCGGTAGTATCATTGACCACCACAGTTATCACACATACGATAGGGTGGGTCAGCTTTTACTCTTTTAGATTCTGAAAATTCCAAAACAGAGTGTTTCAAGTTATCAAATAGCATAAATATTAAAGCCAGCGGTCCATCGTTATATAGCCTTTCATTTAAACAGCACAGTGAGTTTGTACCACATGTAACGGTTTATTTACTTCAAGTTTTATTCGTTGCATTAGAATTGTTCAAGTATAAATTTAACAACAATGAATTACGTTTGTGAATATATATATTAACTAATTCATGTGCTAACGAAGTTTCTGTACGACTACTTCTTGGAATATATACCAAAAGAATATTCGATTACTGTTGTACCCAAAAATTGACTAAATCCCTGGGGATCCCATTTTCAGAAAATGTTAGTAATTACATCTCAGTATCGGTCTTGACAATGCGCGGCTCCCCTAATTTGGGTCCATGTGCCACCAGCAGCCTTTGTGCTTCGTTTGCATTCGACCTTCTCCAGATCTGCTTTGGTCGGTCTAATAATGTCTTCTTATTCTTCATTTTACCGTGGAGACCCCGTTAGGGCCAAGAAAAGGGTCCACAATCTAACTAAACATAAAACAACAATTATAAACAGATGACAGAGTATCACGTTAGGTATTTAGTCAAGACCTTTGGTGAAGATTTGAAAGCCAGCACAGTAGAGGCAGTAATTGAGGCCTGGTCAACGATGTTCCACAGCCTAATTGCTAACAGAAAAAATAGTTGTAAACGTCGGTTCGTGAGTGTGCGACATGCAGTTTGAGCTGATGACCTTGGGTAGAGCGGGACACTTGTTGGATGCGATCTGGCTGCGTGGACATTTTCACGTGGCGGTTCATGATCTTGTACATATTGTACCTTGTTTACTGCTCTGTGGTGTTATAGGGGCTCGAGTTGGAGTTTGGCCACCAAAGCAGAGGCCGTAGTCCTGTAAGATACGACATGCCTCTCAACGTTTGATGAACTCCAACTTAGATATCAGGTGTTGTTGGTGGGTATTCCACACCGTCGATGGGTAATCCAGGATGGGTCGAGCTAAACTTTTATAACAATGGGTCTAGAGTCTAGAGGCTTCAGTCTAGTGCCTTTGGGGCCATTTTTCCCTCAGGTTTTCTCAGGGTGTACCCAGTATCCCTCCCCACTTTCGTCTTCCAAGCTCCTTTTCTATTTACATTAGTCTGGATAAGTTCCACAGCTGGTCACTTGATGTATTCTCCGGCCATCTAATGTTTAGTATGCGGCTGATGAACTCTATTTATAAACCTCTTGAGCTCGCTGGTATTTCTTTTAGTCAACCTCCAGGATTCCGAGCCATAGAAAAACGGACTTAGCATAGATGTTGAAGAGTCTGATCTTGTTCTTTAGGGACAGGGCGCTAGAGCTCCCAAGGTGACACAGTATTGAGATTGAAATCTAACGTGACTTTGATTCTTTCAGATTGTCGAGTACATGAAGAGTATTAAAGCCTCCTTCCCTAATAATGTACAAATATCTAACTTGAACTACGTCACTCACGAGGGAAGGGTCGTAATTCTAGTCAAGGTGAGTCAAAATTGTTTTCATAATCATAACAGTAATACACTTAAAATTAACAATAACAATAATAATGGTTATTTATATAGCACTTATATCCGTGCTCAGTGCACTCTTGGTATAAATTGCAGCGGCAGATGTGGAGTTACGCGAGGCACACGGCCATAAGCTAATAAGATAGGTCATTAAACTCTTTTTAAAATGATTCTTTGTCTAAGTAACTCTAAAGGCAAGCTGTTTCACATAGAAGTAATTATTACAGTTTCCAAAGGATTGCTTTAAATACTCCGCACTCCAACCGGATTGGAACTCTATACACTGGCAATATATAGCACCTTCATTAAACCTCAGTATCTTTGCTCTTAAAGGCTAAACAAAATGTATTAAAAAATATAAACGTGAAATTAACAATACATTTCTATAATTTAAAAAAAATAATTAAATTGATGTTTAGAACTCTGTTTTTTAACAACGCAAGTATTTTGTTTGCAACATAGTAGAATGAACAGCTGGTCGTTGATTTGAACTGAATTGTTGTATTTCCGGCCCATCAACAAAGAAGGTTATATAGGGCCTTTTTGTTAATGTTGTTGTTCTTTTTTTTCTTGTATCCATTTCATTATTCTTGTAGCTTTAAATTATATAGAATTTACGTCTAATG
Source organism: Anisus vortex (assembly GCA_949126835.1). Taxonomy (NCBI): domain Eukaryota; kingdom Metazoa; phylum Mollusca; class Gastropoda; family Planorbidae; genus Anisus; species Anisus vortex. Next base: position 36,876,591 of record OX421503.1, read on the forward strand.
TCACTAAATTCCAACAAAATGAGGGAAACTGTTAAGTTGATATTGCAGAAAGCAGACATGTGGGCAGTTTCTCGTTTTAAGATAAAGGAATGTGTTAACTTTGTACTTCTTGTATGTAGTCTGCAGAGAATAAATTCGTCCGAGGTTTCTTAGTTTTCCAAATATTGTAGTTTATTGCAGTCGGTTTTCAAGAAGTTAGTCCAATTTTGTTTTGTGTGTCTAATTATATTAAAGGTTTCATGTCTCAAAATGAAATCGGAATCGTACTTTCTGATAATAATTGGGCGACTTTTGCTTCTCTATCAGCTGTTTCGTTTCCTTCTATCCCTGTGTTTTATTTTGTTTCACATTTAACATATACATGCGCTTGACTGAAATACTAATAGAAGTATCCAACTTAAAAAAAGCTCAGCACTTGTATAACTTGTATACAAAGAAACGTAGCTTCTATCAAAAAAAAATATTTTGATACCCGATGCTATATTTTGTATTAACGCGCATTGAAATCTCATTACAGCTCTTCGGCACAACCTCCGCCACCAAGAAACCGACCATCGTCATCGAAGCTGGCATCCACGCAAGAGAATGGATCACACCTGCTGCCAACATGTGGGTCATTGAGAAGGTCAGTGGTCCACGTCTAGCCCTCATCTGGTGGGGCCTACAAAGTCCCGATTTAGTATTTTGTGTCATTAACTGGAGAACGGATTTATCAGACATTTGTAGGGTAAAATTTTCTACGTTTAGCCTCTGAAGAGAAGGGTCAGCTTACACCTGTAAAAAAAAAATGCCAATTTTAGCCACTGTAGAACAGGTTTAGCTAATATTTGTGGAACCACAATTGGCACAATAATCAACAGGGAAGTACGTTTGCTAATAGTTGCTACAAGTTTTAACTGAAAAAAGTAACGGGAAATACCCAAATAATCTGAGCGGAAAGATGACACCAAAAAAAAATGTTCAATGCCAACTTAATTATATAATCGGCGCTTGCTCCTAAACAGAAAAGGTGGGGAAGGCAATACTGTCGTGCAGAAGCGTAGAGTATTTTTTTCTATCTTTTAATCCCCTCCCCTTCCCTCAATTGGGTTTGCTTTCAGATGTTGACAGATTACAAAGCCGGAAACGCCAATGCCAGAATGATGTTGGACAAGTATGATTGGTACTTCGTACCGGTGGCCAACCCAGACGGATATGAATACTCATTCAGCTCAGTGAGTACACTTTTACCTCTTGTTCTACACGCAACGTGAGTTTTTATTTTTTTTAATAGTTTTTTTCACCTGACGTGGTATAGAATCAAAGTTCGAGTCTTGGTGAAATCTAGGATTAGTTTACGGGTCTGGAGAGTGTCCCTGGGACTACCCGGTTCTGACGGGCGCCTGGCACGTCTGTTACCTTTGGGCCTCGTCGCTGGCGAAGTCTGGAAACCATCAGTACGCTTGCATCAAGAGCACACCGATGGGCCAACGCATGGGGGACAGCACCTGCCGCGACTACAAGAGCTATGGTGCCTATAGTACCTATTGTATTGGATTTGCGCTACCGGGCAACATTGAAGATATACAGGGGAGCCACTATGATAATGATCCGAAGGGAATTCCGCAGTGGGAGAAAGATAGTGCATCTGGCTGCGGAAGCCTTACATTATCGGCGTACCGTGGGGTCTGCTTGCGTCCAGACCGAAACTTTGTTGTGGCCTCCCCCCCCCCCCCGCCTCCTGTTCACTCCTGAACATTATTACGCCTTCGAAATAAGAGCCAGAAGGCTCGTCCGTTGTTTTAATGCAATTTTAGTAAACTATGGGATATGTTAGGCGGTTAGGCATTGTTCAAGCCAATACATCCCCTAGTATATATGACTGTATGACTTTGAAACAGAAAGTTATGAACGCTGTTAAACTTGCAGCACGTATATAGTGCTACAGCAGGATGACTCTTAGGCTGTTGGCACGCTGAATGAATAAGAAATCATACTTTGGCACACAGTTATCAAATGGTTGCCGACCCCTGTACTTGACTATATTCTATTTTAATGCAATTGTTGAATGTAGACATCCCTTTGGAGTAGAAAAAACATTATGTATAGATAAATATTTGTTTAATTCAATTTATTGCCTTCTGTATCCAAGTGGAAGGTGAGGCTAGCATAATGCTGCACCGTCAATTGGAAGCCCGTTTCAGACTCTCAACATAACATAAGTAATCGAATCCCAAATCTGAAATGGTGCTTGTAGTATTTTTCCTTGTTGTTGTAATACAAATAACAATATATTTTTATCTCACAGGACCGCATGTGGAGCAAAAACAGACGATACATTAGTTCCAGATGTAACGGTGTCGAACTGAACAGAAACTTCGATATTGCATTCGGAAGTACGTCCGTGTATTTATAACTTTTCTTTTTAAACCTCAACACTGTCTAATTATTATGAAATCGAAAATTGCAATAAAAAACAGTCACTTAAATTAAGTTATGAATCAATATATATATATATATATATATATATATATATATATATATATATATATATATTATATATATATATATATATATATATATATATATATAGCCTATATATTGTCAAATATTGGTAGTTCCAAATATTGGAACACACATTACCTATTCCCTCTCTCTCTCTCTCTCTACGCAAGTTTTGTGGGCGGGGCCTAAGTTTTTCAATTTTCTTGACTTTTAGTAACGAATGCTAAAGGTTCTTAGTAAACTTGGGATTCCACGCTTATGCCGACCTCAAATTCTCGGAATGGCTAGGAATAGTTTATTATTTCTCGTACAGGGAAGTTCCAATCATTTTTATTATGAGTTTTGTAATGATACCATTATTTTCACCTCTCCTAGTAAAAGGTCTGTTCCCCGCACTACTACGCGAGTAATAATAATAATAATAATAACGGTGCTTATATAGCGCATATCCCGTTGGTGACAGTTCTATGCGCAGACGACAGTTACAGAATACAGACATACAACGAAATATGTAGTAATACGCTAATTCTGCTGACGAAATAGGTGAGTCTTCAGCCGGCTCCTGAAGGTGTTATAGCTAGGGCTCTGGCGAAGCTGTAGAGGGAGGTGATTCCAAGCGGACGGTCCTGCGTAGGAAAATGAACGTTCGCCAGCGGACACTAGCCTCACACGAGGGATCCGCAGAGTAAGCGCGTCAGATGCCGAACGAAGTGGGCGGGACTGGGTGTAGAGCTCCATACAAGAGCGAAGATAATCCGGGGCGCAGTTATTCAGGCACCTATAACAGAGGGAAGCCAGCTTATATGAGATCCGGTTGTTGATGGGTAGCCAGTGCAGAGATCGGAGCAGAGGATTGATATCATTTGACTTCTTCTTCTTGAGAACTAGTCAGGCTGCGCAGTTCTGGATACGTTGGAGTTTTTGAAGGGAGGAGGCCGAGAGACCAGCCAAAAGCGAATTACAATAGTCCAAGCGGGAAAATAGGAGAGAGATGATGAGCTTAACACAAGCTTCCTTGGTGAGATAGCGACGGATGGCGGCAATACGACGCAGATGGAAGAAGCAGATTTTGGTGAGGAAGGAGATGTGGGTTTGCATGGACAGCGTGGAGTCCAGATAGACGCCAAGGCTTTTGATAGTCGGGGAGAAAGGCACAGTTGCATCAGCCAGCTGAAGATCGGACACAGTGAGGGACACGACCCTCTGTCTCGAACCGACGTTAAGAGCTTCAGTCTTCTCACTGTTAAGCTTCAACTTGTTTTCCGTCATCCAGCTCTGGATGTCCAGGAAACAGATGGAGATGGAAGCAAGGAGCCTGTCGAAGTCCTCAGGCTCTGCACTGTTATACAGCTGGGTGTCATCGGCGAAAGAATGATATTTGAGGTTGTGGCGTTCGTTGACAAAGGATAGGGGTTGAGTGTAAAGGGTGAAAAGAAGTGGACCAAGGACAGACCCCTGCGGCACACCATAGCAGACGTAAACAGGCTGGGAGAATATGGACTCAATCATAACGGTCTGGGAGCGATTCTGAAGATAGTTCATGAACCAGGAGAGGGCGATGTCATGAATGCCAAATGTAGACTTGAGGCAATCAATTAGTCGGTGGTGGTCAATCGTATCTAAGACAGCAGATAAATCAAGCTGCACAATTTAATTTAATTATATTTTTAATATTTAATGATTCGCGTTGTCTTTCAAAGCAGTCAGTTTCTGCAGAGTTTTTGCAGAGAAATAGTTTTGTAGATACTTTTCTTTGAGCTTGTTATGGACGCTTGTATTGGCACTATTCTATTATTGTTGTAAATACTACATTAATTGTATATATTAGCAAATTATCACCAGAATTAAATTATCAACTACATTTACACTGAAGCTTCCTCGTCAAGTTACTATTTTTGTTTTATTGTTTACAAAACGATAATATATTTATTTACCACTATAACGTCAAGGGAAGGAACTGTTGGAACGCAAATCCTGAGTTTGTGCCCAGGACAATAAGGAGAGTTCGTTTAATACTGAAATATAAGTAATAATAACCAAAGTCTACCCTAGGACGCACGAGAATTATCAACAACATTTACACGGCTCTGACCACAAGGGGATTGTGGTCGTAACAATATATATAATTACCGAGTTTCTATGTGTTATTTGTGTTTGTTTTAAAATATATATATGTTTGTCCTTTAAAGACTCACGGGCTGTTTTAACTCATTGGATCAAAAGTTTAATACTTAATCTGGACACGGCCTCCAAAATTGTTTTTGAAATATTAACTATATTGCTGAATATTGTTATTCTATGCCATTTACTAGTCTTTTTTATATTTATTAATCTTATCAATCTGTATGTTTCTACCAATCTTCTCAGTCCTCGCTCCATATAGTCTATCTTCTTCTTCTTCATCGTACCACATTTTCTGTTTTAAGTTTAAACTATCAATTCCTTATCTTTGATGAACGCGACGGGTATCTAACAATGTAACAAGTTTCAGTTATCTATAATAGCTATCCATCTATCGAGCTATCCATCTATCGAGCTATCCATCTATCCATATATTCACCTTTCTATTATTCATCAATAAATATCTCTGTCAATATTGAGTGTACATTGCCGTGACAGAGGTTTTAGAGTTACGCTGTTGCCTGAAAAAAAGTCTTTCAGTGACGGAGGCTACTTGAATCCCGTCTTTCAACTTGCCAGCTCTAGGTTACATTATCTTCCTCCCAATTGCCACGTTTTATATGTCAAATTAGTTTCCTATCCCCAACACACGATCACAGTCTGTATATGTTACGACTCAAGAGTACTTTCCCTCAAGCTTACTGATGCCCTCCCATTTCGAGATTAGTTCCCCTTTATTCCGATTCTCAAGCACTTTGACACTTTCTCGACATCTCGACAATATTAAAAGGCATTTCGACCTTTTGACCATCTCTCGACACTTAAAAACTTTCACGTTGCTTCGAAAATTTCTAAATACTGATATGGACACTCAGTACTTAGACTTAAAGGCTCTCTAGAAAGACCTTCATTGTCGACTTCTACTCTTGTTATTTCTGACACTTCTTGACAATTCTAAGTTCGTCTACCGATTATATTACTTTAATAATGTTAACGCAGTACCAAGCTGCTTATCAGATTATCGGAATACATAGTCATTAATCTGGATACAAAGAACTCGTTTAGACATTTAAGTTGACTTTGCGTGGAACTATTGTGGACATAAAGGAGCCTGTAGATTTGGAAAGGACATTTAGTGTCTTGTAGACTACATCATTCATCTTTAACAATGGTTCACTCATCGTGGTTTATCATAATCTTTGTGCTTTTATTTTCACTTCCAGCTACCGGAATTTCCAGAACGTGTTCCAGTGAGGTCTACCTTGGTGAAGCACCTTTCTCTGAGCCCGAGACTGCCAACTTGAGAGACCTCTTCTTGAGTGTGATTGACAATGCTGTCGCTTACCTGGCCATTCACTCCTACTCCCAGGTAAGAAGACATTGTTTTTTTGGACATCAGAAAAATAGTTCCTTAGAAAAATAAAGCAGAGACACCAAAAACAATGTCTTGATATTTATTTATCCATTTATCCATCTAATCATACATCTAACCATTCATCTAATCTAACCATTCAATCTAACCATTCATCTAAGCTAACCATTCAATCTAACCATTCATCTAATCTAACCATTCAATCAAACCATCCATCTAATTTAACCATTAAATCTAACCATTCATCTAATCTAACCATTCAATCTAACCATCCATCTAATCTAACCATTTAATCTAACCATTCATCTAATCTAACCATTAAATCTAACAATTCCTCTAATCTAACCATTCAATCCTCTATAATAATAACGGTTTTTTATATAGCGTTTCTATCCATGCTATTTTAGCATGCTCAGTGCGCTCTAGAAGATTATTCCGTCGTCTAGGACCAAAACTCATGCAGGATGGCAGGGATCGGTCGGTGGCAGGGATAGAACCCGCGACGTGTCATTTGGTTTTGGTGTTTTGGTTGACAGTCCGGTGAACTAACCGCAGGACCAGCCGGCTACTCGTCTTTATGTCTGTCTGTCTATCTGCCCGACTTTAGATGTCCATCTATCTATCTATCTATCTTTCAATGTCAGTCTATCTGTCTGCCGTTCGACTGGATATCAGTCTGTCTACAATTGATTTATGGGAAAAAAATAAAGTAATAGATTTTTCATATATAATCAATTACACTTTATTCTACAGTTCCTTCTGGTACCATGGGGCTACACTGAGTACGTTTTAAGACCTGCCAACTCTGTAGAACTGGTGAGCAAGATTTTTTTAATCCTTGACAACTCTCATTCAATAGATAAATTAACATTTTCGCTCTTTCTTTCTCTATCTCTCTATCCATGTATCTATCTATCTATCTAAGGCCTGACCTTTTCAAATGGAAGAGATCTTTAACTTGCGGTTCTATTTTTAAATTATTAAACAAAAAAAGCATGCTTTTGCTGATGTATGACAATTGATTTCAACCTCGACGGCCAGTTCTATTCTTTTAGAAATATACAAAGGATACAAGATTAATTACGAGGAATCCGTTTTTAACATTAAAAGTGAGTAGGCGATAATTAATACTCTAGTGTTAGTCACGTTAGGTTCAACTTAGCTTTGTTTATATAATAAATTAGTCAAGAGTTGCGGTTCTTGGTTATTTAAAAAAAAAACACAATGCGTAGATTCATAAAAACAAATAACGAAAGTTCTTTTTCATTAAGCAATAAGTTTGATATTATAAAAAGGTGAAATTTCACTTCTGAGTAACATAATACATCGTTTTCTTTTTGGCAATATCCTTGGGAAACGAAATAAAATTTAATCTCCTACATCTTTTGGTACAACCAGTAACGTAGCACACATACATGTTTTTTTTTAATTAAATGATCGAATAAGACCGGAAATGACTTGTCAATTTATTTGAATTCCTTCTAAACCCAACTAGAGACTATAGTAAAGCAAATATAGAATATAACTATTGTAATATACAAAGTATACAATATAGAACATTTTGAGTATAAATATACAGAATGTAAAATAGCTTAGAACATAGTACACATAGAAAATAGAATATATTGAATATATAAGAAATACAGTATGAAACCTTTTAGCCAAGAGAAATAAAATGTTTAATATTTGGAAATTATAACCAAGAATGTATAATATTGAAAGTATCTATTTATTTGAGAATATATAGATAACCATATCAGATGGTTTTAAATGTAAATTATACAAATACGAGCATTTAGAAATTAGTAAGATTAGGTACATAACATTAAAGATAATGAAATATTAAATATTGCGCATTTAGCACTGAGAACAAAAAGCCTTTATTAAATAGAATATAGAAGTGTCTAATGTTTTGACTATCTTTCCGCTCCACTAGGACCGTGTTACCTTACTTATGACACAAGCTTTGATTGCTAAACACGGAACCCAATACTACCACGGTACTACCTGGCAGCTTCTCAACTGTAAGTCTTAATATTATTGTATGCAGTGCTTTTTTTTTTTTGTAAAAAAATAGGTGCCGGTACTCAGTGATGAATTGCCTAACTTTTAAAGCAGTTTCACATTTTATATTTTAATTCTTATTGCGCGCAATTTTAAAAGTCAATTTTAACAAATTAATAATATAATAAATTAATAATAAACGTTAAAATACAAGAAAAGTAATATTTTTGTCCCCACTTTGAAAAAGTTGCCGGTACGCCGTACCGGTGCGTACCGTCATAAAAAAAGCACTGATTGTATGTATTATAATACGATTATTTATATAGCGCTAGCAACAAATGTATATAATGTACGCTCAGAGCGCATTTTAACATTGAGAAACAAAAGCATGCATAGAATCATGGATACAGTTCTCTAGGCTTCTAACTATTTTGAAAAATTAGATTAAATAGAGCAAATCATAACTGAAGCAATATAATACCTAGCAAAAGACTGTATTATTTAGTATAAAAGAAACTGGCTGAAACGAGACTTCAGAAAAGAGCGAGGCGGAAACACCTGCTACAACAGCCATCCGCCTTCCAATGCCTCAAGTGCGGCAGGGATTGCCACTCCCGAGTTGGTCTACACATCCATTCTAGGCGGTGCAGTTGGACACCTCACCCATGAAGCTACACCATCGTCTCTCGAGACGGACGGATGCCGACGCCGACGATAAAAGTATCACAGTAGGCTAGGGGTCTAAACATTTTAAAGGAAGTTAAATCATAAAATAAATGAGCATTGTCAAAAGTCCTTTTTAAAATTAGTAATACAACTTGTCTGCCTGAGCTGGATTCTGTGCAAATTGATAATAAAGTGCCAAAATAGGATTTCTAATTCATTCCGCGTGCTAACTGCCTAAAAGTCATCCTAATCTAGCGTTCAATGTTTTGTAGAGGAGACATGAATTATTGCTTTCTGGGATGTTCCGCGTGCCATTGAAACTCGCTCTGCTTACCACGTCAGGCACGCATGTCGTAGTCTGCCGACCCCTGGTTTAGAAGGTTACTTTTATCGTCTTGATTTATAGATTTTTTTTCTTTTCAAATGCCTTTCAGACGCCGCCAGTGGCGGTTCTGAGGACTGGGCCCTATTAAGGAAACCCGGCATCTACGCCATGTGCTATGAGCTGAGGCCCCACGCCGACGACCCCAGGGCATTCATTCTGCCACCCAACGAGATCATCGGCACTGCCGAGGAATACTACGACAGTCTCGTGGTCATGGCCAGAGAAATGAGAGTCTAAATATATAGATCAGTGTATTACATCCATGTCTTTTTTGAAAGCATAATTTTAAAACACTAAATAAAAACTGCAAGTTCTTGAATTATAATAAAAGATCTTAACTAATGATTTAATTGTTGTTGTATTAACTGTTCTGACGTGATAGCAAAAATATTCAATTGCTCCAATGTAAGATTAGCTTCCGCCATGTTTTTATATTAATGACGTAAATAGGATAGAAACAAAATTTCAACTTTACCCCTTTTATAAAGTCCTTTGAAATATTTTTACACCACAGTTAATTTGTTGAAGATAAATTTTTGAGAAGGTTATGTACAAAGCTGAAATAACAGTATGTCCAAACAAAGACAGTGCCTTCCAACGTTGACAGAATTTTAATAAATAATTGTTGCAAATTGTTTTCACTAAAACAGCTGTATATCCTCAATTTCTTATACATACAAACTTTAGATCCAAGGACGATAGCCCCCAATATTTTGTCACGTGCGAAATAGCTACTGATGTATGATAATATATTTAGGAATGTATAATTACTACATCATTTGATTCACAACCCTCTTGGATCCCACAAGGTTGTATAAGATTTAGTATTTGCAATATATTTGTAGATTTTTATCTTATCGTATAAGTTTACAGATGTTCCTTCTAGGTAGTAGATTATTACGTTGTAACATCCCCATGTGTTGTACGTTACATTATTTCCACTCGTCAAGACAGCTCTCACAACGAACATGGGATGCACTTCATATATTTCACCTCATACACAGAATACAACTCCAATGCTTAGACATATATATTTTATTCACGATACATACAAAATAGTTCTTGAGACATCAAGTAACACTTCTCAACATTAATTCCATAGTTCCAAAAATCAATTCTATACAGTGTCATTATAACTGTAATCCAAAAACATAGTCTCACAAACATCATCAAAATATGTCTTTTCTCTACCATGTTACACACTCGCTCTTGTTTTTCTCTCCACTCCTCTCTCCCCTTCTCATAACCCGTGTTTGTACAAAACTGGCCAAACGACTGTGCCCAACACAGTCCTGGTCGTAATGACCGGTCACGGTCTACTGACCAACACTAACAGTCGTTACACGCCCCTTCTCCTCATCAAAAAAATTTGAACACCAAATTTTTTTAGTAAAACATAAAATAAACAGTCTACCAAAAACTAAAAAAAAATATTCATTATTAAATATATAGTATTTCACAATTTCTGGCTTATATGTTTTAAGTCATTGTCAGTCTCATAGCTCTGATCATATTCAATCTGTCTTGATAAGAAATCTGCCACAATGTTATCTTTGCCTTTAATTGCTTTTATTTCAAACTGATAGTCTAGCAAAATCAGGAACCATCTATTTATTTTGCTATTTGCAATTCTCTTCTTATTCAAAGCCATTAGCGGTTTATGGTCAGTGAGTAACGTAAATTTCTTTCCTAGTAAGTACTTTTGCAATTTGGTCAAAGCCCAAACCACTGCTAAACATTCTTTTTCAATTGTTGAGTAATTAACCTCACACTTGGTTAAAGATCTACTGAGATATAGAATTGGTTTCAGTACATTCTCTACATCCTGCATCAAACTAGCACCCAAAGCTATGTTTGAGGCATCTGTAACAAGTATGAACTCTTTGCTTAGATTTGGTGTAATCAGAATTTGCTCACTCTGAAATACTCCTTGTATCTTATCCAATGCGTTCTGACATTCTGACGTCCATTCTATATGTTTCTTTTTATCTTTGGTTATTAGTATTCTCAGTGGTGCAGTGATGTCAGCAAAATTGGCTATAAAAGTACTGTAGAAGTTGCATAAACCAAGTATGCCTTTGACTTCTTTCTGAGATTTTGGTATCTTAATGTTTAGTATCTTGTCTCTGTTTATATCAGTTGGTTGTATCTTACTGTTTCCTACTCTAAATCCTAGGAAATCAATGCTACTCTGTGCAAACTTTAGTTTCTCTGGTGCAATAGTGACACCATATTGTCTCAGCCTTGTTAATACTTCTTTAACTGTAGCAATATGAGATTTCCAGTACTTTGTATGAATACAGATATCATCAACAAAATGTACCACATTTGGAACGCCTGCTAACATTTCTCTCATAAATCGTGAGAACGTAGCTGTAGAGTTTACCAATCCGAATGGCATTACTGTCAATTCAAAAAGTCCTTCGTCTGTTGCAAAAGCTGTGTAAGAAATTGAACTTTCTTCCATGGCTATCTGCCAAAAACCACGATTGAGATCAAAATGTGCATATATTTCAGAAGAAGCTATTTCCTCTAAAAGTTCTCTGGTATCTCTAATCGGCTCTGCATCAACCTTTGTGACTTTATTCAGTTCTCTGAAATCACAACATAATCTGATTTGTCCCGACTTTATCCTAACTACCACTACCGGTGATGCAAATGAAGCATTTGATCGTCTAATTTTCTTGGTCTTGATCAATTGATCCAGTTCTTTCTTGACACTTTCTCTGTATGCATATGGTATTGGATATTGCTTTTGTTTCAAATTGGTGTCTCTGATGATTTCAATTCTATGTTGTATCCTATCAGTGTGACCAATTTCATTTGTTATGACATCTCTGAATTCCTTCATCAAGTTTCTCAATTGCCCTTCATATTTAACAGGTACTATATTTCTATTATTGATGTCATTGTCTAGTTGTACCACTGTAGCTACTGTTCTTACTTCTTGTAGTAGTTGTACTTGTCTATTCATTCCTTCATTTGTGGTATCTTTGTCCACAGTTGTTTTCATTTCTTCTGTTACTTTTGTTAAACTCTCGGGTTTGTCATCATATTTTCTCAATAAATCAATGTGTAACACTTTTGGATTTCCCTTCATGTTAACTATGTAGTCAACTTTATTGACCTTTTTTATGACAATGTATGGTCCCTCCCATACTGTCTCACCTCTATTCTTTGGAAGACCCACATACGCCTGGTCACCTTCCCTCAAAGTCCGTAAGCATCTGTTAGCGTTTTTTATATTCATCTGCCTCTTAGCTTCTCTGTCTGCATTCTCCTGTGCGTTTTGTATTCCATACAGTATTCTCTCCCTCACCTCTGTCACAACTTCAAATGAGTCATCCTCTGCCACTCTCTGTCCTAACATTCTTCCTTTGAATATGGATAGTGGTCCTCTAGGATTTGCACCATACATCAATTCAAAAGGGGAAAATCCTGTAGAATCTTGTCTCACTTCCCTATATGCGAACAATACCATGGGAATGAATTTGTTCCAGTTGCTCGGATGATCATTTCTCGCCTTAGCTAACATGATCTTCAATGTCTTGTTCCATCTCTCGTTCATCCCATTTGCTTGCGGTCTATATATGGTTGAGTATACTTGCGTTATACCCAATAGTCTTGTTATGGCATTGGTGATATGAGATGTGAACTGTGTACCATTGTCAGATAATATTATATCTGGGAATCCGTATCTACTAAATATATCTAGTAGAGCTGTGCAAACTTTCTCCGATGTCACATTGCGCAGAGGTATAGCCTCTGGCCATCTGGTAGCAGTATCAATAACAGTAAGGATATATTTATGTCCTTCACTTGAGGTATGGCACATTGGTCCGACGATATCTATCGCTATTTTCTCGAATGGTCTCCCAACTTTATCTGTAGGTTGAATAGGTGCTTTGTGTTTCCCGTGCATAGGGTTTTTATTAATACACAATTTGCATCGGCTTATATGACTTTTTATGTCCTTTCTTATATTGGGCCAAAATAAATTTTGTGCTACCCTTTGATACGTTTTCCGTACACTCATATGCCCTGCCAATGGACTGTCATGAGCCGCACGCAAAACAATGTCTCTCAATTCTGTAGGAACCACAATTTGGTTATAAGTGCCCTTCTTGTTTTGAAAATTTCTCGTTAGTACTTCATTTACATAATAGAATGTATGTCCCCTATAATTGGCTTGCTTCTGATCAATTCTCTGTTTAATCTTATCCAAACTGGTATCCTTTGTTTGCATATCAATTAACTTCTCTCTAGTGATATCCTCTTTGATCTCTAATATTTCTTCTGTGCTTGATACTTGTGTTTCTTTTTCACTCTCCTGAGTTCTTGCTCTAGTCATTGCAACATATACTGCGTTGCACTCTTTTTCCTCCTGCTTTTGTAACCATTGCTCAAATAAATGCTCTGAGTCATCTGGCAAGCTCGGGATATTGCCTATAATCAGAGGACATATTGCGTTTGTCATAACTGTTGCAATCACCTCTCCTGTAACCCATGGCGAATCTATAATAATTTTTGCAGTTCTGCAGCTAATTTCTTTCTGATTTGTCATTCTTATGTTTGTGAGCTTGTCTGTGTAGTGTGTATCATCTACTAGCTTCTCATCAATGACAATAGTAGTACATCCTGAATCTCTCAAACATAGAGTTTTCTTCCCATTAACATATGCTGGGTAGAACTTCAACTTGCCCTGTGTATCCAGGATAGTTGATACATAATGTCGTTCACCATTATCACTAGCCTGCTCTTTCTTTTTTGTTTGCTGATCATCTTGTATGTCTTGTCTCTGAGTTCGTCTTCCTCTTTCTTCATTCCTTGGTCTTTGTGGACTTTGATTTGGCGATGTTCTTTCCACTGGCTTTTGTGTAACTTTACTTCTGCAATTTCTCCGTATATGCCCCATTCTGTTGCAATTCCAACAAATGATATTTCTTTTCTTATTGTAATTGGGCAAACTAAGAAATCTCTTGCTATCATTACGATGATGTCTGTTATTAAAATAGCCACTATTGCATCTGCCATTGTTATTGAAGCGAGTACTTGCCATCGCTGCAATAGTATTACTTCTATTGTCCATATCCTCATGCGGATGTGCATCCTTAAAATCGGACAACGCAACTATCAGCTTTTCCTCACTATTTATCTTTCTTTCTTTCAAAAACGTAAATAGACTTTGTGATGCATTGGTTAGAACTTTGTTGACCACATACATTTCTAAGATTTGCTGCGGATTGAGTACATCAATCTTTGTTATTTCTAGCCAATTGATTAGTAATGCATGGATTTCATGCACTAATGCCTTGGGATCTTTGTTTCTCTCTAACATGATATCTTGGAATTTCTTCCTGTATGTTTCTTCTGTTTGGCCAAAATGAGTTAACAGATTACTTTTCACAATGTCGTAATTGTTCCTCTCATGTTCTTTTATGTATGAAATTACATTTATTGCCTCACCTGTCACTTTGGACAATATAAGCGTTGCCCACTTTTCTTTCGCAATCTTATTTTGTGTAGCCAGACATTCAAACATCATTAGGTAACTCTCAATTTTCTCCTCTTTTGGATTGAAATATTTCATTTTGTTAGTATCCTCTTTGCTTCTACATGATTTCATTTCTGTAATTGTCCCTTGACTGAGTTTTAATTGTTCCAGTTTAAGTTCTTCCATCTTTTCTTCATGCTTCCTAATTTCTTTAAGTCTTTCATTTTCTCTTTCTTCCTCTTCTGTTTTTCTTTTAGCCTGTTCTGCTTTTCGTTTAGTCTCTTTTTCAAACTCCTCTGCTTTTCTTTTAGTCTCTTCTGCTTCTGTTTTTGTTTCTCTTTCAAAAAGTCTCTGTTCCCTTTCATCATCCTCTGTTATCTTTTTGTCTATCCAACTTTCCAATTCTTCACCCTTATATCCCAATCTACCTCCAAGTTCCATAAATTTTTCAAATTTGTCCATTGTCAAAAATTACTTGTAGTACAATTATGTTATCAAACAAGTTGTTCAAATAATATGACACACATGAATAAAAGTATCAAATCAAAAAAATGAGTTTGTGAATATGTAACATTATTTTCTCTTAGTAATTGTATGCATCATTATAAAATTCAATAACAATAAGAATAAATGAACAATAGTGAAATATTACTGATCAATAATTCAACAAAGTACAAATATAAATACAAATAGATAGACAAATATGTATACAAACAGAACAATGAATAAACGACCAATATATATGTCTATTTAGAACAACAGATAGAAGAATATGTAAACAGAAGAATACAACAAAAATAACAATAACAAAGTATATCACAAGTTTAACACATAAATATTAACAACAAAATATTAACAAACACTTTATGGAAAAATAACAAATAATGCAAATATATAATTACATGTATAAACAATTTACATACAAAATACTATACAACTAAACAATTAATTACATATTTTAACAAAACGAAGGCTGCAACACTATCATCACCAGTGTAAACGTTCCTTCAAGTTGAGAAAATACAAGGTATACTAATAGAGTTTGTAAAGCTAAACAGTTCTTAATCCGATTGTGAAATCTGAAATTTCCACGTGATTCCTCCTCTTTTCAAATCACGATAAATGTCCATATGATTACTTATCTCCCATCTTGAATTATGTAAGATAACATATAACAAAGTTTATAGTCTTTCCACATCGAACAGCTCCAATTAAATTCTTGTTATATTCATGGGTACTAATAGTTCTCTTTTAAATCCACGTTGCGTGCATATAAACATAAATGTTTAGTCCGTAACAACTATTTATTGAGTTGTACGTTACATTATTTCCACTCGTCAAGACAGCTCTCACAACAAACATGGGATGCACTTCATATATTTCACCTCATACACAGAATACAACTCCAATGCTTAGACATATATATTTTATTCATGATACATACAAAATAGTTCTTGAGACATCAAGTAACACTTCTCAACATTAATTCCATAGTTCCAAAAATCAATTCTATACAGTGTCATTATAACTGTACATCCAAAAACATAGTCTCACAAACATCATCAAAATATGTCTTTTCTCTACCATTACTTCTAGATGTTACACACTCGCTCTTGTTTTTCTCTCCACTCCTCTCTCTCCCCTTCTCATAACCCGTGTTTGTACAAAACTGGCCAAACGACTGTGCCCAACACAGTCCTGGTCGTAATGACCGGTCACGGTCTACTGACCAACACTAACAGTCGTTGCATACGTCCACTAGGCCCAAAACTCCTGCAGGGCGACAGGGATCCGTCGGTGGCAGGGATAGAACCCGCGACCTGTCAGTTGGTTTTTGGTTGACAGTCCGGTGAACTAACCGTTGGACCAGCCGGCTTTATATTTGATTTGCTCGTAGGATGTGTGTTAAATGTTATTAGATAAATTAGGTAAAACTATACCTTAATATAGAGGAAATCCACACTCCTGTTTGAAAATAGTAATCACAATTTATTCCGAACAAGAATCAAGGTATGATCCCTGACAAAGGAATCTCTATTTTGTGAGTTATGAAATTTACTGCCTGGTTTATGTAAAGGCTCTCTGTTTTTGATAAAACAATTACTGGCCCAATGACCAATTCTTTTACAACAAATTACACCTTTTGATATTTTCAGAATATGTCGAGCTATTTCCTTGTCTATTGGTATTTCTACCATTATAGTTATTAAATCTTTATCTACTATTATGGTTAGAATTTCTATTGTAACCATTAGGTGAGGAGCTATTTGCTCTGGTATTAGTTCTTCTTTGGTTTGTTATAATGTTTAGGTTATGGCTAATGTTAGCCTTTGAGAATGCCATGTTGGGATGTGAGTCTCTGAAATTATCCAAAGCTTTAATTTAATCACTAATCTTTGTTATATTTTTTTCCTTTAAGTAAGTAAAAAGTTGGCTACTAGCCATTAAAAGTATTTTATCTTTGATCAACATCTCAATGATGTCATTGGGATTCTGCATATCAATCCCAGACATTTCTAACCATGTTTTGACATTTTACATCTTCTACAAATGATGTGGGATCATTATTTTCTTCCATTCTAATATCATGAAAGTTCAGTCTATAAAAATCTGGTGTTTTTATGAAATGGTTTAGCAATTGTTTTCTAATCTCTCTGTAGGTTATATTTTCCTTCTCCATATAAGCAATGGCCTCTCTAGCTTTACCTTTTAAAGACGTGAGAAATAACTGCGAGTGATATTTGAAAAAGACAGACGTTTATGTTTGTCTATAGAGAGGGGTGTGAGGAAAGTTCGGAGGGAGGGAGAGAGAGAGTGAGTGAGCGAAAGTTAGAAAGACATAAAGGCGTGAGAAATAACTGCGAGTGATATTTGAAAAAGACAGACGTTTATGTTTGTCTATAGAGAGGGGTGTGATGAAAGTTCGGAGGGAGAGAGAGAGAGAGAGAGTGAGTTAGCGAAAGTTAGAAAGACATAGAGACGTGAGAAATAACTGTGAGTGAAATTGGAAAAAGACAGACGTTTATGTTTTGACAAAAGAGCTGTGTGTGAGGAAAGTTCGGAGGGAGAGAGAGAGAGAGAGAGATTGAGTGAATGAGCGAACGAGAGAAGAATGTCACTTGTGACTAAACATTTGTCGCCTAATGAAAACATCTTCCTTACTTTTCTAAACTTCTTGCGATCTACAAAATTTTTGTTAACTGGTTTTTAATGTTTGGTAAGACTTCCCAAAGATAGGCTTTGCAATTGATAAACTTTTTCCCTCATGAAAATAAAGAAATAAAATAAACAAAACAGACCGCCCCCTCCTAGTTGTCATAGTGTTTGATAGATGTCTTCGACTGATAGTGTTGGGATTATTAACGGTGTCAAACCTAGCTGGACGGACTGACCCGTACAATCTAAAATAATATCACTTTACGCAATACATTGTTGTCCTAATGCGAAACAAAATCTTACACATGACGTGTTTTACCCCTTATAAATACTCGGGAAAGTGCCTCTTCTACATTTCTACTTTGTCGTTCTACATTCCTTGTTTCACTAAGGTAAGTTTATTTTCTTATGTATCAGACATTCGTGCGTTTTGATATGTTTATTGCATAAACTGTATTATGTTTAAATAATCTGCGTGCCCCACTGAACATGGTAAGTCACCGGTGACCCGGTGGAACTCTGAGTGTTAAGTCATATCAAATGAATAGTGTATAGCGATGTTGATTGCTACATACTTTTTTGACGCGTTAGGGAGAAAAATTTAGAAGAAACAAAATGAGTATAAGCCTTTCATTTTATAAAAACCCTATAAAACATATAAATATCTTTGTAATTTAATGGTGGTGGTGTCTATTTTAATTATTTCCAGAAATAAAATATCGGAATGGAAGAGCTTCGTAAGGAGCTCCGATCGCTGGTACTGAGTGCGAACCATGGAATATTGCTAGACGATATTCACAGTAAGTTATATAATCTTCATTTGTTTTAGCAAAAGTGAATCTTTATTAATCTATTGTTAAATAATAGAGCATCAAGAACAGAAACCAACAGTGTCGTCATGATACACTTAAAAAAATAATTCAATTTTCCATTATATTTATTTGTTTACATTTTTTTTTCGTGTGTAGCCATTAATAGTAACGATCACCCAGATGGCGGTGTCGACAGTAGAATTGTATTAGACTGTAGCAGTAAAGACTGTGAGTTATCTTTAATCATCGAGAAAATCAAAGGAGACCTCGCTAATGTTGTATTAATGAATGAAGATGAAATGCAGGTAAGATTCTACTGATGGGTCACATACACACGATGCATATTCTAGTATAGGTCTAACTAATGTGAGATAGCCTGTTAGTTTTAAATTCGTATTACCCCGTACATTTAATAAGAGTTCCTTTTTACGAATCCTAATGTGTTGGTTGATTGTTTATTATTATTATTATTTATTATTTAGTAATGGGGCTTAATGAAATTGTTTGTGTAGCAACTTGTGGATGCGGATACATACTGAAGGGCTAGCTCAGATCCTTGAGCGGTCTACGAAAGTCATCAGATATCTTCAGAAATCTTGTCAGCGCCTTATTGATGAGAAAGCAGACGTGAAAGCTGCTTTGGAACTTCTTAGTTTTTACAATAAATTCATTGGGTTAACTTAGCGTTTTGTTTTGTAGTGACTTAGCGTTTTGCTTAAGAGCGAGACAGAGAGAGAGAGAGAGCGAGAGAGAGAGAGAGAGAGGGTGACACCTGGCTTGACTATTTTGTGTAGTAAACTTACAACAGCTTTGTTTTTCTATGTAGTTTATACGTACTAAGTATACGTTGTGTAAGCACAAAATAACGTTAAAATAAAAAACTATTTTATACATATTAGGGCAATGAAAATGTTGGACTTAGATGTACTAGATGAAATAAATACAAATGAAAACAAACTATTTTTTTCACTTTTATTCTTTAATATGAACTGAATGCAATGAATAAATTACAATGCCTCCAATGCCAGCAGCAGCACAGCCTAAGAATGTCTTAAATGAGGGCCAAGAGCTGCCATTTTTATTCTCACCTCTACCAGACTTGAAATCCAAAAAACCTTCCTGTGTGAAGGAAAAGAAAAATGGATACTAGTTTAATGTATTATTTTATATTTGACTGTCTATAGGATGATTTTTGTTTAAAGAGTGTCTTGTTACTCTTGTGAATCTGTTACTTACCCAGTAATTGTGACTATTCAGCCAGCTCGAGAGATGTGTATCAATATATGTTGTTAACCATTCTAGAAGATTATCTACAATGTGGTATTTCTTTAGTTGAAAACACCGAACTGCAAATCGACCTGAAAATCCAAACAATGCCACAATTCGTCCCCAATTTATATCATCACAAAATATTTCTATCACGATCGATGTGAACGTATCATATGCATTGTCGTCAGTTATGATCAGACCAGCAATTAGGTTATCAAATCTATTCCAAAATCGTTCTTCAAATTCATCTCCTAGTATTCTCATAGCATTTTGAACAGAATTTGGAGCGCTGATAATACTTTCATGCCGACCATCGTTTCTCCAAGTATACCCATTGCATTGTAAACGATATTTTATGTAATCTGCCGCAATGTAACGTGTATTTTCGTGTGCCATAGACATATTCTTTTCAAGAGAGAGCTACTAAAAATTACAAAAGTATCCATACATACATACAATCACACACTGTGTACCTTTGCTCTATGAAGATATAAACTCAGCTGTGTAAACTCAACGACATGTGATCGTCCGGTTTTAAGAGAGGTTATAATCCGATAAGTGGGGTCGAGTCTGATAACGCTGGGGCGAACTAATGCTGAGGCCATTTGTGTGACGGTTCTAAAATGTTTTAAAAGTACCCTTTATTTAGTATTTTTAAACAATACTATACCACTTAAAATAGAATAATAAACAAAGTAATTAGACAATTAAAACATAGATAAAACTATCTTTTGGTATAGGGTAATTTTAGTAGAAGCACCTCTTACGGATTAATATTTATAATATTTAATTATAGATGTGATAAAATCAATGAGTTTTAATAGTTAAACATATATTGAACTATTGACCTAGTATGAAAATTGTACCTTAGTAATTGTCCTTAAGTTTTAAATTTTAAATATATAAGTATGAACGCTATGAATGTATACTTTTTAGATATAAGACACAGCATTTCAGTGATGACAAAACACTTTACTAGATAATAAGACTTAGAAATGTTACAAGTGTGTAAAAAAAAGATCCGTTATAAGACAATTATTGCTTAAAATTTTTAAATATTTAAGTATAAAAACGGCATTTTAGTAATGGAAAATTGCCTTCTATAAGACAAAATTAAATTAATATAAGATAATTTAAGAAAATTCCTACTATAACCCTATTATAAAAGAGTCTTATTAGAAAAAAATTACACGCTTACAGCCCTTGCCTACAACAAAATACAAAAGGGAAATAATGACTAAATACACTAATAATGACACGATCACCGCCCTTGGTTACAACAAAACCTACACAATTAAAAAAAAATTACAGCCCTTGGTTACAACAAAATTACAAAAAAGGGAAATAATGACTAAAAATAATTCTAATTACACGATTATGGCCCTTGTCTTACAATAAAAAAGGAAATAATTACACGATTATAGCCCTTGGTTACAACAAAATTACAAAAAAAAGGGAAATAATGACTAAAAATAAAATAATAACACGATTACCTCCCTTGTCTTACAGTAAAACAATAATTACACGATTATAGCCCTTGGTTACAGTACAAAAAAATAATGACACAATTACCCCCTTGTCTTACAGTAAAAAATACAAAAAAGGGAAATAATGACAAAATATAAAAATAATTACACGCTTATCCCCCTTGTCTTACAACAGAAAAAAAATAATTACACGATTACCGCCCCTTCCGCCACGATACAACACGTGGGGCCGCCATCTTCAATCCGCCATATTGGACCCGCCATCTTGGCTCCTCGTGTAGCAACACGTGGAGCCGCCATCTTGGATGATGTCACTTCCGGTCTAAAGGTTACTTTCGGTTCTTGGACGCCATCTTAGACGCCATCTTGGACGCCATCTTGGCTCCTCGTGTAACAACACGTGGATCCGCCATCTTGGATGACGTCACTTCCGGTCTAAATGTCACTTCCGGGTCACGGGGTCACTGCCGGGGTCAAATGTCACTTCCGGGTCACGGGGTCACTTCCGGGGTCAAAGGTCACCCGCCACCCGCTGGCGGGTGACGGGTAATACTAACCCATTGTTACCTACTATACTACTGACTTAGATTCGGCGCTCGAGTTGAAAAGCAAATTCGATTGTTTGGAGAAAATATATCAGTTTCTCTAGGTCTGTGAGTTTTGGCAACAATTTTGTATTAAAATTCTTATCACCCTCTTTAGTGGAAAGTGGATTTTATGCTAATACCATTTGGCTGTCAGAAAAAAAAGAAAAACAAGCTGCTAATAGTGAAGGTGGAGACCTAAGGCTTTTGCACACAAAATTGAAACAAATATAGACAAACTACTAGCAACACACCAGGCAAACGATTCCCATTAATGTTGATTTTTTTAAGCCTCTTGTTTAGATAATATGTTGATCTATTAATTCTTACAATGTGTTTTCTTTTCATTTATTTTTTTTACAGATAATAAATAAGCACACAAATCTAGCGGAACAAAATTGTAAAATGGGGCGTTGAGCTGAAGAACATTTTAAACCATAGGTTCTCAACGGTGGCGTTATCGCCCCCCCCCCCCGGGGGGCGGTGAGAGGATTTCGGGCGTTACTGACGTTCCCGGGGGCGATTGGGGGGCGGTGAAGGCAATGTGTGGTGGTACAAAAATCTGATATAATTTGAACACCTCAGCTTTTTGAATCGATCAATTTTTGGATGAAATGTGATGTAAACGCAAGTGTTACTAAATATCTGATATCCACAACACTTGCCCAACATATTATTATATTAATAAGAAATAGGAATCGCAATGAGTTTTCGAAGAAGTAGTGGTCAGTATTGGATAAGTATAGTCAGTGCGGCTGGCTGGTCCTGAGGTTGGTTCGCCGGACTGTCCACCGTCGTCGCGGGTGGCGTGTTCCATCGCTGCCATCGATCGATCCATGTTGCTCCAACATTTGCTAATACTAATGATATTTTGATCTCAGTTTTACTGGGATTTAATTTTATATCATTGGCAATTATTAATCATTATGGCAACTGTAATTCTAGGAATAAATACGTAGTTTTCATACAGACTGGGTAGTTAATGCAGTGCTAGAAGGTATCCATATACATTCTTTAGTCATTCAATATTTATATAATGTTAAAATATTTTTTTACAATTTTATCATTTTAAAGTTATAAATTGTAAGCCATTAATATTTTTTATAAAACAAAAAACAAAAACTATATTAGAAATATCAGTTCAAATAAAACAGGCTAATTAATTCCCTTTAATTGGAAGACTTTTTAGTGTAAAAGAAATTCCCACAGCGACGATGGTATGGCGTATAATGGATTGATGTTGAAGTTTAAAAAAGTGGTTTGCTCCAGATATATTGGCTTTCTATTGTGTGACAACATTTAGCTACTAAAAGTCTTTTTACACCTTCTTAAATTTTACTTCACGCAGCTTATAGACCCCCCCCCCTTTTCCCTCAAAGTCTTGGTTATTGTCTGTAAATTTCGGAAACTATACATATTGACCCTTCAACTTCCAGGGGGGTGGGGGAGGAGTGGGTGCTAAAAAAATGGCCGGGGGCGCGGTGAGCGGAAAAAAATTGTAAAATGGAGCGGTGAGCTGAAAAAGGTTAAGAACCTATGGTTTAAACTTTAAACCATTGCAAATTCCACTTCTACAGAAGACATCTTTTAAGCTTACCCATCGAAGCGGAGTGGTTCACTGTAAGCTACGGCGACAAGAGCAAACAAAGCGAAGATAACTCGAGCCATCCTAGACGACAATCAATTTTTAGGAAGAAAATAAACATGAAAATTTTTTCAACCTAACATACATAGCAAAGTAAAATATTATCTCAGGAGGAAGTAAAAGGTCTTGCAATCTTTAATTTTGTATTTTATCTTTCTTATAACTATCCCATTTTTTGACGGGTAGCAAATAGTGTTCTCAATTTATATAAAATATTTTCATAATTAAGAACTAACCGAATAAAAGACTTCCGGCGAGTGCCGAATCCGAATATCTAAACGAACCGAGTTGTAGCGGCAAATTTGGAGTTTTGCACTCATATTTTATACTAAGCTAAAAATTGTATGAGTAAATTATTTTTTGCCAGTGTTCTAAAAGGCGGACGTTTTTCGAGGCCATTCGAGGGCGTCTTAAAACGCTTGGTCTCGCTATTACATAATATGTCTCTGTTGTGTCAACATCTCGTATAGTTTCTTTTTTTTCTTTAACAATAAAAAATATATATATGTATAATTTGTAACACTGAGCACTTTACGTTAAAAAAAAAACAAGTAAAAAGTAAAGTATTCCGTCAGACCAAATTGATCCATAGGGCCAGTGAAGCAGCGTTCACCATTTTCTGTGGCCACGGCATACTAGGTGATTGTGTGGCCAGCACAATGCACAGCCGCATTTACTTTACCCCCAACTAAGGTCAGGTACCTATCAGAGCTGGGTAGACTCAGGGACACCCTCAAATCCTGGGAAAAAAACTTAGCCTCCACCAGGATTCGAACCCGGGACCCTTGGATCGCCAGTCGAACGCGCTGCCGCTCGGCTACCGTGCCCCATTAAAAAACAAATCTACCCATTAATCAATCTACCCATTAATCAATCTACCCATTAATCAATCTACCCATTAATCAATCTACCCATTAAACAATCTACCCATTAATCAATCTACCCATTAATCAATCTACCCATTAATCAATCTACCCATTAATCAATCTACCCATTAATCAATCTACCCATTAATCAATCTACCCATTAATCAATCTACCCATTAATCAATCTAACCATTATTCAATCTAACCATTAATCAATCTACCCAATCAATCTACCCATTAATCAATCTACCCATTAATCAATCTACCCATTAATCCATTTAGATAGAAACCATTAAGGTATTTGGAAAGATCTTCAGATAAAATACAAAGATTTGCCTCCATATGCAAGGACACATTTATATAAGTTCTCTTTCTTAAAGAGTTGCATCCGGGCATGGAATGGGTTGTCTTCAACAGTAAGGAAAAGCAACAACATAACATTTATTTAGAAGCCTTCCGGCTCTTGAGTCCAGGGCGTAATGATTTAAAGGGGTGGATCGAGTGGGGGCATACCAGGATCCTGTCCGAGACCAGCCATCCCGTGGCACGCGAGAAGACGTGGCGCTTAACATAAGGTACGATCTCCGCAAGACTAGACTAAAAAAACGGATATGCGTAAGACGCATTAATCCTTTCATGTCTTATTGAAATATTTGATAATATATTGCTGTGGAGATTATTATTAACACATTTAAGAAAAGGGATAAGCTCAGGATTACTTGATGAATATATTGCATACGGGTGTGATAGATAGATACACAGATAAATATAAAATAAATAGATAATATACTAATAGATTAATAAATAATAGATAGATGCTAAGATGTATATAGATATACGATATAGATATAGATACAGAAAGAGAGAGAGAGAGAGAAAGAGATAGACAGATAGATAGAAAGATGATTGATAGATAGATATATAGATAGACAGATAAAAAGAGAGATAGATAGATAATAGCAAATAGATAGATATATAAATAGATTGACAGACAAATGAAAAGAAAGCGAGAGTTAGACAGATAGATAGATGATAGTAAATTGATAGCTACATTCATACTCAGAAAGCTAGTTACATATGTACATAGAGTCATGAATGACTAGATGCAAAACTTACTTCTCGTCTTCTATCACCCGAAACTATAAATTAAAAAAAAAACATCAACCCATTTATATAAGTATAAAGAATTATTCTCATTGACATATTTACAATCACTTGGTTAAATATTACAATGAAGTCACGTGAAGAAAACCGTGCGCAGCTAGTCATAAATTTTGTAGAAACAATATAATAGTATACGTAAATGGGACTAGTTTGTTTTAAAGCAGGGGTCTCCAAACTACGGCCCGCGGGCCGCATCCCTTTCATCCGGCCCGTGAAAACCTTCGTATCAACGAAAAATATATTACGAAAAAAAAAAGTATGTATCTCTATCCTGCCAAGATATGCCGCCGCTTGCGTGGACGCTATGTTTTTACCGAATTAAAATAGAGACGCGCAGTTGTGCTAAATGTTTTCCAACCGATCACTTCATTGTAAAACCTTATTCGCTGCCTACTTTTTCTACTTACACAGTCAATAAGATAATATAACGTCATCTAGTGCTATTATTCACCAGCAAGCTATGTGTGCTAAATATAAGGATATTAGCAATGTATGAATCATGTGGTGAAGATGGTGAATTAAAAAAGTCACATGGGCTCAACCAAAGACAATTCAGAGACATGTTGAAAGATACAGACACAGAATCGCACGATTTACCATATGGAGCAGAAGTAAGATGGCTAAATTGTAAGACAGTTCTGAGCAGAGTATTTAAGTTAACCCTTACAGTCCCGGGCGCGTATATAGCGGAACTGAAGGCAGCATTGATAGATGTAGGTCGGTACAGGAAGGGTTAAGATAGGAAATAGGTGACTTCCTGCAAATTAAAGGAAAGCCACAGTTCTGATGGGTACCTGACCTGAATTAAAGTAAAGTAAAGGTGATTGTGCATTGTGCTGGCCACACAATCACCTAGTATGCCATGGCCACAGAAACTAGTGAACGCTGCTTCACCGGCCCTATCATCAATTTGGTCCGAATTTAAGGGTACTTTACTTACTTACTTACAGCCATTACTGTCTGATAAAGAATGGGTATGGACATTGGCCTTGGATGCAGACATAACTAGTTATTTACATTTTCCGAATCTAAAACTATAAGAAAAGGAAAATCTAGTCTCTGATCTATATACCCACCTAAAGGCCTTCAGATCTAAACGTGTCTTGTTTTTGGAACAAGTACAGGCCAGCACTTTCAGCAGTGCAAGGTCTTATGGCAACATTTGGATGCGAGATCATCAAAGACCTTCAGCCGGTTTCAGGATCGGGTATCTGACTTGGATTCAAAACCAGAAGAAGTGATGTGGCCAGTTGCCCAGATGAACTGCAGCGCGAGGTTATTAAGTTGTAAGCATATGACCTCCAGAGTGACAAGTTCAAATTAGGACTGGTGTGTTTTACCAGTTTTTACCCAAGGAAGACTTTCCTAGTGTAAAAACTATTGTATCACAGCACCTTTCAACTTTCAATCTTTGCAACAACATAGGCCTTTCTGAACAAATATTATATAGTGAAGCCGGCTGGTCCAGCGGTTAGATCACCGGACTGTCAACCAAAAACCAACTGACAGGTCGCGGGTTCTAGCCCTGCCACCGGCGGATCCCTGTCGCCCTGCAGGAGTTTTGGGCCTAGTGGACGTAATAATCTTCTATCTAGAAGGAACGTCTGTAAACTTATAAGATAAATATTTCAAGAATGAAATACGTGAAGAACAATTCGAGAACAAACTGGTCCGATGATAATCTCAGGTCAATGCTGATGTTAGGTATATCAAATCTAAAGCCAGAAATGTCTGCTATTTTGGCATCCAGGAAACAATTTCACCATTCCCACTAATACAGGTGTTCATGTGTATTGTATCAATGTGTTATTAAATAATAAATGAATAAAATAATACAATACTAAATAAATAATTAAAAACAACATCCATGTTTTGATTGTTTTTTATTTGGACCTCGAGTGTATAGTCGGCCCCCGAACCGCTGTTTTATATTTAATGCGGCCCTTGGGCTGAAAAGTTTGGAGACCCTGTTTTAAAGAAACACAACCCACGTATCTATTTTTGTTTTATAGAGAACACGTGATGGGGTGTTCGTTTCTCACGCTCCAGTTAAAATGTGCAAAACAAAAAAAAAGTTGTTTGTTGTTATTTAGTTGTTGTTTGTTGTTGCAATATCTAGCTAAGAGGCTCATAAAAAGGGCAAACGGGGGGAGGGGGTTGGACGTGGGTTATCATAAACATTTTCTCGTTTAGTTCCCTTGAGGAACATATAGGGCCTTTTAAAGAAAAGTCTTATATTCAGCACCGATATTTAAATGTCTAGTGACTCTACGGTCTCCGCAGTGCACGCACTACACCTTCACTCAGCATCTGCGGAATTCCCCATCGGATCATTATCGTGACGGCTCTCTCGTGTACCTGCACATTTCACCCGATAGCACAAAGTCCCGACCATAGATCTGAGACAAGCATCTCAATACTCTATGTACACTATTAACACAGCCAATCAGGTTCATTGGATGTGTTAATAGTTTACATAGAGTATTGAGATGCTTGTCAGTGGACAATCAGTTGAAGCAAATAAAAAAGCATTTCAATACTCTACGTACACTATTAACACATCCAATCAGAGCTTAGTTCTATTTTTAGTACATAATAGCTCATTTCTATTTATAGTAGGCCTACATTATTTTTTTAGATAAAATGACAATATCGAATGCTACATTTTGTCATTGTCAAATAAAAAAGAATATGTAATAATAGAGAAAAAATAATATAATAATATTATAATATTTATTATAATTTATAAGTCTGGAACTTAATGCGCTTGATAACGTTTTTATTAGTATTGTCTAACTATAGTATATAGCCATAATAGTAGGCCCTATCACTAATCCTAATACGTTAGTGTCGTTAATAAAAAATTCAAATTAATAATACACATATACAGTTAGATCTTAATGAGACACTTTTCTTGTCCCTTATGCGAGAACGAATGCATATAAATACTCTTTCTTCCCGAGTGGCATTCGGGTATGGAATGGGTTGCCTGAACAAAACAGGAAAACCAGTAACTTAACATCATTAATAAAAATGTAAGACTAGACTCGGATCACGGATTAGCGTAGGACACAATAATCTTCTTTATAGAAGGATCGTCTGTAATGTATAAGATAAGATATTTCCAACTAGGCCTATATCTCATTTATCTTATAGGCCTATGTGAATTAGTAGGAAAGTTATGAAAATTTGAAGGTTTGGAAAAAGTGTAGGCCTATAACAATGAAAAAAAAAAACTGTGACCGAAATTTTTGGCTATTAGTTATTAGAACTAGACTATGCTTTTATTAGATCTGTCTTTTGTATATATATATATATATATATATATATATATATATATATATATATATATATATATATATATATATATATATATATATATATATATATATATAAAATATATAAATAAATATATACTATATACCCATAGGCTATAAATATAAAGTTTTATTTAGGCCTTCTATTATAATTATAAAGTAATAATATACTTTACTATGCTTTTCTATCATAATCATCGATCCTGTGACCGTTGTATTATGTTGCACAATACAGGACCAAACCATGTCAGCTTGCGTCGTTTAATTGTTGTCATAATGTTTTTTAGTGGGCCCTTGGTTGAGAATATTCTATCCCAGACATACTCATACCAGGGCCTAAAGTTAAGACCTTGTATTAGATGTGCAGCCCTAGAATAGCCCATTTATTATTTTATTTGTCATGTAGTTGAAATAGACAAATCAAATCCAGCATAACTCATAGCGTTAAACTACTCTTTTTTTATATTTACATTACTAAACTTATTAAATTAATGTTAGTAGTGCATGCAATGCTAATTATTACCAACATATGAATCAATGATGTATCAATACAAAAAATATTTTGATTTACCAGTATAGACCTAAATTTCTAATAAGTTTAATATAATTAATAGACCATAAAACACTATTGACTTACTGATTTTTTTTTATGTCTAAAATTATGAAAAAAACCATAAAAAAGATTATCAACTACTTACATTATCAGATCTAGCATTTTGGATAGTAAATATTTAAAAAATCCATTAAAAATAAATGTGCTAAAAACACAAACAGCCATTTTTTTTTTTATTAAATGATCGAATGCGGACGGAAATATTTTTCTCTGCGACCTTTTATGCATGCATAATCGTAAAAACTTGTCAATTGCGTACATCAAAAACATGAGCCAAAAACGTTTTAATCGTAACGTTATATTATGTTTTTACCTTTCGCACACACACACACACACAGCGCTACAGAAAGTCTATTGGTCAGTTTGTTGCCTGGAGCGTCGGTGGGCAAAGCACAGTGGATCAAACGAATAGTGTCGCTGACTCGTTAACATTTGCGTTTGTTGTTGTCTGTGTATCGCAAGCAATATTAATTTGGGATTCGAAAAAAAAAAATAGGCCTAGAGTCCCAGTGATGGCGAACCTTTTTGAGGCCGCGTGTCCAAAGTACAATACAAGACAAACTTATTTCTTTCAACGTGCCAACACAGCAATTAAAACCAAATACCATAACTTAGCTGTTCCATTTTTGGTAAATGCTCGCGTGCCCACATAAATGGCTCTGCGTGCCAGCTGTAGCACGCGTGTCATAGGTTCGCCATCGCTGGCCTAGACCATAGGTTCTTAACCTTTTTCGGCTCATCGTTCCCTTTTACAATTTTCTTTCGCTCACCGCCCCCGACCCATGTATGTTGGCATATATTTAATTCCTATTTGATGAGCTTAAAAGTAAAAGTCAATTGTTAAGAAGCGTTTATTTGAATGGTTTTAATTTTTTTTTTTTTATAATAGTACACATATCTACAAAAGTACACACAAGAGGTTTTAAGACTCAGTATTTGTGTGAAGCTTGTGCCTGGTGTGTTAACATCAGATTGTCAATGTTAGGTTCAATTTTGGTTGAAAGCCTCAAGTCTCCACGATCCAATACTTGCAACTAGCTTCTTTTTTTGTACAATAACAGGGTAACATCTCTAAAACCTTGCTCTGCTAAATAGGAAGAAGGAAATGCAATAAGAAACTGATGGTATTTTTTTTTGCAGCCAGAAGTCGTGATAGCCCTTTGTAACAAATTTCAATTTTTATTTCTTCATTGGTTGTTATTTCAATCAATTCATTTTGCAATTGCAAAGGTAGGCATCATTGTAATTCTTCACTATTAGAAAAAGGATCTAAGACCCAACCAGGAATATTCATGTTAATAATGTCTTGAAATCGACCGTGGAAGTTGCCATTAAGTGCTTCAAGATGATCACAATAAATGAGAATGTATTCTTCAGTTTGTTCTAGAGATGCAAGAATGGAAAACTGATAAAATTTATCATTTTTAAGCTGTGAATACGCGTCTGTCCTTCGCTAGTATTTTCTATCTATTTGTCGCCACCCTACCCCCCTTTTTTTTTTACTGATCCATTTTCACAAGTCTCCAAAGCTGGATTATACAACTAAATAACAACAAATTTTGTTCTGTTTGTAAATTTTAACTAAAGCGTGAGAAACGAACACCCCAAAAACATGTTCTCCCATCAAAAGTTATCAATAAAAAAAAGTTGCGTGGGTTGTGTTTTTTTAAAACAAACTCGTCCCACTTGCCTGTATTATTATATTGTTTCTCCAAAATTTATGGCTAGCTGCGCACTTCCTTGTAATATTTAACCAAATGATTGTAAATATGTCAATGAGAATAATTCTTTATACTAATATAAATAAGTTTATGTTTTTGATATTTTAATTCAGTGATTTTGGTGATTGTAAACGAGAAGTGAGTATTTCCATCCAGTCATTCATGACTCTATGTAGGCTATCTACGTAACTATATTTCTGAGTATGAATGTATCTATCTAGTTACTATAATCTATCTATCTATCTGTCTATCTCTATTACTCTTTCTTTTTATATGTCTATCTATATATCTATCTACCAATCACCTTTCTATCTATCTGTCTATCTCTTTTCTCTATCTCTTTATATATATATATATCTCTTTTGATCTCTCTCTATATATAAATAAATAGCTATATCATATATCTATATATATCTTAGCATCTATCTATGTATTGATCTATTAATCTATTATCTATTAATTTGTCTATTTATCTGTATATCTATCTACCACCCTAATCATCACACCCGTATGTAATATATTCATCATATAATCGTGAGCTAATCTCCAAGATGGCGGTGTTGATGTAATATTTGGAAGTATTTTTATTGTTTATATTGTTTTTTTGTAAATAGAATTAACTTCCGGAGAAGGAAAACTCTTTATCACAAACCTCCACTGCCTGGTGGCTAAACCCATGCACGGGGAAGGGGAGTAAACCCCAAAAACAAATCAGGAGCCGGAGTCCCTAAGGCAGTACGCTTTCTGCTCGTCACGTAGCAGACTGGCAACTCCTGCGACGCAACTGATGCCAAGCTGTATTGGCTACGCCTTTCCCTTGTCTACATCTGATGCGTGGAGAGAGGGGAACTGATGCATGGGCAACATCAGCCTCTCCTTAACACAATGCCCAGGCTTGCGCCCTGGAGATGACACTCCAGCATTGCTATTTAGCGTCGACAAAACATGGAAAACGGCAGTTACCGGCTATATGCCATCTGCTGCAGAGGACAGACTTCGTCCTATCGAAGAGGCTGGAAGAGCAGTGAAGAAAATTAAAGAACATATACTGCCCCTGACCAGCTCCAACGGTTCGCTTTCAAGTGCCAGAGTTGCGACAGAACCCAATGAGAGGTCCTCACAGACACAGTTAATTCTGCGGGGCTGGCGATGTCACAGGAGCGCAAATCTAATTGTCTTCCGAGACTAAGGAGCCAAAGAAGAAGAAGAATCCCCTTTACTACAATTTGCTAATAATATTCTATACAGCAATATATTATCAAATATTCCACTTACGACATGACAAGTTAATGCGTCTTACGCTTATCCGTGATTTGAGCCTAGTCCTGCGGAGACCGTACCCTATGTTATGCATCACGTCTTATACGCGGTCCACTGGATGGCTAATCTTGAATGCCCCCGCTTGATCCAACCCTTTGCATCACTACGCCCTGGACTCAAGAGCCGGAAGGCTTCTAAATAAATAATGTTATGTTGTTGCTTTCTCTTAATGTTGAATACAACCCATTCCATGCCCGCATGCAACTCATTAACAAAGAAAACTTATATAAATTTGTCCTTGCATATTATGGAGCAAAATATTTGTAATTTATCTCCAAATCTTTCCGAATACCTAAATGGTTTCTATCTAAATGGATTAATGGGTAGATTTATTAATGCGTATATTTATAAATGGATAGATTTATTAATGGATATATTTATTAATGGGTAGATTTATTTTTTAAAGTAACGTGCTCAGTGTTACAAATTATATTTTTTTTTAATCGTTAAAGAAAAAAAGAAACAATACATGATGTTTTTAGACGCCCTCGAGTGGCCTCGAAGACTTCCGCCTTTTAGAATAGTCTCGCAAAAAAAACAAAAAAACTCTTGCAATTTTTGCATATTATTATGAAAAGAGCCCAACAAGAAATCCCATCAGAATTTAACCTTGGCCGAATATCACGCATTTCTGAAGTATTTGAGAAAATATTAATCTAGCAAACTGCTTTAAATTTTTTTATATCTTAATAAATATAAAACTTTTCGTGAACAATTCGGACTTAATCCAAACTACTAACCAACTTAAAAAGTAAACAGAGCTTCTGGTCCAGATGAAATACCAGCAAGAATTAACTAATGAAATATCTCCAATCCTACTTTTTCAGGCCTCTGTAAACCAGGGCAAAGTGCCCAAAGATTGGAAATTAGCCAATGTAACACCCCTTTTCAAAAAAGGAGATAAATCTGACCCCAGAAATTATATTAGTTAAGTAATTAAAAAATCAAACAAAACATTAGGATTCATAAAAAGTAACTTTTACAAATGTAATAAGAATATAAAACTAAAATGTTATCTCACATTAGTTAGGCCTATACTAGAATATGTAGCATCTGTATGGGACCCATCAACTAAAGAAAACATTTAAAAATTAGAACAAATTCAAAAAAGAGCTGCAAGGTTCATAACTAGTGAATATTCCCAATTAACAAGAGTAACACCATTAGTAAATTCACTAAACCTATAAACAATAGAGGACAGAAGGGCAAAGAGTAAAGTAGTAATAATATATAAGGCATTAAACTCTAATTTAGAAATACAACACAATACCAACCTGTTGCAAAGCTTAGATAAACATAAAGACAAAAACACTTTCCTTGTCCCTTATGCGAAAACAAATGCATATAAGTACTCTTTTTCCCGAGTGGCATTTGGGCATGGAATGGATTGCCTGAATAAACCAGGAAAACCAGTAACTTAACATCATTTAAAACATTAATAAAAATGCACGACTAGACTCGGACCACGGATGAGCGTAGGACGCAATAATCTTCTTTATAGAAGGAGCGTTTGTAATGTATAAGATAAGATAAGATACTACTAGAGTTATAAGTAAAAAAAAAGCGTAACGGGACGTAATGTGTGGCGTTAAATGGAGTTTGTCAAGGGAATAAGCTTAGTATAAAAATATGAGAGCAAAACTCCAAATTTGACTCGACAACTCGGCTCGTTTAAATATTCGGATTCGGCACTCGACGGAACTCTTTTATTCGGTTAGTTCTTAATTATGAAAATATTTTATACATTGATAACACTATTTGCTACCCATCAAATAATGAGATTGTTATAAGAAAGACTAAATACAAAATTAAAAATTGCAAGACCTTTTACTTACTGCTGGGAAAATATTTTACTTGGCAATGTTACGATGAAATATCTTTCTTTTCTTTCTTTATATTTGACTGTCGTCTAGGATGGCTCGAGTTATCTTCGCTTTGTTTGCTCTTGTTGCCGTAGCTTACAGTGAACAACGCCGCTTCAATGGGTAAGTCTAGAAGATGTCTTCTGTAGAAGTGGGTTTAAATATTCTATGATACCGCTAAATATTCACTTAATGCATAAAGTATTAAAGATAATATAGTTTGGTCTGTAGATCTTTTTAGAAAACCTTCACGACTCTGTATTTAGTTATTATACCATTTGAGAAATTTTACGTTAGAATGTCATATTTAATATTCCAGATTCCAGCTACTTCATGTGCTAACGAAAGGTTACGAAGACACAAAGTTTCTGTACGACTTCTCTGAGCATTATCCTGACGTGAGTATTTTTTTTTATTCGGATGACAAATGACACAATGTCATACCGTTCAAACTAGTCTAGCCATAACCGCCTCGTGCCAACAGCTTTAAATCGTATGATTAGCTTCACACCTTGTACCACCAGACTTGAGTATTCCGCTTGTAAACGAGAATGCGAGCCAAGATTACGCTCTTAGGGCTCGGTACGTTGTCGTGAATTTGGAATAATATGTGTTTGGTACAACTCTCTTTTAAGACCTGTGCCCCCTGCCATCGGTCTATGTACTGTCACGCTAAGTAAGCATTTCCGGAAACTAAGGGGCCCAATCGCAGCGGGCCTTTAGCCTTTTGGTTATGCACCCCCACACATTAGCCAGGCCTAGCGAAGTTCGATCGGTTTCACATGACCGCGGCTTTGAGGCTGCGTGGATACCGGTCGTGTCCACATACCACCAACTGCCGTTCTCGTGCCACCAGCTACCACTCCTAATTCTGCAAGCTTCACTCCTGCTGCTCCCAACGATAACGTCCCCGATGCCCTTTCGTACGCCCTGTCAAGAGGAATCTCAGACTTCAGGCTTACTTGCGCCTGGTATTGCGTACAGCGTTAGAGCTACCTCCCTTTTTCTATCATCTTAAACTGGTCTCACAATACACTGTTAAGTCCACTGTATCTGCTGGAACCAAACCGATTCAATATATATGACTAGAGGCTGTTTGTAAAGTGTTGGTTTGATGGATACAGCAAATTTCAAAGTTTTATAAAAGACTGACAAAAACTCAATAGTCATGTCAATATCCGAGTTCTATTGATGTATCATTTTTTTGTATCACATAATAAGCAAAACTATATCTAACCCTAATTCATACTCACATTCTTATTATGAAAAAGATTTACTTATAAATACATTAACGGGGGAAAAACAGTAACATTTTAACCATAACTTATCCCTTATGCAAGAACAAATGCATATAAGTACTCTTTCTTCCCGAGTGGCATTCGGGCATGGAATGGGTTGCCCGAACAAACCAGGAAAACCAGTAACTTAACATCTTTTAAAACAAAAGACTTGACTCGGACCAAGGATGATCGTAGGACGCAATAATTTTCTTCTTAGAAGGAGCGTCTGTAATGTATAAGATAAGATAGCTGTCCATGGGGAAAGTAAAGAAGCTTTCAGTATTTATCGTAACCATCCCATACAAAGAGATTGTGTCGCTAAGACAATACCCCAGCTGAATTTACTATCTCTACTGAATGTCCTAACGTTTCCTAGGTATTCAGAAAGGCAAGTTTAAATCTATTGCATACGACCACAGCGTCAAAACAAAACAAAAATCCACCGTATTTCAAAAATTAGCATATTGTGTTTTCTCTCATTTCCAGTTGGACTTTTGGAGGTACCCGAGAACGAACCAGAACGCCACCATTCTTGTTCCCCCGACATTTGCCGAGTCTTTCAAGAAACAGCTCGACGTTCGTGGCATCTCTTTTACTGTAGTCTCAAACGATGTCCAGAGGTAATTGATGGAAACAAACTTTTTCTTAGAAAACTTAACAGTCTCCTTAACTTTTATGTTAAGGGCGCGAGGCGATGTCTGAGCCAGTAGGAAAATTTATTTATTTTTTCTGGCATTGTTGTTCTGGGTATTTTTACTTGAATGTTCCAAGCTATCCAAAATCAGACATACACTACTACCTCTTCAACCTACCATTACCAAGACACTATACCTCAATTCAGAACAGTGACAGAAACAAGACGTGTAAGTATGTTTGACTGGCGTATCTATGGCCCTGGGTTTGAATCTTGGTGAAGG
Organism: Anisus vortex; assembly: GCA_949126835.1. Classification (NCBI taxonomy): domain Eukaryota; kingdom Metazoa; phylum Mollusca; class Gastropoda; family Planorbidae; genus Anisus; species Anisus vortex. The sequence goes on from OX421503.1 coordinate 36,913,130, forward strand.
CTAGGATTTGTTTTACGAGTCTGGAGGTTGTCTCTGGGTCGACCCAGCTCTGATTGGTACCTTAATCTAGTTGGGGGCCAAACAAAGGCGTCAAGGAATGTGTAGACCACAAAATATTCTAGTATGCCCAGGCCACAGAAACAGGTGCTTCTCTAGTCATTTGGATCAATTTGTCCAACGGTACAACTTTCTTTACATTTATTCACAGTATCAATCTAGTCTTGCATTTGGACAATGGTGTAGAATGAGATAACGTTGTTGGTTTTCTTCGTTTTGTTGAGGCCAACAATTGTGCCAAGATTTCAACACTGGCTGAATAATGGACCAATATATTGTGGTGCTAAAATTATCTTAGAATTCTACGTCAAATGCTAAAATTAAAATTTTATTGTAGTTAGAATTAAATATTATGAAACATCTCCAATTCTATCTATTAGTTTAACAAGCAAACAAAAAACAACATAGGGAGAATCTAATATATCTTAAAACTGACCTGCGTTTGATTGGTTTACTATATTTATTGCCAAGCAGCGAATGCCTTTAAGAAAATATCTTAAGAGGGTGACTATATACAACAATCACCAGGTGTTGATTCTGACATTGAACTTTATCGTTTCCATTTTTTTTCTAGCATCGTTGATGCCGGGTCTACCCCTGCCTCAGATGATGACCTGACGACCAGGAAACGCCAGGCCGGTAGTATCATTGACCACCACAGTTATCACACATACAATAGGGTGGGTCAGCTTTTACTCTATTATATTCTGAAAATTCCTAAACAGAGTGTTTCAAGTTATCAAATAGCAAAAATATTAAAGCAAGCGGTCCATCGTTATATAGCCTTTCAGTTAACACAGCACAGAGAGTTTGTACCACAAGTAACGGTTTATTTACTTCAGGTTTTATTGGTTGCATTAGAATTGTTAAATTATAAATACAACAATGAATTACGTTTTTGAATATATATACCAAATAATTCATGCGCTAACGAAGTTTCTGTACGACTTACTCTTGGGATATATACCAAAAGAATATTCGATTACTGTTGTACCCAAAAATTGACTAAATCCCTGGGGATCCCATTTTCAGAAAATGTTAGTAATTACATCTCAGTATCGGTCTTGACAATGCGCGGCTCCCCTAATTTGGGTCCATGTGCCACCAGCAGCCTTTGTGCTTCGTTTGCATTCGACCTTCTCCAGATCTGCTTTGGTCGGTCTAATAATGTCTTCTTATTCTTCATTTTACTGTGGAGACCCCGTTAGGGCCAAGAAAAGGGTCCACAATTTAACTACACATAAAATAAAATCCATCACAAACAACAATTTTAAACAGATGACAGAGTATCACTTCAGGTATTTAGTCCAGCCCTTCGGTGAAGATTTGAAAGCCGGCACAGTAGAATCAGTAATTGAGGCATGGTCAACGGTGTTCCACAGCCTAATTGCTAACAGAAAAAATAGTTGTAAACGTCGGTTCGTGAGTGTGCGACATGCATTTTGAGCTGATGACCTTGGGTAGAGCGGGACACTTGTTGGATGCGATCTGGCTGCGTGGACATTTTCACGTGGCGGTTCATGATCTTGTACATATTGTACATTGTTTACTGCTCTGTGGTGTTGTAGGGGCTCGAGTTGGAGTTCGGCCACCAAAGCAGAGGCGCTTATTTTAAGGCCGTAGTCCTGTAAGATACGCCATGCCTCTCAACGCTTGATCAACTCCAACTTAGATATCAGGTGTTGTTGATGGGTATTCCACACCGTCGATGGGTACTCCAGGATGGGTCGAGCTAATTTTTTATAACAATGGGTCTGGAGGCTTCAGTCTAGTGCCTTAGGGGCCACTTTTCCCTCAGGTTTTCTCAGGGTGTACCCAGTATCCATTCCCACTTTCGTCTTCCAAGCTCCTTTTCTATTTACATTAGTCTCGATAAGTTCCACAGCTGGTCACTTGATATATTCTCCGGCCATCTAATGTTTAGTATGCGGCGGATGAAATCTATTTATAAACCTCTTGAGCTCGCTGGTATTTCTTTTAGTCAATCTCCAGGATTCCGAGCCATAGAAAAACTGACTTAGCATAGATGTTGAAGAGTCTGATCTTGTTCTTTAGGGACAGGGCGCTAGAGCTCCTAAGGTGACACAGTATTGAGATTGAAATCTAACGTGACTTTGATTCTTTCAGATTGTCGAGTACATGAAGAGTATTAAAGCCGCCTTCCCTGATAATGTACAAATATCTAACTTGAACTACGTCACTCACGAGGGAAGGGTCGTAATTCTAGTCAAGGTGAGTCAAAATTGTATTCATAACCGTAACGGTAATACACTTAAAATTAACAACAATAATAATAATGGTTATTTATATAGCGCTTATATCCGTGCTCAGTGCACTCTTGGTATAAATTGCAGCGGCAGATGTGGAGTTACGCAAGGCACACGGCAATTAGCTAATAAGATAGGTCATTAAACTCTTTTTAAAATGATTCTTTGTCTAAGTAACTCTAAATGTCTAAGGCAAGCTGTTTCATATAGAAGTAATTATTACAGTTTCCAAATGATTGCTTTAAATACTCCGCACTCCAACCGGATTGGAACTCTATACACTGGCAATATATAGCACCTTCATTAAACCTCAGTATCTTTGTTCTTAAAGGCTAAACAAAATGTATATAAAAATATAAACGTGAAGTTAACAATGCATTTCTATAATTAAAAAATAAAAATAAAATTGGTATTTAGAACTCTGTTTTTTAACAACGCAAGTATTTTGTTTGCAACATAGTAGAATGAACAGCTGGTCGTTGATTTGAACTGAATTGTTGTATTTCCGGCCCATCAACATAGAAGGTTATATAGGGCCTTTTTGTAAATGTTGTTGTTCTTTTTTTCTTGTATCCATTTCATTATTCTTGTAGCTTTAAATTATATAGAATTTACGTCTAATGTCACTAAATTCCAACAAAATGTGGGAAAATGTTAAGTTGACATTGCAGAAAGCACACATGTGGGCAGTTTCTCGTTTAAAGAGAAAGGAATGTACTGGCTTTGTGTGTCCTGTGTGAAGTCTGCAGAGAAAAAATTGGTCCCAGGTTTTTTTTAGTTTTCCAAATATTGTAGTTTATTGCAGTCGGTTTTCAAGAAGTTAGTCCAATTCTGTTTTGTGTGTCTAATTATGTTAAAGGTTTCATGTCTCGAAATGAAATCGGAATCGTACTTTCTGCTAATAATTGGGCGACTTTTGCTTCTCTATCAGCTGTTTCGTTTCCTTCGATCCCTGTGTTTTATTTTGTTTCACATTTAACATATACATGCGCTTGACTAAAATACTAATAGAAGTATCCAACTTAAAAAAAGCTCAGCACTTGTATAACTTGTATACTTGTATACAAAGAAACGTAGCTTCTATCAAAAAGGAATATTTTGATACCCGATGCTATATTTTGTATTAACGCGCATTGAAATCTCATTACAGCTCTTCGGCACAACCTCCGCCACCAAGAAACCGGCCATCGTCATCGAAGCTGGCATCCACGCAAGAGAATGGATCACACCTGCTGCCAACATGTGGGTCATTGAGAAGGTCAGTGGTCCACGTCTAGCCCTCATCTGGTGGGGCCTACATAGTCCCGACTTAGTATTTTGTGTCATTTCTCTAAATCAATATAAATCTCATAACTGGAGAACGGATTTATCAGACATTTGTAGGGCAAAATTTTCTACGTTTAGCCTCTAAAGAGAAGGGTCAGCTTACACCTGTAAAAAAAAATGCCAATTTTAGCCACTGTAGAACAGGTTTAGCTAATATTTGTGGAACCACAATTGGCACAATAATCAACAGGGAAGTACGTTAGCTAATAGTTGCTACAAGTTTTAACTGAAAAAAGTAATGGGAAATACCCAAATAATCTGAGCGGAAAGATGACACCAAAAAAATAATGTTCAATGCCAACTTAATTATATAATCGGCGCTTGCTCCTAAACAGAAAAGGTGGGGAAGGCAATACTGTCGTGCAGAAGCGTAGAGTATTTTTTTAAATATCTTTTAATCTTCTAAATTGGGTTTACTTTCAGCTGTTGACAGATTACAAAGCCGGAAACGCCAATGCCAGAATGATGCTGGACAAATATGATTGGTACTTCGTACCGGTGGCCAACCCAGACGGATATGAATACTCATTCAGCTCAGTGAGTACTCTTTTACCTCTTGTTCTACACGCAACGTGAGTTTTTTTTTAAATAGTTTTTTCACCTGACGTGGTATAGAATCAAAGCTCGAGTCTTGGTGAAATCTAGGATTAGTTTACGGGTCTGGAGGGTGTCCCTGGGACTACCCAGTTCTGACGGGCGCCTGGCACGTCTGTTACCCTTGGGCCTCGTCGCTGGCGAAGTCGGAAAACCATCAGTACGCTTGCATCAAGAGCACACCGATGGGCCAACGCATGGGGGACAGCACCTGCCGCGACTACAAGAGCTATGGTGCCTATAGTACATATTGTATTGGATTTTGGCTTCCGGGCGACATTGAAGATATACAGGGGAGCCACCGAAGGGAATTCCGCAGTGGGAGAAAGATAGTGCATCTGGCTGCGGAAGCCTTACATTATCGGCGTACCGTGGGGTCTGCTTGCGCCCAGACCGAAACTTTGTTGTGGCCTCCCCCCCCCCCCCCCGCCTCCTGTTCACTCCTGAACATTATTACGCCTTCGAAATAAGAGCCAGAAGGCTCGTCCGTTGTTTTAATGCAATTTTAGTACACTATGGGATATGTTAGGCGGCTAGGCATTGTTCAAGCCAATACATCCCCTAGTATATATGACTGTATGACTTTGAAACAGAAATTTATGAACGCTGTTAAACTTGCAGCACGTATATAGTGCTACAGCAGGATGACTCTTAGGCTGTTGGCACGCTGAATGAATTAGAAATCATACTTTGGCACACAGTTATCAAATGGTTGCCGACCCCTGTACTTGACTATATTCTATTTTAATGCAATTGTTGAATGTAGACATCCCTTTGGAGTAGAAAAAACATTATGTATAGATAAATATTTGTTTAATTCAATTTATTGCCTTCTGTATCCAAGTGGAAGGTGAGGCTAGCATAATGCTGCACCGTCAATTGGAAGCCCGTTTCAGACTCTCAACATGACATAAGTAATCGAATCCCAAATCTGAAATGGTGCTTGTAGTATTTTTCCTTGTTGTTGTAATACAAATAACAATATATTTTTATCTCACAGGACCGCATGTGGAGCAAAAACAGACGATACATTAGTTCCAGATGTAACGGTGTCGAACTGAACAGAAACTTCGATATTGCATTCGGAAGTACGTCCGTGTATTTATAACTTTTCTTTTTAAACCTCAACACTGTCTAATTATTATGAAATCGAAAATTGCAATAAAAAACAGTCACTTAAATTAAGTTATGAATCAATATATATATATATATATATATATATATATATATATATATATATATAGATAGATATATATATATATATAGATATATATATAGATATATATCATATCATATATATATATAAATCTCAAAAGGAATATGTATGTGGCTGGCTGGCTGGCTGGGTATGTACATACCGCATAATCTTTTTAAATACTGGACATAAAAACGTGAAATTTTCTACAAAAATTCTTTGCGTTACGGCGGTGAACACTGTCAAGGTTTTAAAAAAATTAAAATGACCGCAGTGGTCAGTTTGGTAAAAAAACGCGAAAAAAACGACATATTTTGGGTTCATGTTGAATTTGCCGTTCCAACTTTTTATAGTTTTTCGATCGATCGCGCTAAAAAAATAAAAAAAAGGATGGCGTTGAGATTTTTTTCAGGATGACGTCATCAAAGTTTGCGCAGAGATAGCTAGCCGGCTTTTCGTTATGACGTCATCAAATTTTGCGTATTCATTTAAAATTAACTTTGCTTCAACCTTTGCTAATGTACTTTATGAATGAATAGAACAAAATATATTCACGTTTTAATTTGCGTCGTAATTTATAGCGGGATATTTTTAAATTGTTATAATGGGTAATGATTAATGGTTTTAATGGGTATCTTACGTTGTATCTGGCAAATACAAAATTCCTTCACGTTTTTATTCGTGTTGTATATGTCCACAGAATAGGTATAAAACAGAATGCGCAATCGCATTTTATTTCTGTTTTGGGCAGTAATACCGACGCCATACTAAGCTTATTTAAACGCAGCGGTCCTGGTTACACTCTATATTTATGCTTATTTAGCCTACAACGTCCTTTTCTTCAAATCTACAAGTTCGAACACCCAAAGCTAATATTTCAGGCAAAATGTGCATAAACGGTTGTGTAATAAACTACAACAATGATGCGAAAACGACTGATTATCGTAAAAAAGAGCATGTCAAACTGCATGGCTTTCCTGACTCCATAAAGGATAAACAACAGCATAAACAACCTCATATTAACTCATTATGAATTATATGCCTATTTCCCTTCATAATTTTAAAAGTTTATTTTGGTTTAAAAAGTATATATATTTATGTACCGGTAGCCGCAGCAATTTAGTTACCGGTACCGAGCTACGTCTAAGCCATTTTTTTTTTCAAATCAGTACCGGGTAATAAATATTTTTACATCATATTGGCCTAATCATATAATGTTCAAAACAAAATGGGTAATTAAGTCAAATTTATATAAAACTAAGCCTATAACGAAAGATAATGTAGGCCCTATATATATTGTATATATTTATGGCAGACGTAGATATCATGTCTCATTTTACTATAGTAGCGTCTCTAGCGACCGCTGCATTGCGGAAAATGGTAACTTTTAGTGAGTGCGTATATAGGGATTGTGCATTCTGTTCTATACCTATTCTGTGTATACGTCTTATAAACTTTGTAGCGGGAAATTGTTCAATTGCTAGGCAATGTTTAAATTGTCGAGCTCAACGTTTTAAAGTTTTAATTTATATCGTATACGTCTTATAAACTATGTAGCGGAAAATTTTTATATTGCCGGGCAATGTTTAAATTTGCCGGACCAACTTTTAAAAGTTTTAATTCATGTCTTATACGTTGTATAAATTATGATTCATATCGGTTTCAGTTGTTATTGTTTTTCCTGTTGAATTTAAAATTTAATTCTAAGTTTGCCTCCAAAGCAACAATAAATAAATAGCAAATAACACCAACAAAAACAAAAAAAAATAAAAAAAATATTGATCTACGACGAATGTTGTAGCAAAAAAATATATCAAACAATCATTTTCGAATTAACAGTACTTTTTAAAAGACATGTGAGTTCTGTTTTACAGAAAGAGTTTAATTACCCAATAAACTCACAAAATTCGATCATAGTGGTCATACTTTGAGCAAGAAATAAAAAAAAATTATTGTTATTTGTTTTTCCTTTTTAGTTGTATATTGAATTGGTGTATAATAAAGTGTGCAAAACAAAAATAAATTTAAAAAATACTGACCACAAAAAAAAAAAACATACTACTTTATGTATGTTGCAAAAACAAAACTAAAAAACTATAATGTGTCAAGCATATTCTAAAAAAAAGCCCGTTCGAAGAATCGGGCACATAACGGCTTGTAATTTATATATATGCAAAACATTGGCCACATAAAGGAGAAAGAATACACACACACGCTCATTCTAGAAGGTTTCAATGAAATTAAATTCCTCAATCAAAAGGGGGAGCTAAATCTTATCCATGATCCTCGGTGGCCGGAAGGCAGCGCGTTCGGCTGGCGTACCGAAGGTACTGGGTTCGCATCCTGGTGAAGGCTAGGATTTGTTCCTGGGGCTAGAGAGTCTCCATGAGTCTACCATGCTCTGATGGTTACCTGATATTAGTTGGTGAGAGCTAATGCAGGCAGCGGTGCAATGTGCTGTCCACACCCCCTCCCCCCCCCCCCCCCCGTAGGACGCTGCCCCAGAAACTGGTGAACCTTGCATTAACGGCCCGATCCTATAGATCAATTTGGTCCGACTAGATACTTTTACAAGTTATGTTAATGACTGAAAGATGAGCATTGCACTGGCCACACAATCTATTGTACAGCTACAGAACGAGTAATTTCATATAGACCCTAACATTATATATAATTAGTTTTATTTTTTTTATTTTTTTTTTGCGACCCATGAAAATGTATAGCCATTACAGAGGTGTCTCACATGTACATCCTGTATGTGACTAACCAGTTCTATGCCGTATAACGTTGAAGGTCATTGGGGTTCACAACAATTTTACAAAAAAAAACTCTCTCCATCCAAAATCGGTTACCGAAAGGGTGAGTAGTGATCGAGGCCCGCGTACAAACTCACCAGCGCCAGGTCAAGTGTGAGTAAATTGCATCATCGGGAAGGGGGGTGGGTTGGGCGGAGGGCATTTAGACGCCCTACCCCCCCCCCCTTACACACACAGTGATACAGAGAGTAGGGAGGGCAAAAAGGGAATGCAGATTGCGAGGGGAGGGATTACGCTTGTTGGTGGGCACCCTTGCCCAAGTGTAGCCCTTACATGACTCAGGCTCACCCCCTTTCCAGCCCCACCTTCCCCTCCCTTTTCGTTCCCCCCTTGTGATGTAATGCAGTCAACAGATGACTGAGGGTGACAGTCTATGAGAGATTGCGAAGCCTTAATTGGATGGGACCGGGATGTTTATAACGTCGTGTTGCTCTGGACACTTTGTCCATCGTCATCTCGCATTATGATTTCATTATGATTATATGATTAAAAGATTATTGTTATATTTTTGTTAATGATTGTTTATCATGATGATATTATTCATTTGTTTTTATCAACATTATAATTGTATTATTTAGACCAGTGGTTCCCAACCTTTTTAATGCCGCGACCCTTTTATACAGCTTTTCACGATATGGCGACCCCCAACCATAAACCTTTGTTTCGTCGCTACCTTATAACTGTAATGTGCTACTGTTATAAAATGTACTGTAAATATCTCATATAACTGTAATGTGCTACTGTTATAAAATGTACTGTAAATATCTCATATAACTGTAATGTGCTACTGTTATAAAATATAATGTAAATATCTCATATAACTGTAATGTGCTACTGTTATAAAATGTAATGTAAATATCTCATATAACTGTAATAACTGTAATGTGTTACTGTTATAAAAATGTAATGTAAATATCTGTAATGCAGAATGTATTTTCAGTGTTACTAATTGAACATAATTAAAGCACAGTGATTAATCAAAAAAATCCATTTACAATTATATCTTGTTAAATAGTTATTTCTAATTACAACACAAGGTCAGTGCTAAGATTGAGATTGTGTCTTTCTCATTGGCTTACACAACGAAGATCATCTTTCACAACAAGTCTACTTCTGTATTTAGATTTAATAATCAACAAACTGGAAAGCTTTTTCACAAAGATACGTTGTTGGAGATGGAAGAAGAAGGCGCAACACAGTCTCATTCAGAATAGTATATGACTGCAAACTGCAAACACCTGATCCTGAATTTTGTAATTGGCATTGTATAGAAATTAGTATTAATAAATTAAATGAACTTCTCTTGTGTTGTCTCAGGAGCATCTTCAAATTTGACTGCGTAGACCTTCTTTCAAGTTCAAATGAAGTGTCAGATTAATTTGAAAGGTACGATTAAATTTCGTCTGCAAGCTTGTGCAAGTGTTCTTTCACAAAAATCATTACCGTAAAAATCATTATCGTAATCCTTTTATCTGGTTCAATGTCATGTTCCTAAAAAAAAGCAGATAAGTACAACTATAATATAAGCTACATAATAATATACATCTTATTTACCTCCAATTTTTTATGTCAAAGCTAAAGTTTTATTTGGAATGATCTTTTCAGACAAATTTGGTGTTTTTTTCACACAAAAACTAAACTGGTCCTTGCAGTGATAAATCTGACTTCAGTGTGAAATAGTAGTTCGGCGCATCCGACTGTTTTCGCAACTGTTTAAAGTAGGTAGGTATGTTATGGGGTTGGTGCGCTGATGTCATAATGCCGGGTACTCGAATGCAGAGAATAGAAATATACTTAATCTGTGTTCGTTTTGGATGTATCTGCATGTGGGTGGGCCCGCCTGTAGACTGATAAAATATGTATTTTCCGGTGGTCTTAGGCGACCCCCATGAAACGGTTCTTTGACTCCTATTAAGATTTTATATATAATGTTGACATATTATTAAAACCTAAGACTTAACATATAATGTTGACATATTATTAAAACCATATTCTTTTAATTTCTTTTACAAAAATTCAACGTGAGCGAACTTGATACTAAAAAAAATTAAACAAATGCTTACTAAATCTAATCAAGGGAGATAATAGTACTCGTTCTAAGTCTCTGGGGCAATGTTTTTATTGTAAAAAATTTTACTAAACGATTTGTATTTGAGAAAAATAAATATTGTATATGCGTATACCAGTATCGGTACTCAAATTGATAAAAATACGTAAAATGAACAGTCAATTAATTAATATTTTTACATTATAAATGTCATTTTTAAAACACCTTTTTAGCTACTAACCTGTTTTCATTAGTACGCATTTACTTATTTTTATATAATATTATAGCATTATAAACGTAGTTAATTTTTTGAAAAGCCTTATTTTTAAGGTTTGAAGAATGAAAAGAAAAGAGGAATAGTCTAGAGCAGGGTTGTGCAATAGGCGGCCCACGGGCCACAACCCGGCCCGCCAGACCAGTTGGTGTGGCCCCCAGTTAATAGTGTTTGTTTTTATTATATTGCACACACATTTACATTTCAAATTTTTTCATAATCGTGAAACAAGTTTTAAAGTTTTCGAATTGACCATACCAAATAAAAAGGAGTTACTGACAATTTTGCAGTAATTAAATAATTTTTAGACATTGCCATTAAGTCTTCAACAAACCAGTGGCCATGACATTAGTTTTGAGGCTGATGGAGAAATTTGAACTTGACCCTTCCAAACTGTGTGGTTAGACAACTGATGGAGCACCCGCAATGACATTGAGAACCAATGGATTCACCAAGAAGTTTTTGGGCACCATTGGTACAGAATGGCTTGTGGTTAATCACTGCATTATACACCAGGAAAGCGTGTGCCCAAGGGTATTTGGATTAACTGAAGTCATGAAAGATGTGGTTCAGTGTGTAAATTTACATTCGTGCTCGTGGACTGAAACATCGGCAATTTAAGTTATTTTTAGAAAAACTGGACTATGATAACCCAGATATTTTATATTTCACTGCAGTTCGTTGGTTCAGTAGAGCTGCAAATTTTAAAAGAAAGCAAATTGAATAGTTCATGATAAATAAGCAACAAGATGTTGCCTGTTTAAGCAATGATGACTGGTTAAATGACCTTGCTATTCTAACTGACATCACACAGCATCTGTTAGATTTAAATGTGAAACCACAAGGTAATTGGTGAACAAGATGTATGAACACGTTTCGTCATTTGAGAAGAAATTACCACTTTTTAAGACCCAGTTGAATAGATCAACATTCACTCATTTTCCTGCTCTGGCTCTCAGAAAAGCAAAACTAGTAGATTTTGATGGCTCCAAATATGCTTAAGATGTTGACAAGTTGGGTACCGAATTTACAAACAGATTATATGATTTCAGAAAATATGAAAATGATTTTAAGCCGTTTGATAGTAGTAACTTTAAAAAAAACACTATGTAAGTGGATAAACAGCCAAATTTAGAGCAACATGCCAGGAAAATGATCTCACTTTTTGGCAGCACATATTGCTGTGAGCAATTATTTTCTAGGATGAATTTCACTAAAAGTAGATATCGAAGCCAGCTCACAGAAAAACCTCTAACAAGTCAGCTACGAGTTGCTACCACATCAGTCAGAGCAGACATTAATAAATTGTGCAATAAGTAATAAATTTCAAGTTTCACATCAATAAAATAACACCAACTGTATTTACAATATACTTTAACTATAGTTATCATGAGATTACAACTTCCTATGGTAACTAGCCCTTTTTGTCCTTCCAAAGTTCCAATGTGGCCCATCAATAGAAAATGTTGCACAACCCTGGTCTAGAGTCTAGAGTCTAGACCAAGGATCGGCAACCTACGAAAGCGTGTCAGACTTATTACGCAATACGATTTTCAATGGCACGCAGAAGACTCTTAAAAAAAACTATTCAAGTATCTGCTATCTATAAGAAATAGAGTGCTAAAGCAGGTTGACTTTTTTTATTTTTTTCCCGTGCGCAACCAATAATGCTGTCTTAAATTACTTCTACGCTCCTACGATTGCATTTAAAGGTTTCCGCTGTGTACAACTTTCTATTTTAATTTGAATTTCTCATTGAGAAAATCATAGCGATTAAATAAAACGAAAGTGTACAGTACAAAAGGTAATCGGGAATTCCGAAAAGAAGTCATTCGAGTCATCAAAAAGCAAAAATATTAAAGCAAGCAGTCCATCTTATTATAGACTAGTCTTTGGTTTTTATCTTTTGCTTTTTTAATGGCCTTCAAACTGTTGTGAAAAATTAATGCCAGAGAGAGAGAAAAAAAAACAACATAGATTTATGTGGGGGAAAAGATGGCATGGTCACTCTTGATTTTAGATGGACTATCCAAAAAACAGCAACATCACCAACACTGCTCCAATATCTTGTTTCCGGGCCTCATTCACGACCCATCAACGCACGCACATAACGTTACAGTTGACTTGAGTCATACCCATGCCCATACTCCCCCCCCACACCCTCTCATGTCGTTATCGGAGTTCAAGGGCCCTCCTTCTCTATCCCGGACGAGTCCCCCCATAATGTGACAGCATGGAAGCGTCGGACTGACAGTATCAACCCACGTCATCGGCCGAACACGAGGGTGTGTGTGTGGGAGGGAAGGGGTTGGGGGCGAAAGATGGAGTAGGATGGGGGGGGTGGGGGGAGTAAATGCTGGGGCGCCGAATTAGTTCAACTGTCACCGCTGCCACGCGGTATGTCGTGTTAGGTGGGGCGCATGAGGGGGGGGGGAGCGGGGCGCAAAAGGGTAGGATCGTAAAGTGGGTCGGGTATCGTCCCTATTACTTTTTTATTTCCCTTCGTTTTACAAGTAAAAAATAAAGGTAAATCAAAACCCCGCTTTGATATTTCTGTTATTTTTTCCTTTTTTTTTTCTTCTTCGAATTCGTTAAGTTGTCTAACGTTGAAGTAACGAATTTGAACTAGACAGCCGTTGGAACAGGGCACTGGCGAATTGGAGAATTCAATGAGTAGCCCAAATGAAAGGTTATGTCAGCTGCTCATTCCGTGATATTCAGACATTGTGAACACATATGACCAGTGTCTTGGGCTTATCCCGATAATCTGTGAATGTAAATCCAGGCTGTTGCCTAAGAAAGTGTCTGTAACAAAATATCGATAGCGCTTTTTTGCACTTTTTAACGTCATACACCTTTTGGGAATTCCCCCTCCCCCTAATAGTGTAATCCTGCTGCGCATTTTCCTTACCAGAGAAATCTGCGCCGGCAGCAGAGAGCGCTCCTTCTCGAAATGAATACATATAATAGGCCTACGATTACGAGTACTGTAATGATATGAAAAGACCAGAACTAATAAAAGTATCCCGTTGGACGAAATCGATCCATAGGGCCGGGGAAACAGCGTTCACCAGTTTCTATGGCCACTACGGGATGGTGTGTCCAGCACAATGTCCAACCGCCTTTACTTTGGGGCCAGGTACCCATCTGAGCTTGGTAGACGCAGGCCTCCTCGGGGATACCGTCCAGGTCCCTGGGAAAATAATCCTAGCCTTCCCCAGGATTCGAACCCAGGACTCGACGCATGCATAAAGGCGTACCCGTACACACACTTGGACACACACCTAGACAGACACAATCATACACACATAGACACACACATGGACACATACACATAGACACATGCATCCACATAAACACATAGACACAAACATAGGCACATACACATAGACACACACACATAGACATCCACATAAACAAATAGACACAAACATATACACATACACATAGACACATACATCTACATACACACAAAAACACACAGAAAACTAGACGCATACATCCACATAAACACATAGACTCTAACATCGACACATACACATAGACGCATACATCCACATAAACACATAGACACAAACATAGACACATAGGCCTACACATAGACACATACATCCACATAAACACATAGACACAAACATAGTCACATACACATAGACACATACATCCACATAAACACATAGACACACATAGAAAACTAGACGCACACCCACACACAGATAAATAAATGTATGAAAAGCTATAAGAATACTATAAGAATACTGGCGGTCAAAGCCGGTCACTATCAGCGAATATCCCAGAAATCCCAGCTGTTATAATCTATCCGTCGGACTACTCATCCTGTTATCCAATTTGTCAGTGACGACCAGCAACGACTGCCAGCCTCAGAAAATAGCCCCACTTGGACTTCTGGCAAACCAACGAATGCCAAATATTAATCACTAAAAATAAAATATCCGAAATGTTTCATTTGAAAGTGCGTGTGTATTGCTTTGTAAATTTAACCCTTTGCAACATAAAAAGAAATCGAAAAACGTCTTGAAGTGAAAAAGTCTCAATGGCTAAGTCGAAGATAAATTGTTTTGCATCATTAAATGCATGAAATGCATATTAAAGATACATCTATCCTGTTTTGCAAAACAGAAATTACAAATATCAATAAATCAAATTGCTTTAAGTCCTCAGTTAGACATAGGGCCACGACTATGCTTATCCACTCCTTCCGGGTCTTGAGACAGTCTCTTTATCTCTTGCCACTGCATTCCCGCCTCTTTCAGGTCTTTTTCCAGCGTTCTCCTCCAGGTGGTTTTTGGCCGGCCTCTCTTCCTGGTTCCCTGTGGATTCCACTCTAGTGCATGGCGATCAATGTTGCCCGGTTATCTTCTTAGGGTATGCCCAATCTACTTCCACTTCCTCTATTTTAGGATGGGTTTCTGCCATTCTGGACAGCTGTTCTTTCGACTTCTTCACATCTTATTTTCATGATTTGTTTATAACTTAAAACTTTAATAATTTATATCCATATTAAAAATGCATAAGAATGTATGGCGAACACGTCTTATGATTTTTTTCAAATGTATTACATTCGCCTTTTCTATATTAGAGATTTTCGCGTTAGCTGTAAGAGGCAGCCGAAACATATTTCTTTAGACAGATTTCCCACCTGAAATAGATCCACTGACAGTAGCGAGATCTAGTCCCAAAGACTTATAATAAGATGGACCACTTGCTTTTAATATTTCTGCTATTTGATGACTCGAAGTCTTCTGTGTCGGAATTTCCGATCACACATGGACTTATAGACTTCCGGTTTAGTAATTCGCTTTGATTTTATCGATGGAAAACTATAAACTATGGCTATCCAAGTTGCCAGCTGTTGTCGGAGAATTTAATGGAATATTAGAGGTAAATAAAAAATTGTATATAATGTATTTGTTTAGCACTCAACTTAAGATTAAAATATAAAGTTGTATACAGCTGAAGTCTTTAGGCACGTTTAATATAGCGTAATTGACTGCGCACGGAAAACACAACACGTAAGCTCTAAAAATAGAGGATGGATGTTTATAACGTCCTAATTTCAAAAGACCAACAAAGGAAGTGACCACGGATAACTCCTCAATACTCGAACTCATTGCGTTAGTCTTTAATATTCATTATTGTTATCATATTGAACACATTTTTCACTCTCTCTCTAGAATTTCGGTATATAGTCTCGGGAAAAGAGGAGGAATGGTCAATCCATCGGAGCTAGGTAGACTCAGCGGCACTATTCAGAGGTCGAAAAAAAGACAACTGACTCGTTAACATGGATTCGAGCCCAATACATTCAATTCATTTGGAATGGAAATCAGAATGCGCTGTCACTAGGCCGTGTCCCAAACATACAAATTGTGAAAAAGATAGACTTTTACAAATATCAATCTTTTTTTTTAACATTAGCATTAGCATTACATTTTATAACATTTATTTCCATTCGCCATTTCTCCTTCTTCTCTTTTTAGCTTCCTTTGAGACCAATGACTACAGACGAGGTTCCACCCGAAGGTCACTTTTTGGAATATTGAAAAAAAAAACGAGAAAAAAAACAGCAAGAGAGATAACGCACACACAAAAATTCTCCGAGTCAGAACACGAGATAGTGAGCGAGGGTTTTAACTACTGGACGAGGTCTGTGACTAGTGGACGAGGGGCTGTGACAAAATTTAGCTATGATGTATGGCCTGCTTTTAGTTTGAAGCCGTATTTTATTTTATTACATATGTTTTGTGTGGCTGGCATAATCTCCTAACGTGTATTATACTAAACGGTTTAATGTATTTCCCTGGTAGCTTGTTAGTGGACTGAATGGTATGCCATGAGATTTATAGCGGAATATGACCCCGTTCACAAGAAAGCGCGCAGTTTTCAGTACATACACTTTATTGTTGAATAACAGTATGCGTTTTGTATATAGAAAATGTCCAGTTGTTTGGAAGCACAATGGCTCCTTGTAAATCTGTTGATTGAATCAGCAAAAAACACACATATTAACAGAGCCGTTGCTAGCGATTTGGGAGCCCGGGGGGCTTGGCCTCTTTAGGGGCCCCTGCATTTTGACATTCGACATTATGACATGAGAAAAAAACAATTCGGACACTCTATTGGGGGCCCCCCTGAAGTAGGGGCCCGGGGGGGATTTTCAAATTGGGACCCCCTCCCCCCACCCTAGCTACGCCACTGCATATTAATCGGGTTTAAATTCTGATACGCCACTATGGGTTGTGACACTTTTGGTTATGATCAAAATATGGTCTTCTGGGGTGTTATGGTAGCCATGTAGATTTTTTTTTTTTTTTTGCAGGAGTCTTGGTTTTAAATCTGGTTAACCCGGATTTTTACTTCTGCTTGTGTTAAAAGGTGTGTCTATTCTACCATACAGTCACTGTGTAAGTTGTAGGGAACGGGCGGAAGAGTTTTAGCGCCTGAACATTCTGCTAGCCACACAATCCCCATCGCTTTGGTTGAGGCGTGTGGTTGAGTATGCGTTTTTTTGTTGTGTATAAGTGTTTCAGGTGTGCGGTTGCGCGTGTGGTTTTCGGTATGCGGTTGGCAGTGTTATGAAGCGTGTGTGTGTATGGTTGTTGGACGGGGTGGTGTGGCTTTAAGTCGGCACTAGCCAAGAGGATTGGTTTAGCGGTTGAGATTAGGGATGTTAAAACCGGTTTGTTTTCGAAACCGGTTTTCGGTTCTATAAAACCGGTTAAAAACCGGATTTCGATTTCCCCCCCCCCCCAGGTCAGAAAAGCCAAATGTGCGTAGTTTTGTAGGTATATTTGAAAAATAGTTCAAACTTAGTTATTGTTTGCAGGGCATTCAAGGGGCTGATTTGTGTGAATACAATATAATTTTGTAGACTTTACCATTAAATTCTTTAGAACTAAAAAAAAATCTGGTCTAATTGATTAAAACCGATAATTGTTTTCAATAGTGATAATATAATTTCCGACTATCGTTGACCGTATTAAGAAGCATATGAAGAGGATGACGATGTTAATCCAGGATGCTTCGTACGCAGGTGCGTACGCAATCCAGTGGTACTGCCACCGCTTAGGCTTATCTGTTGGGAACATAGTTTACACCGAGCCATCGTTATAAAAATTGTTTTTGAAGATGAACCGAAAAGTAAAAAGATTCATTTTAGTTGTAACTGTAACTTAACATTATAAGTTTGATGTTGCTTTTATCGCAAACCATAGGCCCTAGTTGTTATTTGGAAAAAAAGAAACACAATATCTAAGACTAAATAGTGTTAGCAAGGCATTTCAAGAATTGTTTTGTGCGAATCCAAAATTTTTTATTACAATTATTTCCATCAAAACAAAAATAAAAGGGTTGCTACCAAAAAACCGAAATCCGGTTTTGATAATCAAAACCGGTTTTCAGTTTCAAAACCGGAATCCGGTATTCCGGTTTTCGTTTAACATCCCTAGTTGAGATTAGGGAGGGGGGGCGCATAGTCTGAAGTCGTCAGCAAAAGTTACTCAACTTTTTACTTAGGTACTCATCACAAGAATCACGATTCATCACACAACGATCAAAAGTAAGAGAGAGAGAGAGAGTGTGCGTGTCAAAAAGTAGACGTCTGCGTCAAGACCAACCATAATACTCAAGTTGGCCGTGGCTGCGGTCGCTGTCCGGTCCGGCCGGTCAGTTATTTACAGCCGTAACTCACCCAGCGTGTACACAGCTAATGGGGCTGCTAACACAAAATAGCTCTCACGCCCTAAACCCTGAGAGATAGGGGGGGAAGCGGCGTGGCCTGTTTATAATCCACCAGAGTGGGCTATTGATCCGGCACTGACCACTTCGTTCAGTTATGAGCCCGTAAAGAAAGTGGTCCAGTCGCAGAGATAACTTTGCACTGGATGCCGGTCAAGTCCTTATATTTTTTTTATGAGATGACTGAACTTGTCCCCCTGGTCGTGGGTGTTGGGCACTATGCGTCAAGGGGGGAGGGGGTGCGTTCTGGTAGGTGTGGGATAAGTAGACTAATGGTAGTTTTAAGGCAGCGGCGGGCAATCGTTGACGGTGTCATTCCCAGTGTTAAATAAGTTGCCACATTTTTTGTTATGGATACCGTCTGTTGACAGTTGCCCGAGGGTGGCGACTCGTGATGAATGTCGCTGCATTTTTCGTTTGGTATTATGATAACCAGGTCTACGTGGTATCATGACATTTCGGTTTATGTGATATCATGACACTTCGTTTTATGTGATATCATGACATTTTGGTTTATGTGATATCATGACATTTCGGTTTATGTGAAACCATGACATTTAGGTTTATGTGAAACCATGACATTTAAGTTTATTTGAAACCATGACATTTAGGTATATGTGATATCCTGACATTTAGGTTTATGTGATATCATGACATTTAGATTTATGTGAAACCATGACATTTAGATTTATGTGTGATTGTGACATTTAGGTTTATGTAAAACTGTGATATTCGGTTTATGTGATATCATGACATTTAGTATGATTTAGGTTTATATGATGTCGTGATATTTGGGCTTGTGTGATACCATGATATTTACGGTTTATGTAAGATCATGAATTTCATGTTTACGTGATATCATAACATTCAAAATGACGTGATATTTTGACAATCATGCTTACTTGACAACATGACATTTAGTATCCCGAGATATGAAGACGTGCAGGCTTATGTGATATCACGACATTCAGGTTTACGTGATTTGATGGCATCAAAGCTAAGTTGATATCGAGACATCCAGAGGTCTGATCTCTTTTCTGCTTTTCATGTTATCTATATCAGGGGTCGGCTACCTACGGCACGCGTGCCAGACCTGGCACACAGAATCTTTTTTTTTTGGCACGCTGAAGACTCCCAAAAAGGCAATTCAAGTCTCTTCCAAACAAACATTAAGTGCTAAAGCAGGATGACTTCTAGGCCGTTGGCACGCTGAATGAATTAGAAATACTACTTTGGCGCATTATTATCAAAAGGCCCCAACCCCCTGATCTATACAATGCATGTTTTGTATTTATTAATACCCTTTGTTCAAATGTTCGAAGTGTTCTAGAATAAAACCTGTCAGATACAGAGTTCTGGCCTTTCATCGGTTCTGCAGTCGCACTGTGAGTTGCAGGCAGTGCAGGCGTAAGAAGGTTACAATAGGAAGGACGGTTAGTGGGAGACTGGGAAGGAAGTGGGGGAGGGGGTGAGATTTTCAGAGTGGACAGATCAAAGAATGACCTTTATTCGTGTTGTCACTGATTCACTTGCATTCTCCTTTCATGTCTTTGTAAATAGAATGGTGAGAGAAGAGGCGGACAAGAGAGAAAGAGAGGGAGATGGGAGACTGAGGAGAAAAAAAGCGAGAGAAATATATTAAGATACAAAAAGAGGGATTGAAAGCGAGAGAGAGAGAAAAGGATTTTGAGTAGGATGGAGAAAAAGAGAGAGAGAAAGAGTAATAGGGATGCGAAGCAGACATAGAGAGAGTGAGAGAGAGAGAAAAAGAGAGAGAGAAAGAGTAATAGGGATGCGAAGCAGACATAGAGAGAGTGAGAGAGAGAGAAAAAGAGAGAGAGAGTGAGAGAGAGAGAAAAAGAGAGAGAGAAAGAGTAATAGGGATGCGAAGCAGACATAGAGAGTGTGAGAGAGAGAGAAAAAGAGAGAGAGTGAGAGAGAGAGAAAAAGAGAGAGAGTGAGAGAGAGAGAAAAAGAGAGAGAGAAAGAGTAATAGGGATGCGAAGCATACATAGAGAGAGTGAGAGAGAGAGAAAAAGAGAGAGAGTGAGAGAGAGAGAAAAAGAGAGAGAGTGAGAGAGAGAGAAAAAGAGAGAGAGAAAGAGTAATAGGGATGCGAAGCAGACATAGAGAGTGTGAGAGAGAGAGAAAGTGAGAGTGAGAGTAAAAGAGAGAGAGAGAAAGAGAGAGAGTGAGAGAGAGAGAAAAAGAGAGAGAGAAAGAGTAATAGGGAGTCGATGCAGACATAGAGAGTGTGAGAGAGAGAGAAAGTGAGAGTAAAAGAGAGAAAAAGAGAGAGAGAGAAAGAGAGAGAGTGAGAGAGAGAGAAAAAGAGAGAGAGAAAGAGTAATAGGGAGTCGATGCAGACATAGAGAGTGTGAGAGAGAGAGAAAGTGAGAGTGAAAGAGAGAAAAAGAGAGAGAGAAAGAGAGAGAGTGAGAGAGAGAGAAAAAGAGAGAGAGAAAGAGTAATAGGGAGTCGATGCAGACATAGAGAGTGTGAGAGAGAGAGAAAGTGAGAGTGAAAGAGAGAAAAAGAGAGAGAGAGAAAGAGAGAGAGTGAGAGAGAGAGAAAAAGAGAGAGAGAAAGAGTAATAGGGAGTCGATGCAGACATAGAGAGTGTGAGAGAGAGAGAAAGTGAGAGTGAAAGAGAGAAAAAGAGAGAGAGAGAAAGAGAGAGAGTGAGAGAGAGAGAAAAAGAGAGAGAGAAAGAGTAATAGGGAGTCGATGCAGACATAGAGAGTGAGAGAGAGAGAGAAAAAGAGAGTGAGAGAGAGAGTGAGAAAGAGAGAGAGAGAGAGAAAGCTCTATTTATATATATTAAGGCAAAGTACAAGAGACAAAAAAAACTAAAGACATGACTACTGAGAGAAAGATACAAACTGAGATAGAACGAGCGAGAGATGAAATCAGAGAAAGAATGAGCACACATCGCAATGATGCCAATTATAGTCAAGAGTGTGGCGAAAATATGGCGCAAGTCTTTGCAAGGCGCGTTACTTTGATTTCTTTCAAAACTTCACCCTTGGTAAAGTTGGAATTAGGCTAAATTTAATTGGTTCAATAAGAAGAAATTTAAAAAGCCGGAACAGAGCCAAGAAAAATAGAATAACCTTACAGCCCCACCCCCCGGGCATCCTCAATAACAATTCTTACCAACTAAATTCTTCACAGATTCACAGATTGCTTGCAGAGATCATGGAGCCGTCCCTCCCTCAATCCCCTTCCACGTAGCATCTATCTTTGTAAAGATTTCTTTAGCTCATTCCTTTCTATTTCCCTCAAATTTCCACGCAAAAAAAGCCATTTTCTAAATTTGACCCAATTCCATAA
Source organism: Anisus vortex (assembly GCA_949126835.1). Classification (NCBI taxonomy): domain Eukaryota; kingdom Metazoa; phylum Mollusca; class Gastropoda; family Planorbidae; genus Anisus; species Anisus vortex. Next base: position 36,934,797 of record OX421503.1, read on the forward strand.
AAAAATGTTGAAAAAAAAAGTCCCCACTCTATACAAGTGTCTCTCTCTGCGCATGCGCAAACTGCATCTTAAGTTATAACTATTTTAATAAATCTACGAACCCGCAGAATTCTCTCCTCCCCCCTCCCCCTTTTTTTCCACTCAACTCTAATACCCCTTTTTTTTATTTTTTTTAATTCTATTTCGGCTATTTCCGAAATTCTGCTGCAAAATTAAACCAACGGTTACTTGACAAACGATTGCGCCCTAAATAGATTAGCTTTTTGCCTCTAAATACTCCTCGACCTCCTTTTTTTCCAACTGTACAAGGGAGGAGAGAAAACAGAAGCGAGGAGGGAGAGGAGCGGGCAACGAGAAAGAGTGAAAGGAAGGAGGGGTGTGTTGGAGTTGGGGGGGGGGTAGCTTCTTAACCCTTACAGTCCCTTACAGGGCGCGTATATAGCGGAACTGAAGGCAGCATAGATAGAAGTAGGTCGGTACAGCAAGGGTTAACTGTCAAATTGTATCTTTACAAAAAAAAAGAATACTAAAAACATGAAAACGATAGATTTATTGTGTTGTTTGGGGCAATTTAGGGCATATATTGACGTTGGGGCATTTGAATTTGAGAGTGGTGCGATACAAACTGAGTTTGGCCCTGGAGGCATTGACATAAGTGATGGGCAGGGGCAGCACGAATTAATTATTAGATTTGGGCCAAGAATTAAGTTATGGTCTATGGCAAATGATTTAAGATTTAAGGATAGACTGGGGCAATATAGAATAAGGGAATGCTTGAGGGGCAATCAATTATTAGACAATATGGGGCAATAGAATAAGAGATTGTGTTTGGGCAATAATGATAGGGAATACTTTGTCGACATGGGCAAAGGAAAAAGATAATTGGAATTAAAAGGTGAACTCTCCACCGAATCCACACATAAGCCTCTTGCCTTCCATTTTCTATGGCCCCTCTCTACCTGTTGCCTCCACTTTCTGTCACCTTAACGTCCTATTGACTCTCTAGTCCTGTTGCGCCTTCACCTTCATCCTATTGCCCCTCTCTACCTGTTGCCTCCACTTTCTGTCACCTTAACGTCCTATTGACTCTCTAGTCCTGTTGTGCCTTCTTCACCTTCATCCTATTGCCCCTCTCTACCTGTTGCCTCCACTTTCTGTCACCTTAACGTCCTATTGACTCTCTATTCCTGTTGCGCCTTCACCTTCATCCTATTGCCCCTCTCTACCTGTTGCCTCCACTTTCTGTCACCTTAACGTCCTATTGACTCTCTAGTCCTGTTGCGCCTTCACCTTCATCCTATTGCCTCTCTCTACCTGTTGCCTCCACTTTCTGTCACCTTAACGTCCTATTGACTCTCTAGTCCTGTTGCGCCTTCACCTTCATCCTATTGCCCCTCTCTACCTGTTGCCTCCACTTTCTGTCACCTTAACGTCCTATTGACTCTCTAGTCCTGTTGCGCCTTCACCTTCATCCTATTGCCCCTCTCTACCTGTTGCCTCCACTTTCTGTCACCTTAACGTCCTATTGACTCTCTAGTCCTGTTGCGCCTTCACCTTCATCCTATTGCCCCTCTCTACCTGTTGCCTCCACTTTCTGTCACCTTAACGTCCTATTGACTCTCTGGTCCTGTTGCGCCTTCATCTTCATCCTATTGCCCCTCTCTACCTGTTGCCTCCACTTTCTGTCACCTTAGCGTCCTATTGACTCTCTATTCCTGTTGCGCCTTCACCTTCATCCTATTCCCCCCCCCCTTTTCCCCTACCCAGGTCCCCCCCCCTCGACCTTGTAGGACGCCTTTTGATGTCTATCTAGGATGTACTTGTATATCATTATTGCGAATTTCAAAAAACAAAACACAACGTACTTTTAATCAAATCTCATTTATTGACTCAAAATCAAAAATTAAATCATAAAATATATAAAAGATGTAAACAAAGAACACTAACTAGATTGTTAATTAAAATGTTGGACAGTTAACAACAACACAAAAAAAAAATTCCTTCCCTTTTAATCTTCTGGTATTTAAAGAGAATTTTTTTTTAAATCTTGACGTCCACTTTAAGTCGTTATTTGGAATATATTTCCAGAACCGTGAACATCATAATGTCTTTAATTTTGTTATAAATATTTGCATTAGTAACTGTGTCTAAGATCAAGAACTTGAAATGTAGAACAAGGAATAACCATATTACTCATTCAGTAGTGAAGTATATTTTATACACTATGATAATTCTAAGGCAATGGCAATTATGAGATCAAGAGTTAAATAAAATCCATAGTATATGTTTTACTTTACGCAACTTTGTTTCTTTTTAATTAGTATATGGGGCACGGCTGGCGTTCCGAAGGTCCTGGGTTCGAATCTTGGTGAAGGCTAGGATTTTTTCCCGGGACTCGAGGATGTCCCTGAGTCTACCCAGCTCTGATGGGTTCCTGACCTTTAGTTGGGGTAAAGTAAAGGCGACTGGACAATGTGCTGGCCACACATACACTAGTATGCGTGGCAACAGAAACTGTTTAACGCTGCCTCACCGGCCCCATGCATCAATTTGGTCCGACGGTTAATTTTTTTTAAAGTACTATAAGTACTAGGAAACTTGTTTTTTCATTTTTTATTGGCCATTCTGTATGTTCTTCAAGGGCTATCTAACATATTCTAAAATATGTTTGGCATTGTTCTATATTCTATATTTGGACGTATATTTCTTGCATTAAATACTTTGTGATCTTTTTGACAAGTTATAAAAACTCTAATAAAACAATTTATTAAAACTGATAGCAGTACATAGTAAAATATTACTTATCCTTAAAGTTTTTTTCAGTAAGTCATACTTGACCCTAAAGTATCGCTGATGTCTTTTGGTTGATTCTTAAAAAAAAACATTACAATAATATTGTCATAACCTTTCTTTTTTTTTTAAATATTATGGTTAACTAAACAGTATCACGATATGAAACTTAGCTAACTATTTTATATTGTCCTGCCATTTTTACTCTGAGTATTAGAAAAGCCGAAAATTTTTAATTTCTATCTCATAGAATTGGTGCTTTAGACTGTAGAATTTAGACCAACGCAATTTAGAAGATGACAAAACTTGAATAATTCTTTATTGTTATGGGGCTTAAAAAAACGTAATTTTTTCCATATGTAAATCGTAGGTCATAAAATATTTGGGGCCCTTATCATGGCAGTCGGGCAAGTTCCCAACTAACTTCGCTAATCTATTTCACAATTTTCCATCACCCCACTAATCAAATCCATGTCGTCTGCAGTCTCAACCCCCCCCCCCCCAAACTTCGTATCCTAGAAACATGTCAACAATCTTCTTGGGCATTCCGATCCTTTCTCTCCAGAACTGCCAGCACCACTACAGGTAATTGCATAAAACCATCCAATTCTTGTCTTTGAATCCTTCCACTTATGCAATTTGCGGTTTCTTCATGTCCTGGCAGCGACCTCAACTTGCCCCAACCCTAGTCACGTGCCTGGCGTCAGTCTTGGACCCCCGGAAATAAACACACAGTCTATTCGACATCCCGATGTCAGAAAATTCTATTTTCAAAAAAAAATAAAAAAAATACGAAAACAGACATCCCCCAACTTCTAATTCTGGCTTCATTTCCACTTCGAAGCACAATACGATTCAATTTTCGAAGCAATACCGTCAAGTGCCAACAACTAGGGTTCTAATCTGATTTCAGGAGAAGGTCTCCTTGTATTTACGACTTTGTTCACGGGGCGGGGGGTGGGGGGAGGAGGGCGGTTTATCGAAACTTTCCGCCCTAGTCGTAGGGGAGGGGGAAGCAGTCATGTTTACTTGATTAAGTTTTGTGCCAAATAACTCCCTCCCAAAAAAAAACTTCACACTGAGAACCTTGACGCTAATCTGCCGAAAGGGAAAGAGAGGCCAAAACCTCATTACTGTTTGTAATGATTGGATCGTAGGTGCTGGTAGTGTGCAGACACAACGGGGGGCAAAAAAAACAACTGAAAAATTCTCTTCGAAAAAATCTGACGTTTAAGTCATCATAAAAATGTCCGGGTTTCGGACTGGCTTGTCAAGGTAATTGAATGCTTCGGCGGGCAAATGAGGTTTGGATGTTGTCGTTCTCTGGACATTCTCGTCTGGCATTAATGTTGTGGAGAACGGTGCCAAGGAAATGGAAAGGAGGGCAACAGTTAGTGAAGAACGTATATTACCTCCCCTTGTACAGACCCCTTTTTTAATGTTGTTGTTTCGTTTCTATTGAGGTGAATGATAGTGGCAGGAAATTTCTAAAAATAAACACCAGAGTCGCTTCTTTGAGAACCACTAATCAAAGAAGATATTTGTATGATAAATTAAGATAAGTTTAATAGTAGCCCCCATACTGAAGGTTTTAGTAGCCTATCACTTGTTAAACACAATTGAATTCAGAAAACTACATATCTGCCAAATTTTAATCTATATAAGAACTGAATAGATCGATCGTTAATCTCTTTGTTTAAAATGAAATCTCGTAAATCATTGTTTTAAAGAGAACTTACTAATAGTATTGAAAATCTTATTATCATTAATAAATTGATATCATCCAAAAATATTCATATTAGTAAAAGACATTAGAACGTAGAACGTGATTTAAATAGTTCTGCCTCTATTTCGCATTGTCTAATAAAAGGGATTTAGTGGCCAGCACAATGTCCAGCTACTTTACCCCCAACTAATCAAGGACACCCTCCGTTCCCGGGAACAAATCCTAGCCTTCACCAGGATTCGAACCTACGACATTCGGTTCGCCAGGCGAACTCGCTGATTGGCTCGGCTACGGTGTCCCAAAAGGGGGTGAGAGACTCTTAACTGTGTATGTGGGAGAGAGCTTATGTTGTTGTTTCTTTTTGTTAGAACTAGAGTACTGTCGTATCGGGGCGCGCCTTACGTCGCCTCCGCGTTTTGTAATGCAGGCCACTACCTTCACAGTGAGAGTGAAAGAGAGCAGAGGAGTATGAGTGAGAGAAAGTGAGTGAGAGAGAGAGAGAGAATGAATTACGGAGAGTAAAAGAAAGTAGTTCAGACAAATAAGGAGAGAGAGAGAAAGATAAAGAAATTGAAAGGGAGAGTAAGAAGGATATCGTGAAAGAGTGAGAGAGAGAGAGAGAGAGTGTGTGTGTGTGTGTTAGAGCTATTAAGAGAGACCTGAGAGTGACATAGAGTGACAGATATTGAGTCAGAGAGATAGTAAAGAGAAAGAGGGAGGGGGGGGATTTTAAGAGGTGTCCACAATGATAAATAAATGAGCCGAATATTCGTCATGATGCCAGGAGAAGGAGAAATAATTCAGTGAAATTGTGGGGGGGGGGGGGCGTAGAGGGGGTCTTGTGATTAAACGGGGAGGGGTGGGGAAGGATTATGGCGCTAGGGGTCACATCATTAACCCCGTCTTGTTGTTATCAGTGTGTGTCAATCTGTTCGTGTGTTTGTCATCTCCAGACGTTATCACATCATGTCACTGTCATAGCCTGGAATGTTCAGATTGTCCCGCCACACACAGCGCCACACGGAGCCACACAGAGCCACACTGCACTACACATTACCACACATAACCATAAAAAGCCACATAGAGTTTCCAGTACCAATCACAAAGACTTGCGTACTACACATTTAGAAAATCTATTGAAAAAAGCCTATTCGAAAGTCTTTTGATAAAGAATAAATAGATACGTAGTTGCTATGATGAAAGTAATAATACAAGGGAAATGACTCATGTAAATCAATTGTAATATTAATTAAGAATTATAAAACTCGGAATAATACCCAGTTTTGAATATTAAAATAAAATAAAACCTAGGGTCTTGCTTGATAAAATCGGAAGTGGGGAGTCACATGATCGACCACGCTCGCTTTTAAGTCAGTCCCTGCACAGTCTTGTAAAAGATGGACGTGTAATTGTATTCTAAAATGGACTCAGAATAATTTAAATATATCAATGTTGAAAATATAACTGTGTTTCATTGATGTGAAATGTGAATTGTGAGTACTAAGTATTAAATATTATATGCTGCAACAATGAGTTCTTTCATTTGATTATAAAATTGAATCGACTGTTCAACGTCTGTTCAATGTCGGATAGCTTGAGACTACTATGTTATCTACCTTAATATAAACACTCCGAGGAGACTGAATCAATTGATGAATCATTTAATAATATGAACATTAACAGTAGTTAAATGTTGGCATACTCGGCATTGATCTCTATTTTATAGTCACCATTGGTGAATGGGCCCTACAATATCATTGAAACAAAGATTCCATTATTACACACATTGCATTCAATGCCAGACAAACATATTTATATGTCTTTGTTGTGTTTTTTTTGGGGGGGGCTGTTCTGTATTGTAGAGTGTTTTGGTTACGTTGGGCTGAGGGGGAAGCAATAATGCATGTCTACGATTGGTTAATTCTAATAATTTCTATACCATTTGAATCTTTAGTGTTATTCCGTCCAGTTTACCTGATGTTGTCCTAGCCTAGGAGGACACAGAGAGACAAAAAGGAGGACAAATGAGGACACATTGAGAGTTTCATTGAAATCATTTAATTTTGTTTCAATTGAATGCGGATTTAACCAGCAATCAGTAGAATTTTACTACAATGGTTGCCAATAACTATCTATTACTAAATTAACCAAGAAAAATTAGCCTATAGTAAAAAAAAATAAAAGTAAATATAAATTCAATTGACTTTGTTTTTTCAAAATGCAACAATACTAGCGATTTTCAATGACACTCAAGAGACCTTCAAGAAGGAGATTTTTGTTAAGGCATACTACATTTAAAATCACGCTGGACGTCGAGTGTTAAAGTTCAGGACAGTTTGAGTTCAAAGTTCAAAGATATCATCATTGGACTTGCGATCTGTGACTGAATCTTTTTTGTTTTCAAATAGTCAATTTTATAGCTTCTCACCTTGTATTGATTTGCGGGCAAATTCTAGACTCCTATACAACAAAAGTGATACGAAATATAGAGATCAGTTTTTGCACACAGTATTCGTGATTATGTCTTGGATATATTCATTTCAAGTCAATAAGCAATTATTGAAATTGATGGGGAAATTATTTTACCGGTATGGAACTGTCTGTTGAAGCTGATGTTTCTGAATGATATAGCGACACATCTCGAGGAGTTGAACTTGCATTTCCAAGGACTGGGTCAAACAGCACTTGAAATCTAAGACCACTGGAATGAATTGCCATTGAAACTGGACATAATATATTGCCGTGAAATTAATTTCAAAACATTTAAATAATTCCCTTATTTAAGGCACACTAATATTATAGATCGATGGGTTTTTCCAGAAGTACATTTTAAAATTCAAAAAGTTGAATTTTATACATCCGAAAAATAAAATGCATTAAAATGTGCCAATATGCGGTAAAAATCTGGAAGGAAGCTGTTTAGGAAAGTCGTCTGCTGTTCTCAACTTCTAGGCATTCACTCTACTTTTAGCATTTCGTTCAATTTACACGCGTAAACATGTTTTGTTGCACATGAATGCTGTTTTATGTATACAAAGAGGTCACTTACACTTGACCACTCAGAAGTGGCTGAATTCGTCCCTGACATTAAACAATAAGCAAAGAGAATCCAGGACAATGTGCTCATTAACTGATGCAGACTGATTACATTTAAAATAGTATTTTTGCTCCTCTTTTTTAATTAATCATAAATATAATTAATTCTAATACATTTTTTTTTCTTTATTATTTTAATAAATACAAGAGACGTAAATACAAGCATTATATTATGTGATTGTTGTAATTATTAATGTTTTTTTTTAAATCGTCTTTTACAATTAATGCGGAGATTGTTGATTTACAATTGATGAACGTAAATTAATATTTAAATCTTACCTCTAATTACTAATTAAAATAAATAATATAATGCTTAATTTTTATAAAGAAATAATAAGTAATAAGTAATATTAGTTATATTACAAAACATAATTTGTTTAACATCCCCATAGAGTCAAATTTGGAAACTATATGCTAATTAAAGGGAGACAATTAGCCCATTAACTTTGCGTTAATATTTCTAAATGTTTTCTTTTTTTTTAAAGTATAATTAACTTACAACTATAAATGTCAAATGATAAAGTTAAAGTTAAAAATTATATAAATATTATGACTTAAGAATTAATATGTACTTTATAAACACTACATTAACTACTCAGTTTGTTTGATTACAATGTAACTACACGTTAGTGGTTGAGCACAATGGAATACAGTTAGTAGTACTTGTACGCTCAGCGGCCTAGCCGGCTTAGATTAGAATATTAATAAAGTAATTGTTAGAATTAAGAACTATTAAGAATTATTGCTCAACAATCAACACTTCTCTCTCCTTTTATTTATCTCCCTCTTTCCTGTTCTCATTCTCTCTATCTCCATCTGTCTCCCTCCCCTCTCTCTCTCTCTCTCACTCTCCTTTTCTCTCTTTGTCTTCCTCTCCCCTTCTTTCTCCATTTCTATCATTTTAGTTATATGTTTCTTGTTCTATTTGTAAAAGTTCCTTTTTACGAAACCTAAGGTTTTGTTATATTTTTTTTTTCTTAATATTTCATCAATTTGTGGATGCCATAACAATTTATCATTTATTACTACTCTCATGTACTTTGCATTATTAGTTTTAGTTTGGGTTAAATGTTTGTTATGCATGAATTTATTTGTTTCTTTTTCTTTAATTGTTAGTTGGCACTTCACTGTGCAATAAAAAATATATTCTAATTAGAGTCCCATTTTTTGGTAAATCTTATACAGAAAGAAAAACTGAGCATAATAAATGAATATTTGTTTGACATGATGTGTTTAAAAGAATAATAGAAAGACAAGAAGATGAAACGACAGAAAGAGGAAGAAAAAGATATGTATTTAGAAATACAATCTATTACAATGCTCAGATAAACATGAGGACAAAAACACTTTTCTTATCCCTAATGCAAGAATAAAATGCTTATAAGCAGATCTACTCTTTCTTCGCGATTGGCATCCGGGCATAAAATGGGTTGCCTGATCAAATCAGTTAGGCTATACCAACTTACTTAACAGCTTTAAAACACTAATCAAAAAGCAAGACTTAGGTAAGGTAAGAGCCTTGGTGGCAACCCATCTTCAAGCATAGGGTGCCCCTCTCGGGCAGCTGCCCGTCGTGCTGTCGGTACCTTGAGCCGGGACTGATCCCGGCGATATATTATGTAGAGGCTAGAATAATTTATGTGGAGTGAATGAAATTCACCGTAGAGAGAGAGAGAGAGAGAGAGAGAGAGAGAGAGAGAGAGGGAGAGAGAGAGAGAGAGGGAGAGAGAGAGAGAGAGGGAGAGAGAGAGAGAGGTAGAGAGAGAGGGAGAGGGAGAGGGAGAGGGAGAGGGAGAGGGAGAGGGAGAGGGAGAGGGAGAGGGAGAGAGAGAGGGAGAGGGAGAGGGAGAGGGAGAGGGAGAGGGAGAGAGAGAGGGAGAGGGAGAGGGAGAGGGAGAGAGAGATGAGAGAGAGAGAGAGAGAGAGAGAGAGAGAGAGAGAGAGAGATAGAACTGTCCCGTCAAACCAATTTGTCTTTTCACCATTGCCACTTTGTATATATTTCTGTGTATGAAAACGGCATAATGTATCCATCAGATTTCTGCACAGATTCTATTTCCGCATTCTAGCATCTCCTCTAAATATTCAGCGCCCCTCTCCCAAATCCCCCCCCCCCCAACCAACACCCCCTTCGCGCCCCCTAATGACTCGTGCAGCCTCGGCATTACCCTGAGGGTATGATGTTTTCACCACATTTTGGTGTTCATCCCATCCTCTGTGGCTGCCCAAACACTTTGTGCTTAACTCCCCTTTTCGTGTTCGGCTCGGTGGAACAGATATATAGACTTTTTAAACGGATCTGCTTAACTCCCCTTGGGCTCACCTGAACCTCCACCAGGGTGAGATGGCTTTACAAAAATAACAAAAATATTTCTTTCTTTCCCATTAAACATATTTGTCCCCCATATAACTACCAGATTACCTCCCTTTTCTCTCTCTCTCTCACACACACAGAAAATACGTACTCGTCCATGCATGCGAACACACCCACACATTAAACACAAATGGCCGCTCTTCCGCTCCGCGAAGCGCGAATCAAAATGGTTGATGGCATTCATCGCGAGATTTGCTTTGCAGTATTTAACAAAATTCTTGTTTTTATGTTGTTTTTGTTTTAATTCAAAAGAACAAATCCTTTAACATAAATATTTTATTTTTTTGTTTGCTATCAGGTATGTACATACCGCATAATCTTTTTAAATACTGGACATAAAAACGTGAAATTTTCTACAAAAATTCTTTGCGTTACGGCGGTGAACACTGTCAAGGTTTTAAAAAAAATAAAATGACCGCAGTGGTCAGTTTGGTCAAAAAACGCGAAAAAAACGACATATTTTGCGTTCATGTTGAATTTGCCGTTCCAACTTTTTATAGTTTTTCGATCGATCGCGCTAAAAAAATAAAAAAAAGGATGGCGTTGAGATTTTTTTCAGGATGACGTCATCAAAGTTTGCGCAGAGATAGCTAGCCGGCTTTTCGTTATGACGTCATCAAATTTTGCGTATTCATTTAAAATTAACTTTGCTTCAACCTTTGCTAATGTATTTTATGAATGAATAGAACAAAATATATTCACGTTTTAATTCGTGTCGTATACGAAATATAAACTTTTGTAGTTGTTGCGTGCATTCTCATTATAACTGCTTGAGTAGTAAGAGTGTATGTAAACATAACTTTTAGCTTTTTCAATTCGTTTGAAGCGGGCGTATACGCATTAAAATCTTTCTAGCGGGAAATATTTCACGTTTCAATTCTTTTCTAGAGGGCAATATTTCACGTTTCAATTCGTTTCTAGCGGGCAATATTTCACGTTGCAGTTCGTTTCGGTTGTAGCGGGCGTACAAAATGTCATTCACATTTAAATTTGTGACGTATACATCGATAAACTTTTTAACGGGTGGGGTTTTATTAATTGCCGTATATATTAACTGTGAAGCGGGAAATCTCATTATAACTTTAGGCTTATCGCCTTGGTAACAACCATTGTTTAAATTACCGGGCAAGGTTTAAATTACCGGGTAATGTTTATAATACCGGGCAATGTTTAAATTACCGGGCAATGTTTAAATTACCGGACAATGTCTAAATTACCGGGCAATGTTTATATTACCGGGCAATGTTTAATTTGCCGGGCAATGTTCAAATTGCCGGAACTAACTTTTTAAAGTTTTAATTCGTGTCGTATACGTTTTATAAACATTATTTCATATGGGTTTCATTTGTTATTGTTTTACATGTTGAATAGAAAATTTAATTCTAAGTTTGCTTCCAAAGCAACAATAATAAATAAATAGCAAATAACAAAAACAAAACAACATAGGTCTGCGACTTAATGTTTGTCGTGTCGTAAAAAAACATATCAAACAATCATTTTCTTTTTTAATAAAAATACTGTCGAATGTTCTTTATCAATGAATAGAACAAAATATATTTACGTTTTAATTTGCGTCGTAATTTATAGCGGGCAATTTTGTAATTGTTATAATGGGTGATGAGTAATGATTTTAACGGGTAATTCATGTTGTAGCGGGCAAATAAAAAATTACCTCACGTTTAAATTCGTGTCGTAGGTCATGCGGGCAATCTCATTATAACTGCCTGAGTAGTTAGAGTGTATGTAAACATAACTTTTAGCCGGTTCGGAGGACCGGGCACATAACGGCTTGTATATATATATAGCCTATATATTGTCAAATATTGGTAGTTCCAAATATTGGAACACACATTACCTATTCCCTCTCTCTCTCTCTCTCTACGCAAGTTTTGTGGGCGGGGCCTAAGTTTTTCCATTTTCTTGACTTTTAGTAACGAATGCTAAAGGTTCTTAGTAAACTTGGGATTCCACGCTTATGCCGACCTCAAATTCTCGGAATGGCTAGGAATAGTTTATTATTTCTCGTACAGGGAAGTTCCAATCATTTTTATTATGAGTTTTGTAATGATACCATTATTTTCATCTCTCCTAGTAAAAGGTCTGTTCCCCGCACTACTACGCGAGTAATAATAATAATAATAATAACGGTGCTTATATAGCGCATATCCCGTTGGTGACAGTTCTATGCGCAGACGACAGTTACAGAATACAGACATACAACGAAATATGTAGTAATACGCTAATTCTGCTGACGAAATAGGTGAGTCTTCAGCCTGCTCCTGAAGGTGTCATAGCTAGGGCTCTGGCGAAGCTGTAGAGGGAGGTGATTCCAAGCGGACGGTCCTGCGTAGGAAAATGAACGTTCGCCAGCGGACACTAGCCTCACACGAGGGATCCGCAGAGTAAGCGCGTCAGATGCCGAACGAAGTGGGCGGGACTGGGTGTAGAGCTCCATACAAGAGCGAAGATAATCCGGGGCGCAGTTATTCAGGCACCTATAACAGAGGGAAGCCAGCTTATATGAGATCCGGTTGTTGATGGGTAGCCAGTGCAGAGATCGGAGCAGAGGATTGACATCATTTGACTTCTTCTTCTTGAGAACTAGTCAGGCTGCGCAGTTCTGGATACGTTGGAGTTTTTGAAGGGAGGAGGCCGAGAGACCAGCCAAAAGCGAATTACAATAGTCCAAGCGGGAAAATAGGAGAGAGATGATAAGCTTAACACAAGCTTCCTTGGTGAGATAACGACGGATGGCGGCAATACGACGCAGATGGAAGAAGCAGATTTTGGTGAGGAAGGAGATGTGGGTTTGCATGGACAGCGTGGAGTCCAGATAGACGCCAAGGCTTTTGATAGTCGGGGAGAAAGGCACAGTTGCATCAGCCAGCTGAAGATCGGACACAGTGAGGGACACGACCCTCTGTCTCGAACCGACGATAAGAGCTTTAGTCTTCTCACTGTTAAGCTTCAACTTGTTTTCCTTCATCCAGCTCTGGATGTCCAGGAAACAGATGGAGATGGAAGCAAGGAGCCTGTCGAAGTCCTCAGGCTCTGCACTGTTATACAGCTGGGTGTCATCGGCAAAAGAATGATATTTGAGGTTGTGGCGTTCGATGACAAAGGATAGGGGTTGAGTGTAAAGGGTGAAAAGAAGTGGACTAAGGACAGACCCCTGCGGCACACCATAGCAGACGTGAACAGGCTGGGAGAATATGGACTCAATCATAACGGTCTGGGAGCGATTCTGAAGATAGTTCATGAACCAGGAGAGGGCGATGTCATGAATGCCAAATGTAGACCTGAGGCAATCAATTAGTCGGTGGTGGTCAATCGTATCGAAGGCAGCAGATAAATCAAGCTGCACAATTTAATTAAATAATATTTTTAATATTTAATGATTCGCGTTGTCTTTCAAAGCAGTCAGTTTCTGCAGAGTTTTTGCAGAGAAATAGTTTTGTAGATACTTTTCTTTGAGCTTGTTATGGACGCTTGTGTTGGCACTATTCTATTATTGCTGTAAATACTACATTAATTGTATATATTAGCAAATTATCACCAGAATTAAATTATCAACAACATTTACACTGAAGTCTTCCCTAGGACACACGAGAATTATCAACAACATTTACACGGCTCTGACCACAAGGGGATTGTGGTCGTAACAATATATATAATTACCGAGTGTCTATGTGTTATTTGTGTTTGTTTTAAAATATATATATGTTTGTCCTTTAAAGACTCACGGGCTGTTTTAACTCATTGGATCAAAAGTTTAATACTTAATCTGGACACGGCCTCCTAAATTGTTTTTTAAATATTAACTATATTGCTGAATTCGTTATATTGTTATTCAATGCCATTTACTAGTCTTTTTTATATTTATTAATCTTATCAATCTGTATGTTTCTACCCATCTTCTCAGTCATCGCTCCATATAGTCTATCTTCTTCTTCTTCATCGTACCACATTTTCTGTTGTAAGTTTAAACTATCAATTCCTTATCTTTGATAAACGCGACGGGTATCTAACAATGTAACAAGTTTCAGTTATCTATAATATCTATCCATCTATCGAGCTATCCATCTATCGAGCTATCCATCTATCCATATATTCACCTTTCTATTATTCATCAATAAATATCTCTGTCAATATTGAGTGTACATTGCCGTGACAGAGGTTTTAGAGTTACGTTGTCATTAATCTGGATACAAAGAACTCGTTTAGACATTAAAGTTGACTTTGCGTGGAACTATTGTGGACATAAAGGAGCCTGTAGATTTGGAAAGGACATTTAGTGTCTTGTAGACTACATCATTCATCTTTAACAATGGTTCACTCATCGTGGTTTATCATAATCTTTGTGCTTTTATTTTCACTTCCAGCTACCGGAATTTCCAGAACGTGTTCCAGTGAGGTCTACCTTGGTGAAGCACCTTTCTCTGAGCCCGAGACTGCCAACTTGAGAGACCTCTTCTTGAGTGTGATTGACAATGCTGTCGCTTACCTGGCTATTCACTCCTACTCCCAGGTAAGAAGACATTGTTTTTTTGGACATCAGAAAAATAGTTCCTTAGAAAAATAAAGCAGAGACACCAAAAACAATGTCTTGATATTTATTTATCCATTTATCCATCTAATCATACATCTAACCATTCATCTAATCTAACCATTCAATCTAACCATTCATCTAATCTAACCATTCAATCTAACCATTCATCTAATCTAACCATTCAATCAAACCATCCATCTAATTTAACCATTAAATCTAACCATTCATCTAATCTAACGATTCAATCTAACCATCCATCTAATCTAACCATTCAATCTAACCATTCATCTAATCTAACCATTCAATCTAACAATTCCTCTAATCTAACCATTCAATCCTCTATAATAATAACGGTTTTTTATATAGCGTTTATATCCATGCTATTTTAGCATGCTCAGTGCGCTCTAGAAGATTATTCCGTCGTCTAGGACCAAAACTCGTGCAGGACGGCAGGGATCGGTCGGTGGCAGGGATAGAACCCGCGACGTGTCATTTGGTTTTGGTGTTTTGGTTGACAGTCCGGTGAACTAACCGCAGGACCAGCCGGCTAATCGTCTTTATGTCTGTCTGTCTATCTGCCCGACTTTAGATGTCCATCTATCTATCTATCTATCTATCTATCTATCTATCTATCTATCTTTCAATGTCATTCTATCTGTCCGCCGTTCGACTGGATGTCAGTCTGTCTACAATTGATTTATGGACAAAAATTAAAGTAATAGATTTTTCATATATAATCAATTACACTTTATTCTACAGTTCCTTCTGGTACCATGGGGTTACACTGAATACGTTTTAAGACCTGCCAACTCTGTAGAACTGGTGAGCAAGATTTTTTAATCGTTGACAACTCTCATACAATAGATAAATTAACATTTTCGCTCTTTCTTTCTCTATCTCTCTATCCATCTATCTATCTATCAATCTATCTATCTATCTATCTATCTATCTAAGGCCTGACCTTTTCAAATGGAAGAGATCTTTAACTTGCGGTTCTATTTTTAAATTATTAAACAAAAAAAGCATGCTTTTGCTGATGTTTGACAATTGATTTCAACCTCGACGGCCAGTTCTAGTCTTTTAGAAATATACAAAGGATACAATATTAATTACGAGGAATCCGTTTTTAACATCAAAAGTGAGTAGGTGATAATTAATACTCAAATGTTAGTCACGTTAGGTTCAATTTAGCTTTGTTTATAAAATAAATTAGCCCAGAGTTGCGGTTCTTGGTTATTTAAAAAAAACACAATGCGTACATTCATAAAAACAAATAACGAAAGTTCTTTTGCATTAAGCAATGAGTTTGATATTATAAAAAGGTGAAATTTCACTTCAGAGTAACATAATACATCGTTTTCTTTTGGCAATATCCTTGGGAAACGAAATAAAATTTAATCTCCTACATCTTTTGGTACAACCAGTCATGTTTTTTTTAATTAAATGATCGAATAAGAGCGGAAATGACTTTTTTTTGTCGACCTTTTATGCATGCATATTTGTTAAGACTTGTCAATTTATTTGAATTCCTTCTAAACCCAGCTAGAGACTATAGTAAAGCAAATATAGAATATAACCATTGTAATATACAAAGTATACAATATAGATCATTTTGAGTATAAATATACAGAATGTAAAACAGCTTAGGCCATAGTACACATAGAAAAAAGAATATATTGAATATATAAGAAATACATTATGAAACATTTTTAGCCAAGAGAAATAAAATGTTTAATATTTGGAAATTATAACCAAGAATGTATAATATTGAAAGTATCTTTTTATTTGAGAATATAAGATAACCATATCAGATGGTTTCAAATGTCAATTATACAATAAGAGCATTTAGAAATTAGTAAGATTAGGTACATAACATTAAAGATGATGAAATATTAAATATTGCGCGTTTAGTACTGAGAACAAAAAGCCTTTATTAAATAGAATATAGAAGTGTCTAATGTTTTGACTATCTTTCCGCTCCACTAGGACCGTGTTACCTTACTTATGACACAAGCTTTGATTGCTAAACACGGAACCCAATACTACCACGGTACTACCTGGCAGCTGCTAAACTGTAAGTCTTAATATTATTGTATGCAGTGCTTTTTTTGTAAAAAAAATAGGTGCCGGTACTCAGTGATGAGTTGCCTAACTTTTTTTAAAGCAGTTTCACATTTTATATTTTAATTCTTTTTGCGCGCAATTTTAAAAGTCAATTTGAACAAATAAATAATATAATAAATTAATAATAAACGTTAAAATACAAGAAAAGTAATAATTTTTTCCCCACTTTGAAAAAGTTGCCGGTACGCCGTACCGGTGCGTACCGTCACAAAAAAGCACTGATTGTATGTATTATAATAAGTTTATTTATATAGCGCTAGCAACAAATGTATATAATGTAGGCCTACGCTCAGAGCGCATTTTAACATTGAGCAACAAAAGCATGCATAGAATAATGGATACAGTTCTCTAGGCTTATAACTTTTTTGAACAATTAGATTAAATAGAGCAAATCATAACTGAATCAATATAAGACCTAGCAAAAGACTGTAGTATTTACCGACTTTAGTATAAAAGAAACTGGCTGAAACGAGACTTCAGAAGAGAGCGAGGCGGAAACACCAGTTACAACAGCCACCCGATTTCAAATGCCTCAAGTGCGGCAGGGATTGCCACTCCCGAGTTGGTCTACACAGCCATTCTCGGCGGTGCAGCCGGACACCTCACCCATGAAGCTACACCATCGTCTCTCGAGACGGACGGATGCCGACGCCGACGATAAAAGTATAACAGTAAGCTAGGGGGTCTAAACATTTTAAAGGAAGTTAAATCTTAAAATAAACGAGCATTTTCAAAAGTCCTTTTTAAAATTAGTGATACAACTTGTCTGCCTGAGCTGGATTCTGTGCAAATTTATAATAAAGTGCCAAAATAGGATTTCTAATTCATTCCACGTGCTAACTGCCTAAAAGTCATCCTAATCTAGCGCTCAATGTTTTGTAGAGGAGACATGAATTATTGCTTTCTGGGATGGTCCGCGTGCCATTGAAACTCGCTCTGCTTACCACGTCAGGCACGCATGTCGTAGTCTGCCGACCCCTGGTTTAAAAGGTTACTTTTATCGTCTTGATTTATAGATTTTTTTTTCTTTTCAAATGACTTTCAGACGCCGCCAGTGGCGGTTCTGAGGACTGGGCCCTATTAAGGAAACCCGGCATCTACGCCATGTGCTATGAGCTGAGGCCCCACGAAGACGATCCCAGGGCATTCATTCTGCCACCCAACGAGATCATCGGCACTGCCGAGGAATACTACGACAGTCTCGTGGTCATGGCCAGAGAAATGAGAGTCTAAATATATAGATCAGTGTAGTACATCCATGTCTTTTTTGAAAGCATAATTTTAAAACACTAAATAAAAACTGCAAGTTCTTGAATTATAATAAAAGATCTTAAACTAATGATTCAATTGTTGTTGCATTAAAAGATCTTAACTAATGATTCAATTGTTGTTGTGTTAAAAGATCTTAACTAATGATTCAATTGTTGTTGTGTTCAAAGATCTTAACTAATGATTCAATTGTTGTTGTGTTCAAAGATCTTAACTAATGATTCAATTATTGATGTGTTTAAATATGCTTTAAGGTTTAGACATCTGCTTCAAATAAGATGTCCCAAGCTACATGGACAAGACTAATAAGAATAATAATGGTCATTTTTATAGCGCTTCTATCCGTGCTGTTAAATTTAGCATGCTTGGTGTGAATTGTAGTGGTAGATAAATTAGTAAGTAAGGTATATACTAGCTAAAGAGAAAGGTCTTTAAGCATTTTTATAACTACTCTCTTGTCTCCGTCTCTCAGCCAACATTAACCCTTACAGTCCCGGGCGCGTATATAGCGGAACTGAAGGCAGCATAGATAGAAGTAGGTCGGTACGGGAAGGGTTAATATTGTTAGTGCACGTTGAAATTAGTTTATTTTAATAAAGTAGCCGTACAGAGTGAAACAATTTCAGATCATCTTATTAAAGAACACACAGGTCCTTTAAAAAATAAACAACAACCAATCATTAATCACGATACAATACCATTTGAATACATTGTATTTAAGTATACAAATTTCTATCAATAATAATAGACCCTAACTGTTAGTGCCCATAATTATTATAGTTTATTATTATTATGGTAGAGTGGTAGCCTATGGGCAGCTAAACATTTATCTTCAGTTTTATTATAATATATTATAATCCAGCCAAGCTCACAACTTGAGTTTGATCACAACTCATAAACTTGTAATGACGAAGTAACAATATTTGTTTCACTTACTTCAAATTTATTTTCAAAACATAAAACACAGATATATGTATTCTTCTATGAATCAAAATGTAGGAATTGTAGGCACATATGACATATACTTTAATTAAACAATTTTTCAATGGAGATATTAAATCAATTCTATTTGGGGCTACTCAAACACACGTCTGGCCTAACCAAATTAGCAGACGATCCCTTTCTTAACTTCTTTACCAAAGATTTTCCTACAATATTCTTTAGTGCACTAACATATAATATTTAATAACCGATATTAAATAAATAACAAAATGCAATTGTCTTAATATAATCATCAAATCAATTAACTCATTAATATAATAATTATTTTTGGAAAGGCAATATCTACATTACCCTCCCCCTTGCAAAATAAAATCTAGATATTGATTTCATGGAAAAATTTATGTACAAAAATGTCACATTTGTTCAAAGAAAAATAATAATACATCATTAAAATGAAGTTAATATGGCATTAACATGAGATTGATATTTTCAGTACTAGTATTACAATGTTACATGATTTATCTTCAATCTTAGGTACCGTAAAAAAATCTTACAATAACAACAAGCTTTTTCATCATGACTCATGTTCATGAATGAATATCAATAATTTACATTATTTTGCCACAGCTCACCCTTGAGACTTATGTGTAATCATTCTTGCTTATGTCTTTTACTTAGTCTTTTACTAATGACATCATTGAGATGTTGATAATAGATAAAATACTTTTAATGGCTAGTACCAAACTTTTTACAGAGTCGGCAGAACGAAGTGTTCTTTGCGGAATATATGGTTTAATAATAATTAGCTCCTTGAGATTGGACGACATCTCATTGTTATAAAGGCACTGATGGCAAAGTAGCGCCACTTTATATTCAATTCTGGCCTTTACAGGGAGCCGATGGAGCCGACGCAGAAGAACTGTCATAGAATCGCAATTATTCCAGTATTGCTAGACAAATCAGAAAATAAACTAAAAAATTGGTCGACCCAATAGCATTCAAAAAAGAGCTGCAAGGTTCATAACTAGTGAATATTCCCAATTGACAAGAGTAACACCTTTAGTCAAATCACTAAACCTAGAAACACTAGAGGACAGAGTGTCAAAGAGTAAAGTAGTAATAATACATAAGGCATTAAACTCTAATTATTTAGAAATACAACCCAATAACAACCAGTTGCAAAGCTCAGATAAACATAAGACAAAAAGACACTATCCTTATCCCTTATGCGAGAACAAATTCATATAAGTACTCTTTCTTTCCGAGTGGCATTCGGGCATGGAATGGGTTGCCTAAACAAACCAGGATCATCATTAAAACATCAATAAAAATGCAAGACTAGACTCGGACAACGGATGAGCGTAGGACGCAATAATTTTCTTTATAGAAGAAGCGTCTGTAATGTCTGTAAGATAAGATGTTTGGTTCTGAGGGCAATCAACTTATCTGAGATCTAGTGTCTAGAGACTGATAGAGTTCTGGGGCTAGTCAAGTTGGACTGACTGCACTGTATTTTGTTGTAAAATAAAAAAAAACATACAATACACATGCACACACACACACACACATACAGAGAAACATACAGACACACGCATGCTGACACACACACATACAGAGAAACATACAGACACACGCATGCTGACACACACACATACAGAGAAACATACAGACACATGCATGCTGACACACACATACAGAGAAACATACAGACACACGCATGCTGACACACACACATACAGAAACATACAGACACATGCATGCTGACACACAAACAAACATACAGAGAAACATACAGATACATGCATGCTGACACAGACACATACAGAGAAACATACAGACACACCCATGCTGACACACACACATACATAAAAAACATAAATACACACGCGTGCTGACACACATAATATAGAGAAACATACAAAACACGCATGCTGACACACACACATACATACAGAAAAACATACAGACACACGCATGCTGACACACACACATACAGAGAAACATACAGACACATGCATGCTGACACACACATACAGAGAAACATACAGACACACGCATGCTGACACACACACACAGAAACATACAGACACATGCATGCTGACACACACACAAACATACAGAGAAACATACAGATACATGCATGCTGACACAGACACATACAGAGAAACATACAGACACACGCATGCTGACACACACACATACAGAGAAACATACATACACACGCGTGCTGACACACATAATATAGAGAAACATACAGACACACACATGCTGACAAACACATATACATACAGAAAAACATAAAGACACACGCATGCTTACACACACACATACAAAGAAACATACAGACACACGCATGCTGACACACACACATACAGAGAAACATACAGACACATGCATGCTGACACACACATACAGAGAAACATACAGCCACACGCATGCTGACACACACATACAGAGAAACATACAGACACACGCATGCTGACACACACACACATACAGAGAAACATACAGACACATGCATGCTGACACACACATACAGAGAAACATACAGACACACGCATGCTGACACACACACATACAGAGAAACATACAGACACAAGCATGCTGACACACACATACAGAGAAACATACAGACACACGCATGCTGACACACACACATACAGAGAAACATACAGACACATGCATGCTGACACACACATACAGAGAAACATACAGACACACGCATGCTGACACACACACATACAGATACATATAGACACATGCATGCTGACACACACACAAACATACAGAGAAACATACAGATACATGCATGCTGACACAAACACATACAGAGAAACATACAGACACACGCATGCTGACACACACACATACAGAGAAACATACATACACACGCGTGCAGACACACATAATATAGAGAAACATACAGAACACGCATGCTGACACACACACATACAGAGAAACATAGAGACACACGCATGCTGACACACATACACATAGAGAGAAACATACAGACACACACATGCTGACATACACATATACATACAGAAAAACATAGAGACACACGCATGCTTACACACACACATACAGAGAAACATACAGACACACGCATGCTGACACACAAACACATACAGAGAAACATACAGACACAAGCATGCTGACACACACACATACAGAGAAACATACAGACACACGCATGCTTACACACAGACACACAAAAACATACAGACACATGCATGCTGACACACAAACACATACAGAGAAACATACAGACACACGCATGCTGACACACATACATACAGAGAAACATACATACACACGCGTGCTGACACACATAATATAGAGAAACATACAGAACACGCATGCTGATACACTGACACATATACAGAGAAACATACAGACACACGCATGCTGACACACACATACAGAGAAACATACAGACACACGCATGCTGACACACACACATACAGAAACATACAGACACATGCATGCTGACACACACACAAACATACAGAGAAACATACAGATACATGCATGCTGACACAGACACATACAGAGAAACATACAGACACACGCATGCTGACACACACACATACAGAGAAACATAAATACACACGAACGCTGACACACATAATATAGAGAAACATACAGAACACGCATGCTTACACACACACATACATACAGAGAAACATACAGACACACGCATGCTGACACACACACATACAGAGAAACATACAGACACATGCATGCTGACACACACATACAGAGAAACATACAGACACACGCATGCTGACACACACACACACAGAAACATACAGACACATGCATGCTGACACACACACAAACACACAGAGAAACATACAGATACATGCATGCTGACACAGACACATACAGAGAAACATACAGACACACGCATGCTGACACACATACACATAGAGAGAAACATACAGACACACACATGCTGACACACACATATACATACATAAAAACATAGAGACACACGCATGCTTACACACACACATACAGAGAAACATACAGACACACGCATGCTGACACACAAACACATACAGAGAAACATACAGACACAAGCATGCTGACACACACATACAGAGAAACATACAGACACACGCATGCTGACACACACACATACAGAGAAACATACAGACACATGCATGCTGACACACACATAGAGAGAAACATACAGACACACGCATGCTGACACACACACATACAGAAACATATAGACACATGCATGCTGACACACACACAAACATACAGAGAAACATACAGATACATGCATGCTGACACAGACACATACAGAGAAACATACAGACACACGCATGCTGACACACACACATAGAGAGAAAC
Source organism: Anisus vortex (assembly GCA_949126835.1). Lineage (NCBI taxonomy): Eukaryota > Metazoa > Mollusca > Gastropoda > Planorbidae > Anisus > Anisus vortex. The sequence continues at coordinate 36,958,032 of OX421503.1, forward strand.
ATACATACACACGCGTGCAGACACACATAATATAGAGAAACATACAGAACACGCATGCTGACACACACACATACAGAGAAACATAGAGACACACGCTTGCTGACACACATACACATAGAGAGAAACATACAGACACACACATGCTGACATACACATATACATACAGAAAAACATAGAGACACACGCATGCTTACACACACACATACAGAGAAACATACAGACACACGCATGCTGACACACAAACACATACAGAGAAACATACAGACACAAGCATGCTGACACACACACATACAGAGAAACATACAGACACACGCATGCTTACACACAGACACACAAAAACATACAGACACATGCATGCTGACACACAAACACATACAGAGAAACATACAGACACACGCATGCTGACACACATACATACAGAGAAACATACATACACACGCGTGCTGACACACATAATATAGAGAAACATACAGAACACGCATGCTGATACACTGACACATATACAGAGAAACATACAGACTCACGCATGCTGACACACACATACAGAGAAACATACAGACACACGCATGCTGACACACACACATACAGAAACATACAGACACATGCATGCTGACACACACACAAACATACAGAGAAACATACAGATACATGCATGCTGACACAGACACATACAGAGAAACATACAGACACACGCATGCTGACACACACACATACAGAGAAACATAAATACACACGAACGCTGACACACATAATATAGAGAAACATACAGAACACGCATGCTTACACACACACATACATACAGAGAAACATACAGACACACGCATGCTGACACACACACATACAGAGAAACATACAGACACATGCATGCTGACACACACATACAGAGAAACATACAGACACACGCATGCTGACACACACACACACAGAAACATACAGACACATGCATGCTGACACACACACAAACACACAGAGAAACATACAGATACATGCATGCTGACACAGACACATACAGAGAAACATACAGACACACGCATGCTGACACACATACACATAGAGAGAAACATACAGACACACACATGCTGACACACACATATACATACTGTTACGAACCTTGCCCTCTTTACCCCAGCTATCCCTTATAGCTGACCTCTACGTTCATTGGTTAAGGCCAGTGACTGGCTAATGTGTAAACGTGTCACGAGTGGACACGGGTGTGTTTGCTTACTTTTTAAGTCGTCGAGCTGTGCAGTTGTGTTCCAGTTGTTTTGTACTTGTTTTTACTGAATTAAAGAGTTTTTGTTCATTGAAAAGCCATGTGTTTGACTTGAGAATACCTAAGAAGTAATCTACTAACCATACCCCTAGATCAAGCCGTTACAATTGGGGGCTCGTCCGGGATAGCAGTTGATGCAGTAGTCTGGAAAAACTGTGAGTAACATTAACATTACATTGAAATGGAGTCACCGATAACAGACTTTTCCATCTCCAAAGAAAGTAATATTCAACTGGAGTTAGCCAAGATTGAACTAGCAAAATTGGAACTAGCTAGTAAGGAGAGGTTGGAAAAAGAAAACCTAGCTAGTAAGGAGAGGTTGGAAAAAGAAAAACTAGCAATGGAAAAAGAAAAACTAGCAATGGAAAAAGAAAAACTAGCAATGGAAGAAAGATTAGCCAAATTGGCTATAGAGGAAAGAATGACACAAAACCAAGTAAAACAGGAAGCTATTACTAAACAGACTCAAATATTTGATATTTTCAGGTACATAAAATACGTTCCCAAATTCAATGAAAATGAACCTGTTGACCAGTATTTTGACCGTTTTGAAAGAGTAGCCACAGACTTTCCGTTCCCAAAAGAAAAGTGGGCTGTACTCGTCAGACAAGGACTCACTAAAGTCGCTAACCGCAAAGCACGAGAGGTCATAGTTTTATTGAAAGATGAAGAGTTTGATGATTACCAATATATCAAAGAAGCCATCATTAGAAGATACGAAACTGTACCAAAAAGTCATAGAGAGATGTTTAGAAAACCCACAATAGAGAACGCCGACGACCTAATTACCCAGCAGAAAAAACTCAATGAGACATCTCAACAAATCGTGTGTCAACATTGTAAAAAAGTAGGTCACGCACGAGGAGACTGCTGGTTAACAAACAAGAAAGGTTTAAAACAACCAAACAAAGGAATCGGAGCTTCTGAGATAAGTGAAAGTATAACACTACAGCCTGCGTGTCAAAATTGTAATAAAATCGGTCACGCACGAAAAGATTGTTGGTTTCTGAAAAAGAAAGTTTCAAAGCACTCAGAACATAAAATGGGAGCTTATGATATGATTGAAGGTCAGCCAAAGCCAAAGCCTGTGTGTAAGAACTGTGATAAACTAGGTCACACACTAGAAGACTGTTGGTTTATGGAAAAAAGAAAAGATTCACAGCAAATAGAACACGTGATGGAAGCCTACTATCGTCAGCCTAATTCAAAGGTAGAAACGTGTAAGGTTATCCAGTGTGCTGATGAAGGAAAGGAAAGTAAATCAGAAAGTTCACCAATGAAAGAATTGTCACCTTATATATCTAAAGGCGACACAAAAGATTCACAGCAAACAGAACACGAAATGGAAGCCTACTATCGTCAGCCTAATACAAAGGTAGAAACGTGCAAGGTTATCCAGTGTGCTGGTGAACAAAAGAAAAATAACTCAGAAAGTTCTTCAATGAAAGAAATGTCACCTTTTATATCTAAAGGCTGCATATCGATCTCAGATAATAGAGAAAGCACAACAAAGGTAGAACATGTTAATGTAAACCAGTGTGCTGATAAGAAGATAGAAACTTCATTTGAAAAGAAGATAGAAACTTCATTTGAAGAGAAGATAGAAACTTCAACTCTTGACGAATTTTCGCCATTTACATCTGAAGATAAAACTAAGCTACAAAAACCAGTTAAAATCCTAAAGGATACCGGTGAAACTATGTCCCTGAGTCTAGAGGGTAAATTATCACTCTCTGAACAAACATATACTGGACAAAAGTTACTAATCAAAGGCACTGAGATGGGACATGTGGAAGATCTGCTTCAACGCATTCATCTTAAGTCCGAACTTATTTCCGGTCCAGTGATTGTAGGAGATAAACCTACACTTCCATTTGACGGAATATCTGTCATAATTGGAAATGACTTAGCAAAAGGCTGTGTAAAGCCTGAACTGATTGTGACTCAAAATTCTGAAGTCAACAATACAGAAGTAAAAGATACTGAACTGTGCCCTATTTATGCCATCACCCGAGGCATGAATCAACAAGACAATAGGGACAAGACGCCTGGAGGACCAGCCAAAAATGACAATACTCGGAGCGAAATCGACTTGGAAGCTACCTTCTTTTCCAGGTTGGTAGAACCACCTGTAGACAGCGGAGGAGATAAGTTATCTCCCAGGCAGCAACTAATCCAAGAACAACAGAAAGATACAGAGCTGGAGAAGCTGCGTGAGAGTGTTGTGGCTGAGTCTGACGTCAGAGATGGCCCTGTGCAATATTTTGTACGTGGAGGAATGCTGATGAGGAGTTGGAGACCTCGCGATGCGCCGGAGGATTACTGGAGAGTGGTGGAGCAAATCGTGGTTCCGGTGAGGTACCGAGAGGACATTATTGAGGTAGCGCATGACTCGCCCTTTTCGGGGCATTTGGGGATAAACAAAACATATCAACGCATATTGCCCCACTTTTATTGGCCTGGGTTGAAACGTGACGTCACCGCCTACTGTAAATCGTGCGAATCATGCCAACTCATAGGCAAGCTGAACAAGACAGTACCAGTTGCGCCACTACGGCCCATCCCTGCTTTTGGCGAACCTTTCTCGCATATTATCATTGACTGCGTGGGACCCCTTCCCAAATCTAAATCAGGTCACAAATACTTGCTGACTATGATGTGTACCGCAACTAGGTATCCAGAATCGGTGCCCCTTCGCAGTATCAACGCAGAGAAAATAGCAGAGGCGTTAACCGAGTTTTTCACCCGGTATGGTCTACCCAAATCGGTGCAAACCGACCAAGGAACCAACTATACTTCCAAACTTTTTCAACAAGTTCTAGATCGATGGAAGATACAACATAGAATGTCAACGGCATACCACCCAGAAAGCCAGGGAGCGCTAGAGCGTTTCCACCAAACATTAAAGACGATGTTAAAAACTTATTGCCATGACCATCAGAAAGATTGGGACAAAGGAGTGCCATATGTGCTCTTTGCTGCCCGTGAAGCGATACAAGAGTCCTTGGGCCCTGAACACACCGTCAGAGGTCCCTTAAAACTGCTTAAAGAAGCCTGGACAGATGAACAAACCGAGAAAAGAGGACTCATTGACTGTGTAGATAAGTCTAAAAATCGTTTGTTCAATTCTTTTGTATGTGCTAGAGACAATGTAAAACAAGCCCAGCGCAAAATGAAAACTGTTTTTGATCAAAAATCACGAGTTCGCACATTTGCGCCAGGGGAAAAAGTGTTGTTATTTCTCCCCACCAACACTCACCCCCTTTCTGCTAAATACTTCGGTCCATACGAAGTAGATTCAAAGGTCAGTGAGGTCAACTACATGATCAAACCTTATGAGGGTAGGGAAATGGTAGAAGGTAAACATTCCCCTCCAACTCACCCCATGTCACCTATTGTTGTTGAGCCTGACGAGCAACACTGTGAAACTGACCATAAATTGAGTGGGTGTAAACTAAATAACTCCACTGTGTTTGATAACATTGATGAAAAACTAAAACATTTAAAAATGTCAGAAAGTAATGTCATCAAGTCCATTATTCTAGAATACCCTATGTTATTCAATGATGTTCCCACTAGAACACACTTGATAGAACATGATGTCATTTTGAATGAGAATGTTTCTCCCATAAAACAACTCCTGTATAGAGTTAACCCTAACCAGTTAGCTATTATTCAGAAAAAGATCCAATACATGTTAGATAATGATATCATCACCCAAAGCTGTAGCTATTGGAGTTCACCATGTCTCATAGTTCCAAAAGCAGATAAATCAGCCCGCTTTGTACTGATTACCGCAAACTAAATGCAGTAACTAAAACTGTATTGTGAATTGTATTGATGACAAGGAAATTGGTAGACCTTGAGCACTTACACATATTTGTCTTATGTTAACTTATGTTAAAAAAAAAAAAAAAAACATTATGCTATTTCTGCTACCAAAGAATTATTAAGTTTTCTAAAGTCTATAAGATGTAATTACTTACTAATTGATATCAAGATTTTGTTGTTGTTGGATGCTCAGTTTTATTTTTATTGTTTTTTGGGTTGATTAAGTAAATTGACTATTATTTTGAATAATATTCATATTTTGATGAAGATGAAATGTTTAATCTAAGATATATGTTGTATACAAAAGAGTGTGCACAGAAATTAATGACGCAATTAAGAAAATGTCACTGACATCTTAGAAATTGTATTTATAAATGAATTTTCTATAAACTAGCTTCATTCTGTCACTTACAAAGTTTAAATTTCTTAAATTTAACATACATGAATGTAATTTTGATATTATACTATAATTATAGTCGTAAGTTTATGAAATCTATAATGCTCATTAATTGTCGCAACTTATTGTCGCGTAGAGATTTTTTTTTTTTTACCTTAAGAGGTGATGTGGTTAATTTGCATTAGAAAGAGAGAGTAGAATGATACTGATAGAGAGATAGAAAAAACGTGAGAGAGAGAAGGAGAGTATTGTTTGATTCTAGGAATTGGGGTCAACAGTTATCTAATGTATAGTTAGAAAGACGGCCAGCAGGCTTGAAATTGAAAATTAAACTGTCCTAGAGCTGAGACCGTAATTGGGTCAAGCATACACTAGTGAACAGTGGAAAACTTATGCTACAGAGATAGTATGATTTTTATGAATGGAAAGAAATTTAATTTCAATACGGGAAGTGTCGCCGCGGTTGAGTTGATTGTCGGTTGAGTTGATTGTCAGTTGAATTGATTGTTGGTTGAGTTGATTGTCGTTTTTATTGTTATGAAGTTATTGACAATGACAAAAGATGTTTAGTTCCGAATTAAATGAACGTGGGTTGAGTTAACCTTAAAAGAATGAAAATTATTGCATTGTATTGATTTTTCAATGAAGAATGAGATTGTTGTTTTCTATCTAGACTTAAGCTATGATATTTCTTGTCTTGCCAGAGTTTATCTGGATAATGTATTACTGTATTTTAATTTTTTTCCCATTTTGTTTTGACCTCGGTCATTTTTCAGTGTGTATAAAAAAAATTGTTTTTTCACGCTTCACCGAATTTATTATTGTACAATGACAAGGGAGAATACTGATAACTTCTAAAGTTATGCCCCTTTTATTTTGACCTAAATGGTTTATGTTAAGTTGAGTTTTTCTCTTTTTGTTAAGTTAATACTACTATTATGCTGTTGTCAGTGTTGTGCGTTATATTTACACTGCTGTGTTTAATTAATAATGTCACACTTTCTTCCTTATGTTCTCATAAGTTTTACCCCTATTATTGTCACATACTTTTGTTCCTGTACCTTGAGATATTTGTATTAAAAAAAAAAAATATTTAGTTTAAGATTAACAAAAATATTTTTTTTTATCCCCGGATAATAGGGTGTTACGAACCTTGCCCTCTTTACCCCAGCTATCCCTTATAGCTGACCTCTACGTTCATTGGTTAAGGCCAGTGACTGGCTAATGTGTAAACGTGTCACGAGTGGACACGGGTGTGTTTGCTTACTTTTTAAGTCGTCGAGCTGTGCAGTTGTGTTCCAGTTGTTTTGTACTTGTTTTTACTGAATTAAAGAGTTTTTGTTCATTGAAAAGCCATGTGTTTGACTTGAGAATACCTAAGAAGTAATCTACTAACCATACCCCTAGATCAAGCCGTTACAATACATAAAAACATAGAGACACACGCATGCTTACACACACACATACAGAGAAACATACAGACACACGCATGCTGACACACAAACACATACAGAGAAACATACAGACACAAGCATGCTGACACACACATACAGAGAAACATACAGACACACGCATGCTGACACACACACATACAGAGAAACATACAGACACATGCATGCTGACACACACATACAGAGAAACATACAGACACACGCATGCTGACACACATACACATAGAGAGAAACATACAGACACACGCATGCTGACACGCACCCATTCATTCAGAAAAACATAGAGACACACGCATGCTTACACACACACATACAGAGAAACATACAGACACACGCATGCTGACACACAAACACATACAGAGAAACATACAGACACAAGCATGCTGACACTCACATACAGAGAAACATACAGACACACGCATGCTGACACACACACATACAGAGAAACATACAGACACACGCATGCTGACACACATACACATAGAGAGAAACATACAGACACACGCATGCTGACACACACACATATACAGAGAAGCACACAGACACACGCATGTTGACACACATACACATGCAGAGAAACATACAGATACACTCATGCTGACACACACACACACATACAGAAAAACATACAGATACACGCATGCTGACACACATACACATAGAGAGAAACATACAGACACACGCATGCTGACACACACCCACACATTCAGAAAAACATAGAGACACACGCATGCTTACACACACACATACAGAGAAACATACAGACACACGCACATAGAAACACACACACATACAGAGAAACATACCGACACAAGCATGCTGACACACACATACAGAGAAACATACAGACACACGCATGCTGACACACACACATATACAGAGAAGCACACAGACAGACGCATGTTGACACACATACACATACAGAGAAACATACAGATACACGCATGCTGACACACACATACAGAGAAACATACATACACACGAGTGCTGACATACATATTATAGAGAAACATACAGAACAAGCATGCTGATACACTGACACACATACAGAGAAACATACAGACACACGCATGCTGACACACACACAAACAGAGAAACATACATACACACGCATGCTGACACACATACACATAGAGAGAAACATACAGACACACACATGCTGACACACACCCATACATTTAGAAAAACATAGAGACACACGCATGCTTACACACACACATACAGAGAAACATACAGACACACGCATGCTGACACACATACACTTAGAGAGAAACATACAGATACACGCATGCTGACACACACACATACAGAAAAACATACAGACACACGCATGCTGACACACACACACATAAAGAGAAACATACAGACACACGCATGCTGACACACACACAAACACATACAGAGAAACATACAGACACACGCATACTTCACGCATAAAGAAAAACATACAGACACATGCATGCTGACACACACACACACGTAAAGAGAAACATACAGAAACACACATCCTGACACACACACATAGAATTTTTAAAAATGTATTGTTAAATCGCAAACTGATTAAACTAAATGTTGAAAAACCAACTAATACATACAAAACAAGAATCAGAGGTGTAAGAAATGTATCCGTAAACCATTTTTATTTCTATAAATAAGTTCGTTCCAGATAATGAAAAAAGTTATTTTTTAATAGCACTGCATTTAGTGAAAGAAAAATTCAAAGATTTTAGAAGAGAGAAACATATTTAGATACCCAACACAAAGTAAAAGGAAGAAATCTTTTAAAATAGTTTTTATAGAGTCTAGAGTCTAGACATGGCTTTCAGACTCTCGTAGATTTCTTCTGCCGTAGGCACGATCTGGGATACACGAAGCAGGAACCCGATGGAGCTAGTGGAACTTGGACGAAGTTCATACGCAGCGGTGTAGATGTTGGGATTGCGGTTCAGCGCCCAGTCGATGGACGAACCGGAAGCGGCATCTGCGAGGCTATACGAATATAACAGAACATTAAAGATAAGTTTTTAGTTTCATAAAAAGTTTTTTAAAAGTACAAGTTTCTGTTTCAGACCATTTTAGCTAATTCATCAGTTTCCTGGCCGAGGCATACTTTGCTGTTGTGTTGCAAGCATTATTCCCTGCCATATTTAATTTTTTTTAGTTCAGCTAATAGACTCGGGGGTACCATAGAGACCCGTAAACAAACGACATAGCATTCACCGGGACACGAACCACGTATCTTCCGGGCGTTTGTCGTTCGCATATTCACATATTCAAAACTAGACATAAAAAAAACACATATAGATATAATAAAATATGTGTATTACAAATCACAAACACATATCACATACTGTAATATGCAAACGAAAGAATCTATTTGAAAATATTTAAAACAATAGTACACTTAACAATGAAGAACAGACTCGGTGTCTTACTAAAAACTTTGCTTTGCTTCTTCTTTGTGACAAAAAAAGGCATTCAAGAAAAATTTAAAGACATTTCTTTTTAACTAAGTTGATCAAGTACACCTCCATCGGCAAAAACTTAGTTTAAAACTATTTTAGAATGTTATTGTCGTTTCGTTTTTATGAGCGCGCTGAGCATGCTTGCATTAACATAGCGTGAGGCGCTATATAAATGACCAATTTATAATTAATTAATTAAAAGGAAAATTTATTAATTGTAACGTTATATTTGGTTTGATGTTTTTACCATTCATACACACACACACAGAAAGTCTATTGGTCTGTCTGTCAGTTCGATACTTAGAGCGTCGGTGGGCAAAGCACAGAGGATCCAACGAATAGTGCTGTTGACTCGTTAACATCTGCGTTTGTAGTTGTCTGTGTATGGCAAGCAATATTTGGGATTTGAAACAAAACAATAGGCCTAGACTATGAGTCGATTATGACAAATTAGACATCTAGTGTTTGCAAGGCATTTAATGTTAAGAAATTATTTTATGCGCATCAAACATAATTAAAAATTTTAGAGTATTTCTTTGAGAAAAAACAACAACTCATTGTACATCATACTTGAATGATTTCCCCCTGAACTTTAAAATAAATCGAAAACCGGTTTTCGTTTAACATCCCCTAGTTCTTGGACATGGTATTTAGGCGCTAGTAGTATTCTTCGGCCTTAGGCACTAGCTGGGTTGCAGAAAGCAGGATCCCGATGGAACTAGTTGAACTGGGACGCTGTTCTTAGGCAACAGTGAAGATGCTGGGCTTGCGGGTCAGCGCCCAGTCGACTGATGAACCGGAAGAGACATCTGCAAAGCATTGAAATAAAAACAGAACATGTTGTTATTGAATTATGCCATAGTTTTAAAATGATCTAGGCCCTCGCTAATGCACTCGTTTTATGATTTGTAAGCTGTGAATACGCGTCCGTCTTTCGCTAGTATTTTCTATCTATTCGTCCCCACACACACACCCCTTTTTTTTTTACTTCTCTATTTTCATGAGTCTCCAACGCTGTATAATACAACTACATCCTACCTACATCATACAACCTAAATATCCCGTAGTCTGTTGGACATAATAACAAACACCATTTTGTTTGTACATTTTAACTGGAGCGTGAGAAACGAACACCCCAAAAACGTGTTCTCCCATCACGAGTTCTCAATAAAAGAAAGTTACGTGGGTTGTGTTTCTCTAAAACAAACTCGTCCCACTTACCTATATTATTATATTGTTTCTCCAAAATTTATGGCTAGCTGCGCACGGTTTTCTTCACGTGACTCCTTCGTGATGTTTAACCAGGTTGATTGTAAATATGTCAATGAGATTAATTCTCTACACTTATATAAGAGCTTGAGTTGAGCTTGTCTTTTGAATTCAGAGTTTTTGGGTGCTTGTAGAAGAGAAGTGAGTATTTCCATCTAGGCAGCCATGACTCTCTGTATCTATGTAACTATAGTTATGTGTATGAATGTATCTATCTAGTTATTATCATTTATATATCTATCTATATCTATCTATCTATTTATCTATTTATCTATTTATCTATTTATCTATTTATCTATTTAACTATTTATCTATTTATCTATTTATCTATTTATCTATTTATCTATTTATCTATTTATCTATTTATCTATTTATCTATTTATCTATTTAACTATTTATCTATTTATCTATTTATCTATTTATCTATTTCTCTATTTATCTATCTTTCTATCTATCTATCTATCTATATCTATATCTATCTATATCTATATCTATCTCTCTCTCTCTCTCTCTATATATATATATATATATATATATATACATACATCTATCTATCTATCTAACTGGCTGTCTCTTTTCTTTTTTTAATTCTATTTATCTATCTCTCTATTTACTATCAACTACCAATCTATCTCTTTTTCTTTTTATCTGACTATCTATATATTTGTCTATCAAACATCTATGTATATTTCTCTCTCTCTATGGGTCTGTCTATCTGTCTCTCTCTGTCTGTCTCTCTCTCTCTCTCTATCTCTCTCTATATATATATATATATCTTTTGATCTTTCTATATATATCTATTTTCTATAGCATCCATCTATTAATATTGCTCCGGCTTTCTTAGCATCTATCTATTGATATATCAATCTATTTATTTATCTATATATCTGTAAATCTATCATCACATCCGTACATTCATCATGTATTCATGAGCTAATCCACTTCACTCCAATTTGTCAATAATAATCTGTTCAGCAATATATTATCAAATATTTAAATACGACATGAAGGATTAATTAATGTGTCTTACGCTTATCCGTGATTGGAGTCTAGTCTCGCGGAGACCGTACCCTAAGTCTATGTCTTATCTAATAACGCTTTTTTAAATGACTTCTTCGCTCCGTATGTCTGCCTAAATGTTTCCTCTGTATACAACTTTCGCTTTTAATTTTTCATGGAGAAAATCATAGCGATTAAATAAAACGGAAGCGGTCCATCTTATTATAGTCTTTGGTCTTTGCTATTAATTATGAAAATATTTTTACATTGAGAACACTATTTGCTACCCATCAACCAATGGGATAGTTATAAGAAAGACTAAATGAAAAATAACAAATTGCAAGACCTTTTGCTTACTGCTACGGACATATTTTACTTTTCAATGTTATGATGAAAAATTGTTCATGTCTTTTTTCTTCCTTTATAATTGACTGTCGTCTAGGATGGCTCGAGTTATCTTCGCTTTGTTGGCTCTTGTCGCCGTAGCTTACAGTGAACCACTCCGCTTCGATGGGTAAGTCTAGAACAGGGGTCAGGGACCTTTTTGTCAGAGAGAGCCATGGGTTCCCGACCCCTGGTCTAGAAGATGGCTTTTGTAGAAGAGGGGTTTGCAATGTTTTAAACTATTATTCTATGATACCGCTAAATATTCACATAATTTATAAAGTATTAAAGATAATAAAGTTTGGTTTGTAGATCTCTTTGGAACGACTCTGTATTTAGTTATTATACCAATGGACAAATTTGACGTTACAATGTCTCATTTAATATTTCAGATTCCAGCTACTTAATGTGCTAACTAAGGGTTATGAAGACACCAAGTTTCTGTACGACTTCTCGGAGCATTATCCTGACGTGAGTTTTTTTTATATTTCAAATGACAAATGAACTACCATTCAAATTAGTCTAGTTATAACCGCACTGTGCCACCAGCTTTGCATCGTTTGATCAGCTACATACGTTGTGCCACCAGCTAAAACATTGCTGTTCATGGGGCTAGTAAAGAAGCTTTCATTATTTCCTGTAGCCATCTCATGCAAAGAAATCGTGTCGCTAAGACAATGCCCCTGCAGATTTTACATTCTCTAACTAACGCACGTATCAGTAATGGGAAGACTGACTGCGTATCTAACGCTAGGTATTCAGAGAATCAAGTCTAAATCTATTTTATTTTAGGACCTATATATTACAGACGCTCCTTCTATAAAGAAGATTATTGCGTCCTACGTTCATCCGTTGTCGAGTCTAGTCTTGCATTGTTAATAATGTTTTAAATGATGATAATTTACTGGTTTTCCTGATATGTTCAGGAAACACATTGCGTCCACTAACGCCATACGGGAAGAAAGAGTACTTAAATGTACTTGCTTAAGGGATAAGAAAAGTGTTTCTGTCCTTATGTTTATCAGAGCGTTGCCATAGGTTGTAATTGGGTTGTATTTCTAAATTAGCGTTTAATGCTTTATGTATTATTACTACTTTACTCGTTGCTCTTCTGTCCTCTAGTGTTTCTAGATATCGCGTACGACCGCAGCGTCGAAAACAAACAAAAAAATCCACTGTATTGCAAACAGTTGCTTATTGTGTTTATTTCTCATTTCCAGTTGGACTTTTGGAGGTACCCCAGAACGAACCAGAACGCCACCATTCTAATTCCCCCAACACTTGCTGAATCTTTCAAGAAACAGCTCGACGTTCGCGGCATCTCTTTTGCTGTGGTCTCAACCGATGTCCAGAGGTAACAGCTGGAAACATACATTTTCTTATAAAACTTGATAGTCTCCTTAACTTTTGTTAACTCTTTCAATACGTAAAATCAAACCGAGCCATAATGTTCCGGCATACAGTATGGCTAAACGTATTGAAAGAGTTAAAGACGCGAGGCGACATCCGAGCTCGTAGGAAACTTTAATTTTTTTTTTCTGGCATTCTTGTTCTGGGTATTTCTACTTGAATGCTCCAAGCTAACCAGGATCCGACACACATTACTCCCCCCCCCCCTCCTAAACCTACAATTACCAACGCACTATACAGAAATTCAGAACAGCTGAAAAAAAGACATGGAAATATGTTTAACTGGCAAACCTACGGTCCTGGAATAATTTTAATCCTGGTGAACTCTAGGATTTGTGTTACGAGGGTGTCCTCAGTCTAGCCAGCTCTGATGGGGTACCTGAAATTAGTTGGCGGGGGAGGGGGGACGAAATAAAGGCGTCAGGGCTTTGTGTAGACTACAAAATCTTCTATTATGCCGTGGCCACAGAAACAGGTGAGCACTGCTTCACCAAGCCCTAGTGTCAACTTGAATTATTTGGTTATCCTTATAGTAATTTCAATGCTGAATTTAAAGTGAAAACCGTATACAAAAAATCGGAGAAATGGTATGTAAGCTATAGAGTTTTTTTTACTGTAGCCCCAGTCTGAAAGCTGATTTTGAGAAATTTCAAATTTACTATTTTGCTCTTTCACATGAAACAATGCATGGTGTTACTTTACAAATATTATTTTTTATAATTTATAGTTACTTTTAAAATAACAAATAACAACATAAATGTGCAGAAATAAATAAATTAATCGAAATCCGAAAATCCATATTTTACACTTCTACGACATATTTTTTAGCTCAAAATAGCTCGAGACACAAAGCGACTCATTTCGTGGTGGAGGGTCTTTAAACTGTTTTAGAAGTCTACGTCAAACGCCAAAGTTAAATTTTTCTTGTAGGGAGAATGAGATAGTATGAAACATATCCAATCCATCTATTAGTTTAACAAGCAAAAAAAAAACCACCCTAGGGAGAATATAATATATATTAAAACTGACCTACGGTTGATTGGTTTACTATATTTATTGCCATGCATCAAATGCCTTAAAGTACATGTCGTAAGGGGCTGATTGTAAACAACTATCACTGGTTCCTTATTCTGGCATTGAACTTTATCTTTTCCATTGTTTCTAGCATCGTTGATGCCGGGTCTAACCCTGCCTCAGACGATGACCTGACGACCGGGAAACGCCAGGCCGGTAGCATCATTGACCACCGAAGTTATCACACATACAATAGGGTAGGTCATCTGTTACTCTATTAGATTCTGACTGTAACAAAGCGCAGTGAGTTTGTACCAACATGTAACGTTTATTTACTTCAGGGTATTAGCAAACGACATTAGTACACCAAGTTACACTAAATAAAAAGAAAAAAGTTTTAATCAGTTGCACTAAAATATAAGTATAAACTTAAAAACTATCATATTTTCGAACTACGTTTGTGTATGTAATTCAAAGGCACACACACCCATATATATATATTAAGACCACGACCAATTCTTGTGCCAGACGTGCAACAGGGATTGTCACTCGCTTGAGGGCTTGTACAGACACAGCAGAAGCTGCAAGGCCAGGAGCACAGATTCCCTCAAGGGCACACTAAATTCCGTCGTCTCTCGAGACTAATGGAAGCCAATATCCATCCCCACTTTCGTCGTCCAAACTCCTTTGCTATTGACATTAACCTGGATAAGTCCCACAGCTGGTGACTTTGTACCGTCTCCGGCCATCTAATGTTTAGTATGCGTCTGAGGAAATCTATGTCTTTCAGTCAACCTCCAGATTTCTGAGCCAAAGAACAAAAAACTGCCTTATCATTGATGTTAAAGAGCCTGATCTTGTTCTTTAGGGACAGAGCGCTAGAGCAGGGGTCGACAACCATACGGCACGCGTGCTACACTTGGCAGCGAATTTCAATGGTCCGCGGAAGACCTCAAAATGGCAATTAAAGTCTTTGCAACAAAAAAAAAGCGGGGCGTTTTTTTTAAGGTGTTGGTACGCTGGATGAATTAGAAATCCTACTGTGGCATCATATGATCGAAATGTTTCGGACCCCTGCGACACAGTATTGCGATTGAAATCTAACTGGACTTTTATACTTCCAGATTAACGAGTACATGAATAGTATCAGAGCCGCCTTCCCCGACAATGTGCAAATCTCTAACTTGAACTACATCACTCACGAGGGAAGGGTCGTAACTCTAGTCAAGGTGAGTCACTATTGTACTCATAACCCTAAAAGTATTACACTTAAAAAATTAACAACAATAATAATATCAATGCTTTTTTATATAGCGCTAGTACCCATGCTATTACATTTAGCATGCTCAGTGCGCTCTTAGTATAAATTGTAGTGGCAGATGTATAGGTAGGCACGCAAGGAACACAGCCTTTAGTTAAAGAGAAAGGTCTGTATACTCTTTTTTTAAATAGTCCTTGTCTATGCCTAAGAATATCTAAATGTCTGAGGCAAGCTGTTCCACATAGAAGTAATTATTAGATTTTGCAAAGGTTTGCTTCAAATACATTACACTTACCGGATAGGAACGCATAATCTATACACTGGCAATCTGTGGCACCTCCATTAAAACCTTAGTATCTTTGTCAGATTTTTGTTTATAAAACCGGTTTTGTTTCTTAAGACTAAACAAAATGTATTCAAAAGTATAAACTGGTAATTAACATTAAATTTCTATAATTTAAAAAAATATTTGAATTTGTGTTTAGAACTCTCTTTTTTTAACAACGCAAGTATTTTGTGTGCAATATATCAGTATGAACAGCTTGTCGTTGTTTTACTTTGTTTCACATTTAAAATACACATGCGCTTGTTCAAAATACTAATAGACGTACACAACTTAAAAAAATAGCTGTGCAATTGTAAACAAAGAAGCTTACCCTATTGAAAAGGTATAATTTTATACCCGATGCTATATTTTATTTTAATGAGCGCGTTTTTACATGGCGATCTCCTTACAGCTCTTTGGCACCACCTCTGCCACCAAGAAACCAGCCATCGTCGTCGAAGCTGGCATCCACGCCAGAGAATGGATCACACCAGCTGCCAACATTTGGGTCATTGAAAAGGTCAGTGGTCCTCGTCTAGCCCACATCTAGTGGGGCTGCAAAGTGCCGATTTAGTGTCCTGTATCATTTCTAAGTAAAAAAAAGAGCCACATCTGATAACTGGAGAACGGATTCGCTAACAATTGCTGGGCAAAACGTCCTACTTTTAGCATTGGAAGAGAACTGTCAGCTAACACCGTTAATTAAAATAAATCCCAATCTTAAAAATTTTAGAATTGGTTCAATAAACAACATTTGTTAGGCCACAAAATTCCAAGTTTAGCTACTGGGGAACTGGTTCAGCTAATACTTGTGGAACCACAAATGGCACATTAATCGATTGGGAAGTACAATTAGCTAATAGCTGCTACAAGGTTTAACTCAAAAAGATGAATGGGAAAGACCCAAAATAGTCTAAGAGGACGCACAAACATGTATGCAAAATTTCATCGCCAAGAATATGATTTCAACATCGCTGTCTCAAAGAGAGAGGGAGGGGGTGAGGAGGGGCATTACTGTCGTGCATAAGCGTGGAGTATCTTATTTCTAGTTGTCAATTCTCCCCCAATGTTTGTGACTTTCAGCTGTTGACAGATTACAAAGCCGGAAACGCCAATGCCAGAATGATGCTGGACAAATATGATTGGTACTTCGTACCGGTGGCCAACCCAGACGGATATGAATACACATTCAGCACGGTGAGTACTCTTTTACATCTTGATCTGCAAGCAACGTGAGTTGTTATTTTGTAAATATTTTTTTCACGTGACGGGGTATAAATTCAAAGCTCGAGTCTTGGTGAAATCTAGGATTAGTTTACGGGTCTGGAGTGTGTTCCTGGGTCTACCCAGTTCAGATGGGCACCTGGCAAGTCTGTACCCATGGGCCTCTTTGCTGGCGAAGTCTGGAAACCACCAGTAGGTTACGATTGCATCAAGAGCACGCCGTTGGGCCAACGCATGGCGGACAACCCCTGCTGTTACTCAGATTGCTCTCGCTCTCACTAGCATTCGAGAGGTCCGAGACCTCGGTGGGGAGAAAGAATTGAGCTCAGCGTTCCCGCCTCAACCCCGCCCTGGTGCCTAGATACACATGACTATAGTATGGCATTTGCGCTAACAGGCGACATTGCAGGTATATGGGGAAGCCATCGTAATGATGATCCGAGGGGAATTCCGCAGTGGGAGAAAGATAGTGCATGTGGCTGCGGAAGCCGTACCCTATAGCCGTACAGTGGGGTGGCTTGAGTCAAGACCGAAACTTTGTTGTCCCCCGCTCGGTCACTCCTGAACATCATTACGACGTTTTTTTTAAATGTAATTTTAGTATACTATGGGTACCTACGAGACTTTGGGGATATGTTAGGCGGCTAGGCATTGTTCCAGCCAATACATCTCCAAGTATATATGCCTGCATGCGTTTGGAACAGAAAGTTGTGAAAACTGCTAAACTTGCAGCTCGTATAGTTTACTTCTACATTACTAGACTATACTCTATTTAAATGCAATGGGCCGTATTGCTGCTGAGAGTTAACACCCTTGCCCCTTTTACAAGTCAATCTTTTATGACTGACTTGTAATTTTCAAGTCAGTCATAAAAGATTGACTTGTAAAAGGGGCAAGGGTGTTAACTCTCAGCAGCAATATCTCCATTTGTTGAATGTAGATATCTCCTTTGAAGTAGAAAAAGAAAAACATGGGAAAGATAAATATTTTTTAATTCAATTTATTGCCTTATGTCTCCAAGAGGATAGAGTGGCTAACACAATCATGCATTGTCAATGGGAAGCCCATTTCATATTCTGAACATGACATTAGTAATCGAATCCCGAATCTGCAATCGTCCTTGTAGTATTTTTCCTGTTGTATGTAATACAAATAACAATATCTTTTTTTATCTCACAGAACCGTATGTGGAGAAAGAACAGACGATACATTAGTGCCAGATGTAGTGGTATTGATCTGAACAGAAACTTCGATATTGCATTCGGAAGTACGTCCGTGTATTTATGACTTAAAAAAAAACACAACACTGTTTAATTATTATGAAATCAAATACAGCAATAAGAAACACTTACTTAAATTAAGTAATAAATTAATATATATATAGGCCTATATATATATGTTGGCTTCTTTAGTCTCCTAGGCTGTTTAACGCATTGGGAAAAAATATTGAAATACATCAACTGGAAACGGCCTCTAAAAGATTTTTTTTTTATTAACTATATTGCTGAATTCTTTATATATTGTTATTCGTTTCTCCGTCATTTTGACGGGCATAGGAACTAGTTTTTTTTATATTTATCAATTTTATCAACGTGTATGTTTCTACCCAATCTACTCAGTCCTCGCTCCATATATCTTCTTCTTCTACAGCGTACCACATTATTTTTTTCAGTTTAAATTATCTTTTCCGTCTCTTTGATGAACGCAATCTAACCAGTTCCAGTTATCAATCTTATATATATATACTCAAATTGTTACGACTCAAATAATTTCACTCAAGCTTACTAATGTCCACTATGACATGGGTCGGCAAGCTTTTGATTATAGTGTGCCGAAATGGGACTTCTAATTCTTTCAGCGTGCCAACAGCCTAAAAGTCGACATGCTTTAGCACTCAATTTGTTGAAGAAGAGACCTGAATTGCATTTTTGGGGTCTTCGGCTTGCCAATGAAAATCGGTCTGGCAAGTCTGGCGTTCGTGCCGTAGCTTGTCGACCCCAGCTCTAGAACACAAAGAGAGTCGTCATCCCATTTCGAGATCCGTTCTTCTTTATTCCGATACTCAAGCACTTTGACACTTTCTCGACATCTCGTTAGGCATTTTGGCACTCTTTGTCTACACTTTCGACCTTCTCCCGACACTTAAAAACTTTCACATTGCTTGGAAACTCTCTAAATACTCCCGTGGGCTCTCAATACTTAGACTTAGAGGCTCTCTAGAAAGACCTCCATTATCGACTTTTGCGCTTGACAGTTCCGACACTTCTTGACAATTCTTATTTCGTAAGTTCGTCTACCAATTATTATTTTACTAATGTTAACGTAGTATCAGGCTGCTAATCAGATTATCGGAATACACAGTCATTAATCTGCAGACAAAGAACTCGTTTAGACTTCTTGCATGCTTTGCGTGGACTTATAGGGGCCTGCAGTTTTGATGATGACATTTAGGATCTTGTATACTACATGGGGACAATCATCATTAACAATGATCG
The DNA here is from genome assembly GCA_949126835.1 of Anisus vortex. Taxonomy (NCBI): domain Eukaryota; kingdom Metazoa; phylum Mollusca; class Gastropoda; family Planorbidae; genus Anisus; species Anisus vortex. The sequence continues at coordinate 36,977,830 of OX421503.1, forward strand.
TGGTTTATCATAATTATTTTACTGTCATTTGTACACTTCCAGCTACCGGTATTTCCAGAACTTGTTCCAGTGAGATCTACCTTGGTGAATCAGCTTTCTCTGAACCCGAGACTGCCAACTTGAGAGACCTCTTCTTGAGTTTGATTGACAATGCCGTCGCTTACCTGTCAGTTCACTCCTACTCCCAGGTAAGAAGACATTGTGTTTTTGGACATCAGAAAAATAGCGCCTAAAAATCCGACTCAACATCCATCTATATATTTACTCATCTATATCAGCCTGTCTGTCGGCCGTTCGTGTGAATGTCAGTCTGTCTACACTTGATTTATGAATAAAAAATGAAAGTAATGGATTTTTCATATATTATATAGGCCTATTCAATTACACTTTATTCTACAGTTCCTTCTGGTACCGTGGGGTTACACTGAGTACGTTTCCAGACCTGCCAACTCTGTAGAACTGGTGAGCAAGATTGTTTTTTAAAGCCTTGACAACTCTCATACGCTCACTCTTTATCTATCTATCTACTGTGCAGAATTCTTACCCCGCATGATCCATACATTTTAATGCCAATTTTTTCACAAGAATAACGTTTTTTTCCTGTTGCCATATTAATTTGAGTTTTTCCTAAACCAGACTAGAGATTATAAAATGTAGAGCAAATATAGAATATAACTATTATAATATACAAAGTATACAATATAGAACATTTTGAATATAAATATACAGAATGTAAAATAGCTTAGAATATAGAACATACAGTGTATAAAATATATCGAATATATAGCATACACATTGTGAAACAATTTGAACTAAGAGAAATAAAATAATGAATATTTGGAAATTATAACCAAGAATTCATAACATTGAAAGTATCTATTTATTTTAGAATATAAGATAACCATACCAGATGGTTTCAAATAACAATTATACAAATAAGACCATTAAGAAATTAATAATATTAGGCACATAACATTAAATATATTGAAATATTAAATATTGGATGTATAGGTTTTTAGCACTGAGAAGAAAAAAAGCATTTATTAAATAGAATATATAAGGCAACAGTATCTAATGTTTCGACTTTCTTTCTGCTCCACTAGGACCGTGTTACCTTACTTATGACACAAGCTTTGATTGCTAAACACGGAACCCAATATTACCACGGTACTGCCTGGCAACTGCTGAACTGTAAGTCTTAATATTACTGTATTTATAACAATAATAATACGTTTATTTATATAGCGCTGCCGACAAACATATTGTACGCTCAGAGCGCATTTAACATTGAGCTACGAAAACATGCTTAGAATCATGGATAAAATAATCTAGGCTAATAGGTATTAGGTATTTAATTTTTTTTTATTGCAAAAAGGATAGAGAGCAAATTGATAATCTCATAACTATACGAAACAATATAAGATAGAGCACAATAATGCAGTATTTACCAACCTAATATAAACGTATAGTAGTAGGGGGTCTAATCATGTTAAAGGAAGGTAAATCTTAAAATAAATGAGCTTTTTTAAAAGTCCTTTTTAAAAGTAGTGATACAACTTGTCTACCTGAGCTGGAAGCTGTGCAAATTGATAATAAAAAGCCAAAGTAAGATTTCTAATTCATTCCGCGTGCCAACAGCCAAAAGTCATCCTTTTCTAGCATTCAATGTTTTGTACAGGAGACAATATTTTTGCTGTCTTGAGTGGTCCGAGTGCCATTGAAACTCGCTTTGTTTGCCAAGTCTGGCACGCGTTGCGTAGGTTGCCGACCCCTGGTTTAGAAGATTACATTGATCGTCTTTATATATAGATTTTAAGAATTCTTTTCAAATGACTTTCAGACGCCGCCAGTGGCGCTGCTGAGGACTGGGCCCTGTCCAGGAAAGCCGGCCTCTACGCCATGTGCTATGAGCTGAGACCCCACGCCAACGACCCCAGGGCATTCATTCTGCCACCCAGCGAGATCATCGGCACCGCCGAGGAATATTACGACAGCCTCGTGGTCATGGCCAGAGAAATGAGAGTCTAAATATATAGATCAGTGCATTGCATCCATTTCTTTTTGGAAAGCATAATTTGAAACCTTAAAAAAAAAAAATGCAAGTTCCTGAATTCAAATAAAAGATCTTAACCATTGATTCATTTGTTTGTTCGTTTTTGTGTTTGATTTTGTTAACATTTAGACTTTAGACATTTGCTTCAAGTAAAATGTCAACAGCTAAATCTTTTTTATTTCTAAATCCAAAGGAGTGAATGAATGAGGAATGTATGTAAAGCAATTATTATTTTGAAAATTCAAGAAAAACAAAGACAAATTATTTGTTGGCAAAATGTGCATTTTTTTTTCAGCCTGTAGCCTATTTTTGAGGGCATGGTGGCCATGTGGTAGCGCGTTCGGCTAGCGTACCGAAGGTCCTGGGTTCGAATCCTGGTGCAGGCTAGGATGTTTTCCCGCGTCCGGAGGGTGTCCCTGAGTTTACTCAGCTCTAATGGGTGCCTGACATTAGTTGGGGTAAAGTAAAGTAGGATGTTCATAGTGCTGGCCACACAGGCATCTAGTATGCCGGCCTGGTCACAGAAAGAGGTGAACGCTGCTTCGCCGGCCCTATGGATCAATTTGGTCCTACGGGAATTACGTGCACTTTTACGTTTAAATGTTAACTTCAAGGATTTTTTGGACTCGAAAAATGGTAGTTTACAGCGCCAGTCCTTACATCACATTCCAAATCAATTCACACTATCAACCCTATCGACACAAACCTCTAAAACACACACACACACACAACTTTTTAAGCACGGGCCAACCCCCGTGTGGGTATCGGGGTCCTGGAAACGACCAGGTGAAAGAATAAGCCCACTACTTTGTCCCACTTGCATGTCGTAAAAGGCGAATAACAGTGGGTTGTGCATTGGGTATAACCACTGGTCTATAAATAGAATGGATTAGGCAAGGAAGTAACATTCTTGAAGCCAAAATAAATAGGCTCTCAAGTGACTTTCACTTATCTATAAAAATATTTCCTAAACACTGACCTGTAAATACATTTCAAGCGACTTAGACTTCCTTTTTATCGTATGGATTTGTTCTAATCATAAGTGGTTTATTCCTGTAACTCGCTTATGTAGATAAGTGAATGGTGGGTATAGGGAATTCATTTTGGCTTCAATTTGCGCATACACATTTAATATGGAGGCGCAATCCATTCTTTTTATAGATCAGTGGGTATAAACCCGGCACGTAAAACTCATATCCCCTTAGTTCCACAGAGGTCCCGATTGCACTTTCCTCGACAGAGGTCTTTGCGCGCCTCCTGCTGGGGGGCTCTGGTGTTACTGTCATAGAGATGATGTGTAATGTCGTGAAGGAGCCTGGATCCAGGATGTAACGATTCCACAGAGCTTACCCAAAATCTAGATACAAAAAAGCACAACTGAGTGTTCGAACCATTTGAGGAGCTCTGTGGAATGTGGAGAATGGACCATAGGCCAAAGCCTCCTCGGCACAGCACAGAAATCTTGACTCACTGAGACCTGGCCCCAGAGTGCCGCTTGAAAGTGCTGGGCGCAAAACTAAAAACTCCCTCGAACTGCGGGGCTGGAAAAAAGCCACAAAAAAAAAAACAACAGAATAACAATGCCATAAAAACTGTCTGGCATTGACTGCAAGAGAGCAAACAGCTCTGCAGACTGACTAATAGTAGAAGAAGAAGAAGACGCACGTGCCAGGTGCTCACAAAAACCTGTTGTTATTTTATTTACCGTTTTGTTTTTTCGTGCTGCTCGGCGTTCATTGCGGTCTCCACCGTGAATATGGTAGAAAACTGGTCGTATAGTACACTAACCTTTCGACCTCCTAAAATTCTTGACTTAAACAGGATGTAAACAAAGTGGGCAAATGCTTATAATATTATATATATATAACAAAATATAAAATAATGAATTAATTTTTGATGTATTGTTCTATATGTAGAGCTAAATCTATTTTTTTTTTATTCAAGGGAGGAAATAAATGTTTAAAAATGTAAAACCATGGTTATTTCCCTTATTAAAGTTTTTAAAAAAATGCAAATTACTAGGCAGTGAAGTTTTATCAAAGACTATAATTAGATGGATCGCGTACTCTATTTTTTGAACTTATATGTTCTTTTTCTGTGCGCATCAAATAACGCTGTCTTAAATGACTTCTACCCTCCTACGTTTGCCGAAATGTGTCCGCTGTATGCAACTTTCGATTTTAATTGTAATTTTTATTGAGAAAATCATAGCGATTAAATAAAACGGCAGTGTACAGTGCAAAATGGAATCGGGAATTCCGAAAAGAAATCATTCCAGTCATCAAATAGCAGAAATATTAAAGCAAGCGGTTCATCTTTTTATAATCTTTTGTTTTTCAATCATTTACCATATATATTCTGTATTTTTGCAAGATATTATTTAAATTAATTTGCCTTTTTGGTATTAGTCTCATATTCAAACCTCGCAACCTAAGTTTGCCCTTCTTTTGAGCTATGCCAAACGCTATTAAATTTGAAATACATTGTGCATGTCTTCCACTGCAATACAACGTTGCGTACGTTTTGACCTTATTATATTATTTCAAAAATATGTTGTTATTTTTTAAGTAGAGTAAAACTATGCTGTAAACCAGTTCACATTTGTTCCTGAACAAAGCAGGAAAAGAAGTAACTTTACATAATTTAGAACACTAGTAGAAATGCAGGGCTAAACTCTAAACACGAATGTGCGTATGACGCAATGTTACAAGTCTAATTTAAGTAGTGAGTGAATGATTTTAAAATGTAAACAAGTGATTGTGAAGACTGTTCATAAAAAGGAGAGAATGATTGAAATGAGAAGAAAGCATGATTTTGTGAGTGAACTAATAGTTGACAAGGGGAATAAGAAACGGTAAGAAAGTCAGTGAGAAAATATTATTCAACCTGTAAGGTTGTTGTATTGTGAGCTCTGATGAGCCGAAGTAAAAAAGTATATTTTATAGAATGCTTAAAGTATGACTGAGAGTACAATATAAGGAGTTAGTAAAAGCAATGTCTTATGAAGGTGATTCTTGAATACACAAGTCAATGTTGCTTCACATATTTATACTGAGTTCTTGTGAATTTGTGCTATGAATTGTTTGTCATGTGAATACAGAATAAATTCAACTCGAAATATGGAATAATATTTCTTTACTAATTTTAACGTATGTGTACCAGTATCTGTTACTCAAGATAAAACTATATTTGGCTGGTAACAGCAGAGCTAAACTCTAAACACGAATGTGCGTAAGACGCAATAATCGTCTTTATAGAAGGGGCGTCATTAATGCATAAGATAAGGTTTTGACCAGGTTGATTCATAGCGTTGATTTAGGCTGTAGCTATCAGACAGGTGAAGAAATGGGTCAGGCCAAAGAGATTATTTATAATGATTCACATTTAGCGCTGGTGGTCATCTGTCAATTTGACTTGTGTGTTCACTGCACTGATTAATAAAAGAGAAACATCAGAATCTACCAAAAATGTTACCAACTCTGAGCGTGTTAAGAATTTGCTAGATGTAGCAGATAAAGACAAAATTAACATTGATGAACAGACAAAAGAAAATCCTCCTGAATCGTCCAAGCAAAGAGTGAAAAGGATTTATTAAATGTAAGATTTACTTTTAGTATGACCTATTACAAAGAGGACACATTATAATTGCAGTTGGCCTTACATATCTATCTATCTGTCTAATTTATCTATCTATCAATTTTATCCATCCAATCATCTATCCATCTTTCATTCTATCTATCTATCTAACTATCCTAATATAACTATCTAAATATATAGGCCTACAATATAAATTGTTTTATGTGTACAGCAAGTGTATTTAAAACTGTATCGATAATTCAATTACAGTTATTTATTATGTCGAAGAGATTATTTGCGTAAACCGATATGTGTTTTCGTAAGTACCGTAAGTACTATAAAATTTAACGTACACATTTTCTTGGAATTCTGAATCCTGATACTTTGGTGTAAAATCCATTCTAGCATTTTCTTCACCAAAACCTATATAAGACTCGCAGAGGTGTAGGTTGTTGTTGTTTTTCGAAGGGATAAAGAAGCTACTTATTACAATGTTAGTAAGGTAATAATTGTAAACAAGCTAAAATTATCCAGCGTTGCCCGGGGGGGGGGAGAATTAAATAGATCTGTATTGACAAGTCTTAACGATTAAGCATGTATAAAAGGTCAAAAAGAAGAGCGTTTCCGGTCTTATTCGATCATTTTCTTCGAAAGATGTCTATGTGCTACGTTACTGGTTGAACGAAAATATGTAGAGAATTAAATTTTATTTCATTTCCAAAAGATGGCGTCAAAAGACAACGATGGATTGTGAATGTCAGATTTGAAGAATCACCTATTTATAATCCCAAACTAATTGCTTGATGCAAAAAAAATTTCGTGTCGTAGTTTTTTTATAAATCTCCGCATTGTGTTTTTTTAATTACCAAGGACGCAACTCTTGACTAACTTATTTTATAAACAGATACTACATTTAGCCTAACGCGACTAACACTTTGAGTATTAATTATCGCCTACTCACTTTTGATGTTAAAAACGGATTCCTCATAACTAATCTTGTAGCCGTTGTATATTTCTAAAAGACAAGAACTGGTTGTTGATGTTGAAATCAATTGTCAAACAGCACCAAAAGCATGGTTTTTGTTTACGAAAATTGCGGTAAATTTCACCGGAAGTTCACGATCATACCAGTTCAAAAGGTCACACCTAATTAAGACTTGTCAATAAGCTACAGATAAAAATGTCATAAACTACAACGAACATATATAGGGGGAGAGGTGGGTAATTCGTACCCCCTAAAGGAAAAAATTAACAATAATAAAACTAACTATAGAAAAAGGTTTATTTTTACGTTAAAACAATTATTGGTGACAAAAGAATGAAAATATATGATATGAACGTTTTATTATGAAAACAAAGAGCACAATTAAAAAAATTTAAAAAAAACAAGGTGGTACGAATTGCCCTCACCAGCGTTCAATTCGTACCACTAGGGAGGGTAATAAGTACCAAAATAAATGAAGAAAAAATATTGTTTGTAAGATTGAAATTTATAAGTTGAGGTCTCTCTATATGTATCTCATTTGTATTTAAAAATTAATTCACGAGTATAATTATTCAGTGACCCATTTTGGAAGGCTTATTCATAGCATGCAGGATGTACATATGCTCTACATATAAAACATTACATCATGTATTCCTAGATGTTCTCACCGTATCAGTACCCGGTACCATTGCAAAACTCTACATTTTTTTTTGCCTCCAGACCTTTTGTCTTTTTTCTGTAGCGTAATTAGCGTAATTAGCACCGGTACGTATTACCCTCCATAGCGAGGTACGATTTAGCCGACTCAGACGTAACATTGTTTATTGCTTCTATGTTTTTATCGTCAATAGAAAACAGACCTAAATCTATTTATTAATGAAGCAGACTGGATAGTCAGCACACTAAACAAATATAAATACGCTATGTTTAACCAGACCTACGTAGTACGACTAGAGGCAATAGTAAAAAATAACATCAAGTAGTGTAAAAACATATAAAGTCAGCCTACCGTTTTATTTTCTTGTCCATGTCCACCATTGTTCTATGGCAGTCAAAACTAATGTGATGGCATATATTAATGGGTTAAAATGTTAATTACAACCAGTCAAACTAGGTAAAATGGCATAGGTACGAATTACCCAGTGGTACGAATTACCCACCTCTCCCCTATATATATATATTTATATATATATATATATATATATATAAGTTCAAGTATTAAATTCTAAAGGTAAATGATTTCCCTGGCTTGAAAAAAATAAATAAGCAGGGGCGAGTAACGCAAAGACACTTCTTTCTTCCCCGATCGATTCCGAGTTACCGTTATTGTTGTTGTGTTATTCCCCCACCGCCTTCAACATATTGTTTTCCTTAGTAACGACCACAGAATAGGTATAGAACAGAATGCGCAATCCCTATATGCACAGTCACTAAAAGTGAAGCTCAGCTTCCGTCATTTTCTTTTGGTTCAAGGCAGCGGTCACTAGAAACGCTACTATAGTAAAATGAGAACGGCTTAATTTATTACTTATATTTACCCGTAGCAAGTTTAGGACTATAGCAAGGTTACCAATATTAAGTAATTTGAGGTTGCAATTTTCCGTTGTTTATCCTTTACGAGGTCAGGAAGGCCTTGTAGTTTGACATGCTTATTTGTACGATTATCTATCGTTTTCGCATCATTGTTGCAGTTTATTACACAGAAACCTTTGTACCTTTTGCCTGAAACATTAGCTTTGGGTGTTCGAAATTGTAGATTTGATGAAAAAGACATTGTAAATAAGCATAAATATATAGTGTAACCAGGACAGCTGCGTTTAAATAGTATGGCGTCGGTATTACTTCCGGAAACAGAAAAAAATGCGATTGCGCATTCTGTTCTATAGTTATTCTGTGGTAACGACCATTTCACTTTCTGCTGAAGCTAGTATTCAATCATAATATACTAAAATCCATAACCTTAACTAACTCTTATTTCTTTTCCCAATGATTCATTGAAAGTATAACCAGGAAGAAAAAGGGCGGGAGGTAGAGAGTCGTATACAATTACAGCTGCCATTAAGTTTTGAAGATCGGTTAATGGGGCGATAAAATGTGGCAGCGAAAACCAAAAGTTCACTGCCCCATTTTTTTTTTTCTTTTACCTCACAAGCAAGGGCGGATCTTAATGGTGAATGATTTATATTAAGTAGTTTATTGCCCCTTCCCCTATTTGCCCTGATATCAGCGCTTTATCTAAATTACGGTTTAGCGTAATCGGTCAATGCATATTGCCCCCAAGTGCTTGCCAACATGGCGTATGCAGTGTTGCCACTTAAGCTTTGAATTTTTTTTTATTATAGCACCAATATATATATTATTTCACAAGAACACCAACATATAAATTATTTCACAAGAATACCAACATATTAATTATTTCACAAGAACACCAACACATTAATTTTTTCACAAGAACGCCAACATATAAATAATTTCACAAGAACACCAACATATAAATTATTTCACAAGAACACCAACATATTAATTATTTCACAAGAACACCAACATATAAATTATTTCACAAGAACATTAAACATATTAATTATTTCACAAGAACACCAACATATTAATTATTTTACAAGAACACCAACATATATATTATTTAATTAGAACACTAATATATACATTATTTTATTAGAACACCAATGTATAAATTATTTTATGAGAACACCAACATATTAATCATTTCACTAAGACAACAATATTTAAATTATTTCACAAGAACACCAACATACACATTATTTCATGAGAACACCAACATATAAATTATTTCATTAGAACATCAACATATAAATTATTCCATTACATGAGCACTTTACTGGACCTAATATTTTTATGATAATTTCAAATAATGCAACTATTTCAAGATGATAGCATAAACAATAGTATATGATTGCGCTCCACATACTCCACACTGCTCCAAACAGGCCAAACATAATCCACATGCTCGACTTTACAAATATACATATCCACAATTATTACTCCCCCCCCCCCCAATATCCGAAGATCCCCCGATCCGCGTTCCGCCCTCACCACCGATTCGCCATGAACCACCATCAACCCATACGTCAACTTCTCGCCTCTCCCACCCCCATCCTGTAGGCCACACTCCCTCGCGTCCTACACTATCAACTATCAACCACACGGACACACACATGCGCACGCCGCATGCGCACAAGAGCGCAAACTGTCCAGAAATACAGATTGCAAACCCCCCCCCCCCCCATGCACTCTAATGCCGTGACTAAGGCTACACTATTTCCTCCCCCACCCCCCCTCTATTTCCCTATCCATTTCCCACTTACAAACTCTAAGGTTGTGGGGGTTGGGGGGTTGTATTAGTTCGATTTCTCGTAGTCTAAGGAGTGGTAGGGGGATAAGGTGTTAAAAAAAAGAGACTGGGGCGGGGCAAGGGGTGGGTTGTTGGGCTGGAAAACTCTTGAGGCGATGGAACTTGAGCAAGAAATCACTGCATGTTGTTATTTTGTTGTTAATCAAATATTCAACTAAGCGATATTGACACGATGTTGTAGGAGATATCTATTATTCACGCAAACTGTGCTGGATTTGTTTTTAATTTTTTCAAACAAGAAAAAATTGTCCTTACTCTCTACATTATTTGAATTTGATACAGTAATTTCGTATGAATTCATTTGATAATATAATTACGGTAAGACTATATTTTTTTAAAAACCTTTTAATAAATGTTCATCTATTTGTGTTATTGACGGAAGAGAAGAGGCGATGGTTTAACACAGTCATAGAAAGTGAAATTTTGACCAACATTCACAAGATGGCGTTGATGATTTCTTCCGCACCCCTCCCCGCACACGCCCACGTTTTTAAGTCTATGATCCCCACCCCCCACCCATTTCACTTTCTAATTTCGGTATCTTTTCAGCTCCCTACCCGCCCCCCCCCCCCAAAAAAAAAAATCATCCACGCAAACGCGTAACCTGTCCATTATTCTTGCCCCCCCCCCCCCCCACCCCCACAGAATAAATAGAGAACAGAATACGCAATCGCATTTTTTTCTGTTTCCGGAAGTAATACCGACGCCATACTGTTTAAACGCAGCGGTCCTGGTTACACTATATATTTATGCTTATTTACAATGTCTTTTTCATCAAATCTACAATTTCGAACACCCAAAGCTAATGTTTCAGGCAAAAGGTACAAAGACTGTTGTGTAATAAACTGCAACAATGATGCGAAAACGATTGATTATCGTACAAATAAGCATGTCAAACTACATGGCTTTCCCGACCTCGTAAAGGATAAACAACGGAAAAATGCAACCTCAAATTACTTAATATTAGTCACCTTGTTTTAGTCCTAAGCTTGTTACGAGTAGATATCAGTAATAAATTAAGCCTTTCTCATTTTACTATAGTAGCGTTTCTAGTGACCGCTGCCTTAAATCAAAAGAAAATGGCGGATGCCAAGCTTCACATTTAGTGACTGTGCATATAGGGATTGTGCATTCTGTTCTATACCTATTCTGTGTGCCCTCCCCCCCCCCCCCCGATGTAATGTGCCCATATTTAACATGCTTTAGAAATTTACTGTCTTATTTATGGGTTGGGTCGGTTAATGCTACATTTATTTATTTTGTCTTTTTCAAATCATCAATTTAGCTCTGTTACCTGGCCTAGGGTAATATCCGTATTCTTAGTTGTATGTTAAACGCGCTCTGAGCTTACATTATGTTTGTTGGCAGCGCTATACAAATATTATTATTATTACTATTATATGTGTTTATATACATAAATTATTTTTTAACATAGCAAAAATACGAAGAATTTTGTTATGGTCAATGGGTCTTAGAACATCTACATGGACTTTATTGGACTAGATCTGCTATCTTATCTTATACGTCATAGATGCATCTTCTATAAAAAAAAAAGATTATTGCGTCCTATGCATAATCGTGGTTGGATCTAGTTCTGCATTTCTATAGGGCGTTTGCAATCCCGTGACAAAAAGCACGTGATTTGTGTTTACTTTGAGTAATGGTGTACAAGTAAATATGGCCACTGTATTAATAAAGTTTCATATAGGCTCGAGCTTTTTTTAAATGATGTGTTGTGTTTTAAGTCTTATTCAGATTTAAGCTGTATTATGTCTGTTAAAAAAAATAGGCTATTTTATTATTATCATAGACATAGATCATAGACGATGTGAGCCTAATAGTGACTTGACTATATAGCCTATTCACCAACAATATCACTTGACATCGTAGCCTAGCCTACGAAACATTAAAAGTGTAGGCCTATAAAGTGAAATTGAAAGTGCAAATAGGTCTAGCCGGCCCTAGCCTAATCAGATTAATCAATTAATCTACAGTACTACTATTTACCTCCTTATTTTTGAGTAGGATAGCCAATATTCAGATGTGAATTTTGCATGATAAAGAAGTACTTCACTTTCACCACGCTACATTTGTACCTCAAGTGGCTTCTTTATTTACACAAATACGTCACTAAAAACCTAAGCCACGCCCACTAAGAACGCTTTATTAGTGTTTTTGATGATGTTAATTAAGTTACTGTTTTTTTTCCTGGTTTGTTCAGGCAACCCATTCCATGTCCAGATGCCTCTCGGGAAGAAAGAGTACCTATATGCATTTGTTCTCGAATAAGGGATAAGTGTTATAGTCCTATGATTGATTATCTGAGCATGCTTTATGTTAATCATCACTAAATCTGAGTAATCGTTTTCTCGGTATAAAAAAAAATCTCTTGTGTGACGCAGTTGAGACTGCCTAGACATTTATTTACAACGGACATCTTCATGTATGCACACTACATACACACAAACATACACATACACATATGTATGTATAATAATAAAAATTTTATAAAGTTAATTTATACTGTGCTGTCAACAAGAATATTGTAAGCTCAGAGCGCGTTCAACATTGAGCAACAAAATCATAAATAGAGGTCATTTTTTAACCCTTACAGTCCCGGGCGCGTATATAGCAGAACTGAAGGCAGAATAGATAGAAGTAGGTCCGTACGGGAAGGGTTAAATTCAAGAACAAGCCTACAACTCTCTAGGTCCAGATCTTCTTCTTCTTCTATCCCATAACCCGAGTGAGGGTCGTTGGGGCACCATTTATTGTCAGTTGGATGATTTTACGCATATGGCGTAGGTCTAGATACGTCAACAAAAAAAATATTTGATTACATGAAAAGATATAGACCTAGCGCCATTTGAAAAACAATCAACAAAATATTTCGAAGAACATTAGATAGAACAAAATCATATAGTTTTACCATACAAAGTCATATCGTTTTTCCATACAAAGTCATATAGTTTTACCATACAAAGTCATATAGTTTTACCATACAAAGTCATATAGTTTTATCATACAAAGTCATATAGTTTTACCATACAAAGTCATATAGTTTTACCATACAAAGTTATATAGTTTTACCATACAAAGTCATATAGTTTTACCATACAAAGTCGTATAGTTTTACCATACAAAGTCATATAGTTTTACCATACAAAGTCATATAGTTTTACCATACAAAGTCATATAGTTTTACCATACAAAGTCATATAGTTTTACCATACAAAGTCATATAGTTTTCCCATACAAAGTTATATAGTTTTACCATACAAAGTCATATAGTTTTACCATACAAAGTTATATAGTTTTACCATACAAAGTCATATAGTTTTACCATACAAAGTCGTATAGTTTTACCATACAAAGTCATATAGTTTTACCATACAAAGTCATATAGTTTTACCATACAAAGTCATATAGTTTTACCATACAAAGTCATATAGTTTTACCATACAAAGTCATATTGTTTTCCCATACAAAGTTATATAGTTTTACCATACAAAGTCATATAGTTTTACCATACAAAGTCATATAGTTTAACCATACAAAGTCATATAGTTTTACCATACAAAGTCATATAGTTTTACCATACAAAGTCATATAGTTTTACCATACAAAGTCATATAGTTTTACCATACAAAGTCATATAGTTTTACCATACAAAGTCATATAGTTTTACCATACAAAGTTATATAGTTTTACCATACAAAGTCATATAGTTTTACCATACAAAGTCGTATAGTTTTACCATACAAAGTCATATAGTTTTACCATACAAAGTCATATAGTTTTACCATACAAAGTCATATAGTTTTACCATACAAAGTCATATAGTTTTACCATACAAAGTCATATAGTTTTCCCATACAAAGTTATATAGTTTTACCATACAAAGTCATATAGTTTTACCATACAAAGTTATATAGTTTTACCATACAAAGTCATATAGTTTTACCATACAAAGTCGTATAGTTTTACCATACAAAGTCATATAGTTTTACCATACAAAGTCATATAGTTTTACCATACAAAGTCATATAGTTTTACCATACAAAGTCATATAGTTTTACCATCTTAAATCTCCAAGTAAAATGGTGTGGGCCTAAAAATTAATAAAATAGTGACTGCAAAGTTATTTTCATAAGTAATTATATGCAACTTGTGTCTTTGGAGAATGTGGGGAGCGAGAGATCATGATATAATAATGTATATGCAGTGATATTAAAATAATTGTTGTTTGATGTTATCATAAAAATATGTCATAAAAGTGCTTGGGGGGGGGGGGGAGGGGCGAATAGTTTTAATATGCTGTAGAACTCTTTCTTTTACTAGTTGTTTTTTAATGGCAGGAAATCCAGTAGAAGGAATTTTTTTTTAATTTCTTATCCAATATGTAGCTTTAATATTTGGACAGGGAATCCACTAGAAGGAATTTTTTTTATTTCTTATCCAATATGTAGATTTAATATTTGGACCATATATAGTACTAGTGACTAAACTTATACAAATGGGGAAAAATTTAAAACAAATGGTTGCCATGGATATGGCAGCCATTTTGTTTTTTAAATTTGTAATTTTAACTTGAAATAAAAATGCTACTACTTTTTTATTTATCAATATAAATTATTAAAATTTTGCATACATTTACATAAGCTTCATTTGTGCAAGTTTCACAGAGGGAATTTTAGATATCAACTAAAATTGAATTTTGTATGAATTTTTTTTGTGAGGCATATAATATGAACATGGGAAAAACATGTTCAAAGTTACTCAAATATTATTTAATAACAAACTACTTATTATTTTCTACATAACTCTGCGACATTTTAAAGCACCAATGTAATTAACATCTTGGCAAAATTGTATGATAATAATTTGGTAAATAAAAAACTAGCAGGTTAATCAAATAAATGTAAACTTTTGAGAAAAAAACAAACAACTGACGATTCTAGGGAAAAAAATATTTTAATGGAAAATTGGAAAATTCAATTTTGTCATTTATTTCTCAATGGTTTGTTGTAAGATTTTTTCTCCACAAAGACAAGATGTTCACATTTTATTTGATGTATATTGATATAGAATAAAACTCATTTTTACATGACTGTAGTGTAAATATGTTTTAAAAAAGAAATTCTAACGTATACACATTTGAAATCCAAATTTTACATTGAAATAGTGTTACAGCGGCGTTTCCCAAACAATGCCTTTTAGATGTGGGGTTAGTTTCAAGTATACAAATTAGGCAAAAACTAAAAATTTCATGTTTTTATCATTTAGGTCAATTTTGTTCTGGAAATGTTTCCCCATAAGTGGGTAAAAATGTCTTTTACCACTTCATGCCAAGTTAAAATAAATTCATTTTTTAAGCATAGATTTGTTTGTCTAAACTCGCATTGTTTTAAATTATAAAATATAAAGAAATTTTTGTTCTA
Organism: Anisus vortex; assembly: GCA_949126835.1. Lineage (NCBI taxonomy): Eukaryota > Metazoa > Mollusca > Gastropoda > Planorbidae > Anisus > Anisus vortex. Next base: position 36,993,276 of record OX421503.1, read on the forward strand.
GACTAGTTGCAAGAATGCAGTTATTAAAAGTGGGTCATTTGAACAACAGCAATAAAAAATCATCTGAGAAATAAACATCAAAGCCCTGATAAAAAAAAGCATGACTAGAACTAAACGGATAAGTTAATGACACGATAATCTTCTGTATAACAAACAACTATAAAATTATGAATCACTCCGAACAAATTTAAAATAGAATTAAAATAAAATGAAAAATAGAAACAATCACAAGAATTTTAATGACTTTATATTATACATTCTAGTGAGAGATATAATAAGAACAATTTTTTACAGTATATCAACACAGTAGACTTTTCTACTTCTACTAATTTCTTGGCTAGCCATCAACCATTGGTTTCGCTAATAAGACCAAAGACAATAATAAGATGGACCGCTTGGCTTGCTCTGTTTTTAGAGCGTTATAAGTTATTTTTTTTTCCGTACGCATCCAATAACGCTGTCTTTAATTACTTCAACGCTCCTACGTCTGCCTAAATGTTTCCGCTGCTTACAACTTTCGATTTTAAATTTAGTTTTTCATTAAGAAAATCATAGCGATTAAATAAAACGGAAGTGTAGGCATACGGTACAAAGGTAATTGGGAATTCCGAGAAAAGATGTCATTCGAGTCATCAAAAAGCAGAAATATTAAAGAAAGCGGTCCATCGTATTATAGTCTTTGGTTTGCCTTACAACCAGTGCCGAGAATAAATAGGCCTATACAATACAAGAATACAAGATGGTTTCAAATGGCCGCAAGCATTAAAAAAAATGTTCAAAGCTTTTTATAACAGTTCCATACTGATTATTTAGTGAAATTCAGAATTGCGCAATTCGAAAATTAAATTCGTTATATGTTGCAATGCTGAGATAAACGTAAGGACACAAAGACTTTCCTTATCTCATATGCGAGAAGAAATGCATATAAGTACTCTACTCTTCATTCGGGCATGGAATGGGTTGCCTGAACAAACCAGTAACTTAACATCATTAAAAAAATTAATAAAGATGCAAGACAAGACTCGGACCACGGATGAGCGTAGGACGCAATAATCTTCCTTACAGAAGAAGCGTCGGTAATATATAAGATAAGATAATCTAACTTTAAAACTGATAATATTGCTTCACGCTTAGTCTAGCGATAAAAAAACTGCTTATGTATTATAGACGCTCCTTCTATAAATAAAAAGGTTATCGCATCCTACTTTTATCCTACTTTTATCCGTAGTTTTAATCTTTAGCCATTTTGATAACTTTAAAAAAAATGATGTTATATTGTTGGTTTCCTGACTAATTCAGGCAACCCATTCTCTGTCCGAATTCCTCTTGGAAATAGATCGCTTTATTTCTGATTTATTTTTGAGAAAATCTGGTGGAATTTCAAAAATCATTGCTGGATGTTTAATGAATTGTAGCTAATTTAGGCTACTTTGTTTGGTCTTTCTTGTTATTGCTACGCTTAGAAATCTTTACGTTGTGATGTATGAGGCTATAAGTAATTAACTGCCTTATTTATTTTTTTTTGGTTTAGTTGTGATTACCTTCCTTGATAAAGGAAGGTGACCCTGGATGACCCTTGTCCGTTTGGCCAAGTGGTGTGTAGTTGTTGTTTTTTTAGAGAGTATAGTGTATTGAGAGACTGGTTAGGCTGTGTTTTATTACTACTTGTGTTTTTCTAAAATTATATATATATATATATATTTAGGCCTATATGTATATCCACTTTAATATTATTACTTTTAAACATATGAATATAATCTTTTTGTAACTTTGTTTGACATTTGTGTAAAATTAATCATTTGAAACTTTTTTTATCAATAAACTAAAAACCTTGACTAAAGACTAACGAGCTTCCACACGCCCAGGCGGTTAATGACGCGGCTTGTATCTCAACTTTTGGCCAAATTATGAATGGAGGAATGGGTTTCTTTGTTATAGATTTGTTATATACACCCAATTAACCTGTTGCTATAGATGATTATGGAAACAGGGAAACGGCACAATGCGCTAGTTAATAACTTCAATACCCGTTGAATGAATTCAGGTAAAATTTCAGCTATACCCACACACACAAAAGAAACAAGTTCGGTCTATTAGTTTCTGAACAAGTGTTTTTAGTTACGATATGCTTGGATACACATCGCTAAATGTTCCAGAATTGTGTTGTGTTTTTTTTTACCCCTTTTCAAAAAATATTTAAAAGAAATTAAACTAATTAAACTATGACGTGTTGTAACTTTACAATGACTTAAATTTTTTTTTGTAAATATGTTAAATTATAAGAAACCCTAAAAGTAAAGTATCCCGTTGGACCAAATTGATTCATAGGTCAGGTGAAGCAGCGTTCGCCAGTTTATGTGGCCACGGTATACTAGAAGATTGTGTTGCCAGAACTATGCACAACCGCCTTTTCTTTACCCCAACAAAGGCCAGGTACTCATCAGAGTGATGAAAGTACCGGTATCAAAAGTGCGAAATGATCATTGGACTAATATTGCTTTCACTCCCACTCTTTTGTTTTATATGTGTATTAAAAATCTCCTTGTGTTTTGTCAAAAAGTATATCGTCAATAAAACGTTTTTATTAAACTGAATTGATTGTTTCTTAAAAGAAATACATTACAAGTATAATATTTCAACAGGTTATGGGCCCAGAACGATTTAGCGCTGTGTTAATGTATTATCTGTAAAAGTGATAATTAACGTTTTATTCTGATAGACTACTGACTGATTCAGTCTAAGTCTAACCTAATGTCGATAGTTAGTTTTGAACTGATTGTGATTGTGAATTAACTTATATAGCCTACTGGAAGCAATAGATTTATAAATACTGTGAGGACTGAAGAAAAGAATTTATTGTTGTCAATATCAACTTGATTAGGACATAAGAATTATTAAGAATGTCAAATATGAATACAAGCATTATTATTCCTCTTGTTGGTTCAAATTATTCAACCTGGAAGATTCAGTGCCAGATGGCATTGATGAAAGATGGACTCTGGGGTATTGTAACTGGTTCTGAAGTTGTACCCGGTGAAGAAGAGTCTGAAAAGGTTGCAAAATTTAATGCAAGGAGAGATAAGGCTTTGGCTATTATTGTTTTGGCATTTGACCCTTCACTGTTGTTTATAATTGGGAATCCAGTTGAACCTAAAATTGTATGGGAAAAGCTAAGGGATCAGTTTCAAAAGAAAACATAGGCCAACAGACTGGCTCTAAGAATAAGATTATTGACACTTAGAATGAAAGATGGGGACTCTGTGCATGAACATGTTAAAACTTTAACAGAGATTTTCAATGAGCTTGCAGTGGTAGGAGACGCCGTTGATGAAGAGGACAGAGTGGTTCACCTACTTGCTAGCCTTCCTGATTCTTACAATATGTTGGTAACTGCTCTTGAGGCTTGCTCAGAAGTTCCAAAGATGGAACTTGTAACTGAGAGATTGCTTCATGAAGAGAGGAAAATATCACAGCGAAGAGAAGAAGAACCAAGTAGAGCACTCGTGTCAAAAGAGAAGAAAACAAAGAAAGGTCCTCAGTGTTATCAGTGTAAGAGGAATGGACACATAAAACGAGATTGTCCTGAACTAAAAAGACAAGAACCAAGCAAACACTGGCAACATAGGGCACATCCCACTGATGCTAAAGCTAGGAGAGACTGACTCAGGTGATGAAAGCATTGGACTGTTAGTGCGACATGCTTTAACTAGTACAGTCAGTGATGATGAAAATTGGCTTGTTGACTCAGGCGCAACGAGTCATATGTGCTGCAATAAATCAGAATTTATAGAGTTGTCAAACTTGGAAGAGCCTCTAAATATTGGACTTGGCGATGGACGAAATTTGACTGCACATGCACGTGGCATTGTCAAACTTAAAATGAAGTTACCTGGTATGAAACACAAGGTATGCAAGTTGCATGAAGTACTCTATGTGCCTGAACTAAAGTATAACTTTTTTAGTGTAGATCATGCAACTGAGGCTGGAAAAACAGTAGAGTTTAATGACCAAGGATGTACTATAAAAGATACTGAAGGTAAACTGCTAGCACAAGGAGTGCATTCAGGTGGTCTGTACTATCTGTGTCACTATGAAAATCATCATCATTGTAATACAGCAAAAGGAGATCTAGAAAAAAAGCGAGGAACTGTGGCATAGACGCTATGGACATCTAAGTTTTCAAAATCTCAGAAAGCTGGCTGTAGGAAAACAAGTTGATGGACTTGATTATGATGAGTTGACAGATAGAGATCTGTGTGAAGCATGTGCAAAAGGCAAACATCACAGGGCCAAATTTCAGTCTAGTGGAAAGTGAGCAATAATATTCTTGATCTGGTCCACAGTGACGTGTGCGGGAAGATAAGCACACAATCTCTTGGTGGAGCTCAATATTTTCTCACCTTTATTGATGATTGCAGTCGCTATACTTGGGTTTATGTCCTTAAACACAAAGATGATGTTTTCAAGTGTTTCATTGAGTGGAAAGCAATGGTTGAAAAGTCATCTGAAAAACAACTCAAGGTCCTACGCACTGATAATGGAGGAGAGTTTACTTCCAAAGAATTTGAAAGTTATTTAAAGAAAGAGGGGATCCGCCATGAACTGACTGTTCCAAAAACACCAGAACAAAATGGAGTAGCAGAGAGGAAGAACAGGACAATTGTTGAAGCAGCACGTGCCATGCTAGCTGAAGCAAAGTTGCCACGAACATTCTGGGCAGAAGCAGTGTCAACAGCTGTATATCTGCAGAATCGAAGTCCTGTTAAGGCTCTTCAGGGTACTACCCCTTATGAGGTGTTAACTGGTAACAAACCTAGTGTTGATCACTTGCGAGTGTTTAAATGTGTTGCATATGCTCACATTCCAAAAGATGAAAGACAAAAATTCGATGCAAAGGCACAAAAATGCATTTTTCTAGGGTACGGAACAGATGTCAAGGGTTATCGCCTATACAACCTGAAGACTGATAAAGTAATTTACAGCCGAGACGTTCTGTTTAATGAATGGAGGTTTGGTTTTGAGAAGGAGACGGAAACTCCTCAGAAGCCAACATATGTGCCACTGGACTTTATTGAAAATGATATCGATGAAGAAGTGAATCAAGTTGATGATCCTTATGAGACACGTGTTCGTGAACCAGATGAGCAACCAGATGCCAAAAGACCAGTGAGATCAACACGCCCACCAAATCGATATGGTGAATGGGTGAACTTGACTCGTGATCTAGAAGAACCCAGTACGGTGAGACAAGCTATGACAAGCTCACACCAGTCTCAATGGTCAATGGCAATGGAGAATGAAATCAAATCGCTCCAAGAAAATGAAGTCTGGGACTTAGTAGAACTGCCAGAAGGTCGAAAGGCTATAGGAAGCAAGTGGGTGTTTAAGATCAAAGTAAATGCTGAGGGACAAACTTTGAGACATAAAGCTCGGTTGGTTGCACAGGGTTTCTCACAGAAATATGGTCTGGACTATGATGAAACATTCAGCCCAGTCGTTAGACCCGAGTCTGTGTGCACAGTCATTGCTATAGCTGCCAAATACAATCTACAGTTGCATCAAATGGATGTGACCACAGCTTTTCTAAACGGAGTGTTAGAGGAAGAAGTATACATGAAACAACCAGAAGGGTTTGTTGAACAAGGAAAGGAAAACCTTGTTTGTAAATTAAAGAAAAGTCTATATGGACTAAAGCAATCTCCCCGATGTTGGAACTCAGTACTTGATAACCATCTGAAAGATCTTGGTTTCAAGCAGTCATCAAGTGAACCCTGTGTATATACAACTGCAGAAGGAGAGATGGTCATCATCGCAGTATATGTTGATGACATCATATTGGCTGCTAGGAACAATACAATTCTAACAAGTGTCAAAAAGGCTATTTCTTCAAAATTTGACACAAAGGATCTTGGTGAATTAAAATCCTTTTTGGGTGTGATGTTCACTCGAAAGAAAGATGGTATCTGGCTTGGACAGCCAGGTTATACAAGCAAAGTTCTTGAGAGATTTGGAATGCTTAATTCTAAACCTGTATCAACTCCAACGGACTCCGGTGTAAAATTGAGAAAAGAGGAAGAAGAAAGTAGTTCATTTGATCAGGGACTTTACCAATCAGCAGTGGGTAGTCTACGGTATTTGTCAACTTGGACCAGACCTGACATTACTTATGCTGTGAGTAATGTAGCTAAATTCTGTGGTCACCCATCAGAACAACACTGGACGGCAGTAAAACGAATTCTAAGATACCTACAAGGCACACAGAATTATGGACTAGTGTACCACAACAATGACTCTAATGAATTTGTTGGTTACTGTGATGCAGACTGGGCCGGTGACATTGATGATCGAAAGTCTACATCTGGCTATGTGTTTCTTATGGGTAGTGGACCTATAAGTTGGAGAAGTAAGAAACAGTCATGTGTGGCTCTGTCCACAGCAGAAGCTGAGTATATGGCACTTTCAAGTGCAGCACAAGAGGCACTTTGGTTGAGACAACTAACGTCTGGATTGATGTGTGACCCAAATGTTGCCACTATTATTTTTGAGGACAATCAGTCAGCTATGGCCATGGCTAACCATCCGAAATTCCATGGCAGAGCAAAACATGTTGACATCAAATACCATTTCATCAGGGAGCAGATAGAAAATAAGACTGTGACTCTCAAATACTGTCAAACAGATGAAATGATAGCAGATATTCTGACAAAGGGACTGTCGCAGTTTAGATTTAATAGACTCAGAGACATGATTGGTGTTAAACCAATGGTTTAGTTCCATTTGAATCATTTAGTGTTTTTGAGAAGGAGTGATGAAAGTATCAAAAGTGCGAAATGATCATTGGACTAATATTGCTTTCACTCCCACTCTTTTGTTTTATATGTGTATTAAAAATCTCCTTGTGTTTTGTCAAAAAGTATATCGTCAATAAAACGTTTTTATTAAACTGAATTGATTGTTTCTTAAAAGAAATACATTACAAGTATAATATTTCAACACAGAGCTGGGTAGACCCAGGGACACCCTCATGACCCGGGAAAAAATCATAGCCTGCAACAGGATTCGATCCCAGGACCTTCGGTACGCCAGCCGAACGCGCTGCCGAATAAGTTGTAAAGTTTTAACCTGAGCATAGGACGCAATAATCTTCTGTATAGAAAGAGCGTCTGTAACATGCAAGGTAAGCATTTGATTAGGCCGTGGGGGATCGGGAGGGGCGTTTTTTATATAAATTACCTGAACAGGATTGCTTGAGACCAAGCTCCCTACCGCCCCTCAATTTTACGCCGCTCAGCCCCTTTACCCCTTCCCCCAACCACCCGCTTCTTCACCTCTGGGATGATAAGAAATTTTCCGCCAAATGCGTGTCACTTAACGAGCGTTTAAGCAACAACAAAAAAAAAAAAGATTTAATAAACAAATATTATTGAACCTGTTTCTTATTATATCGCAGTCGAATATTAAAACAAAAAGAAATATATTTAAAAAAAAAAGACGGTTAGTTTGGTGCCAAACAAAAACCCCAATTTTTTTTTATAAGGCTTAGTAAGTTTTAAATGTCCATGACAACATGAACACAGGAGATCAAAACTTAACCCAAAATAAGCCGAGAGAAAAATTAATACTTTTGGCTTTTGCTATGTTCAATATTTAGAAAACAAATACAATAATAATCACGGGTAGTTGGGCAAGACAATGGCAGCAAGGCTAGGCTAGTCCTGGTTCTGTAGAACTGAAGTGGGCCGACGATATGTGAGACACAAGCAAATATATTAGGGGGGGGGGGTGAGGGTGTGGAGCCGAAGGGATGAATTAGGGCGGGGTAAGGGAGGGGGGCTGTTGGGGATTAGGGGGGGGGGTAAAAATCAGTCAGCCAGCTTTTTTATTTTGTTTGATTTTGGATAAGTGAGCGAGACTATAAGAGGAACAAACAAAGTCCTAGCATAATTTAAACAGGGGCGTCGCCGTTATACAACACAATTGAAAAAGGGAGGGGAGAGGAGTGGTTGAAACAGTGCGTTGAATGGGTCATTTACAATTTCACACAAATACAAAGCATCAAGTTTAATATCGTTGGTAGAGAGGAGGGGGAGGGGGTAAGGAATTGTTCGTCGACATTTTTATATCAAAAGCCCCCAAACTAGTTTTTTTTCCACGTGCCAATAAATAGACAACAACGAAATATAAAGTAGGCCAATATAAACAGGTTACTGCTCGCTATAGCCATAATATGACCCGGCAAGATATTTGTTGACCCAGAAGGTACACAAATAAAAGTTTGAAGAGATATTAAATGCGTGTGCTATAAGTGGCCATTCAGCTTTCTAGCATACTTTGCGTTGGGCTTATTATTCTCCAAGCCGCGAGTTATTAAGACATGCCATTGACAAGAGCCGGTGTAACAAAGCACGACCGCGCGAATTTTATTTCGCCCACAGTCTAATCGTAACTCTTTGTTACTGAAAACTGAAAAAAAAGTATGTTTGAATGTTCTGTGGATTCTTTTAATAACAAAAGTCGAGATTGCATCCGTCAAACATAATCTTAACACTAACAGCTTAATAATTAATCAAAAGCGCGTAACATCGTAATCTTTTCTATACTTAAAACTTTTCTATGTTCAAAATTTTTCTTTACCCAAATTGTTTCTATACTCAAATTTTTTCTATGCAAATTTTTTTAATTTACTAAAATCTTGTCTATACTTAAATTATGTATTTTCTAAACTAAATTTTGTATAATAATATATTCAAATCTTTTCTAGATTTAAATCTTTTCTAAACTCAAATCTTTTCTATGCTTAAATCTTGTTTATACTAAAATCTTTTCTATATTTTAATCGTTTCTTTACTTAAATTTTTTTGTTTTAATTCTCTCTGCCTAATTATTTGTTCAATATTCAACTTATAAAAATCATGTATGGATATTGTGTTATATCGAATTAAGAGACCTTTCCAACGTCTCATACATACATCATACATCCGTCTTTCTTGTGTTGTTTTGTTGACACCTCAGAGCCAGCACTTAGACCAAGTGATTATGACCCTCAATTCAAAATCAATTTCGTCTCGTTGGCATTCACCCTTGGCAACATCCCAGTGCCCCTCCCACCTCCCCATTAAAGAAAACAAGAAGTAACCAACCTTGCACACAAACGCTGAAGAGGTCGGGAGGGGTTAAGGGTTGGCGTGGGGGGGGGGGGGGGGTTCATAAAAAAACATAAAAAACGTTTAGAACCTAGGTGCTTTTTTTTTTACCTCAGTTTTGCTTGGAGTTCGTAAACACCGAATCTGGCTGTGTACAAAAGAAAAATATACTGAATTAAAATATAAAAATAAATCAGTTTAGATTTAGATTAAAATGTAACACCACTGATTTAATCAGGCAGTCAAATCCTCCCGAAACACATTTAATACCAAAATATATAATATCGAGGCCGGCTGGTCCTGTGGTTAGTTCACGGGACTGTCAAACGTCAGGTCGCGGGTTATATCCCTTCCGCCAAAGTTCCGTGCCGCCCTGCAGGCGTTTTGGGCTCAGTGGAAGTAATAATCTTCTATCGAGAAGGAACGTCTGTAAAATGTAGGCCTATAAGTATCATTTTTGTACTTTAACCATTATTTCATCATCAACATCACCAAGAAACTATATGAAGACTGTTGCTGCCAAGTCATCCATAAAGGAAAGCTAACCAGTCCATTTGCTGTAAAGACCGGTGTGCGTCAAGGCTGCATGCTGTCACCGCTGATCTTTTTAATTGTAATAGACTGGATCATGAATAAGACAACCTCGGGAAACAGCACAGGCATTCAATGGACTTTCACAAAGAAGCTAGAAGACTTGGACTTTGCAGACGATGTCGCCCTCCTCTCACACAGACAGCAAGACACACAATCTAAGCTAAACCGACTGTCCGAAGAGGCGAGAAAGGTTGGCCTAAAAATAAATAAAAGGAAAACAGAAGTCATGAGGATAAATAATGAACAGGACAGGTCAATACAGCTAGATGATGAAGAAATAATAGACACAGACAAATTTGTTTACCTGGGAAGTGTGATGAGTAGAGATGGAGGAACAGATGAAGACATAAAGAGCAGGATCAACAAGGCCAGGCTTGCTTTCAATGCCCTGCGCCCCATGTGGAGCTTAAGTGCGTTGTCCTTAAAGAACAAAGTAAGACTATTTAACACAAATGTTAAGGCAGTCCTCCTATATGGCTCAGAGACCTGGAGAGTTACTAAGGCAAATACAAGCAGACTCCAGACTTTTGTTAACAGATGTCTGAGGCGCATGCTGAAAATTCGATGGCCGGAAACCATTTCATGCGTCAACCTATGGGAAAAGACCGGACAAAAACCCATCGACAACAGCATCAAAAGCCGTAGATGGAAGTGGATTGGTCACACTTTAAGAAGAACAGAAGACAATGTAGCAAGACAAGCACTTGACTGGAACCCCCAGGGCAAAAGGAAAGTAGGCGGACCCAGACAAACTTGGAGGAGATCGGTCGTAGGTGAGGCAAAGGCTGTTGGCCTCACATGGACACAAATAAAGGGAGCCTCCCAAGACCGATGGAAAAGTGTAGTTTCGGCCCTATGCTCCTATGGGGATATACAGGATTAAGTCAAGTAAGTCAACCATTAGGTGATATTTTTCAAAAGAAACATGATTCTTAATTAGTAAATTATTAATTGTGTGCCTTAAAAACAAATTCAGCCACATTGGGTCGGTGATCACTGCATAGGTAGAAGTTGTTTGTTGTTGTTTTTCTTTTTTTGCCAGCTGCCTTTTTCCACAATTAATACGTCTTTCATAGCTGGGCCAAATCCGATATGGAAAGGAAAAAAAAAATATTCTGAGACTTGACCAGAATTCTAGCGAAGCCCCTTTTCGTGCGCCATCCGCTCACACATCGTAATACCCCCTCCCCCAAGAAAGTAATCAAAATATGCGTAATACATTATTATTAACCTAGCTGGCGATCTCCCAAAATGAACACGTAATACTGTAGTGTCTAAATCTAAGGAGAACAACATCGTATCTATTGCAGACGCTCCTTCTAAAAAGAAGATTAGTGCGTCCTACGCTCATCCGTGGTTTAAGTTTAGTCTTGCATTTTTATAAGTGTTTTAAACGGTGTTAAGTTACTGGTTTTCTAGTTTGTTCAGGAAACCCTTTCCATGCCCCGATGCCACACGCGAAGAAAGAGTACTTGTGTAGGCATTTGTTCTTGCATAAGGAATAAGGAAAGTGTTTTCATCCTAAAGTTTATCTGAGCATTGCAACAGGTTGTTGTGTTGTATTTCTAAACTAGAGTTTAATGCCTTATGTATTATTACTCCTTTACTCTTTACCCTTCTGTCCTTTAGTGAAGCTCCATACTCCATACAAAGCAACGAACGGTCACGACACATATAAAAAAAAATCTAAGCAGAGAAAAAAAATGGATCTACTGTATTTGGCGAAATGCCGAAAAAGATATATCGACCGCATCCATTAATCAGATTGATAATAGCAGTTAAGTAGTTCAAACTGCCTTGTCATAATTTAAAAATAAACCTATTTTGGCCTTGACCTTAGTTTAACGTAAAGAAAGCAGACAAAAATGAAGAGATATTCATATTCGTGTGCATGTTATGGCAGGCTGTTTGATCATTGCATATTTTTTTTTGTCGTTTTTTTTTTTTTTTCCAAACAACTACGTTGATTTAACGTAGGTTTTAGAAACGGTAAATATAATATTACTTTGATATAGGCCTGTAAATAGCAAGAATCAGGTGACCTTTGGCCTTTACCTTAGTTATGGTAGGCCGTTTGATCACATAATTGTTTTGTTGTTTGTTGTCGTTTTTGTTTGTTTTCATACAAGTTAACTTTAATTTAACCCAGGTTTTCAGAAATGGTGAATATCATAATATGACTTTGATAGAGACCTGTGTATAAGCTTATATAGAGAGAAAATGAGACAGGGAGAAAGAGAGGGAGAAAGAGATAATTAGAGAAAATTGAAATGGAAGAGTTGGTGAATGTAAGAGAAAAACAAAGTGCTGGGGGTGGGGAGGGAGGGGGGGTTGGAATCAAAGAAAGAAAGCGAAAGAGCGATTGAAAGAGACATAGGGAGAAACAGGGAGAATTAAAGCAAAAAAAAAGAGAAAGAGAGATATAAAGAGAGAAAGAGAGAGAAAGAGAGAGAGAAAGAGAGAAAGAGAGAGAGAATGAGAGAAAGAGAGAGAGATATAATGAGAGAGAAAGAGAGAAACAGAGAGTGAGAGAGAAAGAGAGAGAAAGAGAGAGACAAACAGAGAGAAAGAGATAGAGAAAAAGAGATAGAGAGAGAAAGAGAGAGAGAAAGAAAGAAAGAGAGAGAGAGAAACAGAGAAAAAGAGAGAGAGAGAGAGAAAGAGAGAGAGAAACAGGGAGAATTTAAGCAAAAAAAAAAAGCTTAAGAAAGAATGGAAGGAGGGGAAAAAACTGGGTTGAAAGGAAGAGAAAGAGAGAGAGAGAGAGAGAGAAAGAAAACATGAGTGTGATACTTAAAAATAAAAAAATACAGGGAAAATAAAAGGAGTGTGGGGGAGGGGAAAGCTAAAGTTATAAAGAGAGATGGAGAGAAAAAAAAAGGATATAGTGAGATAGTTAAAAAAAAGATAAAGGAGGGGGGGGGGTGAGCAATGAAGTTAGAATTAAAAAATTGTAGAGTGAAAGAGGGAGAGAAATGGAAGAAAGCGGCAGTGTAAAAGATAGAAAAGAATGAGATTGAAAAATACATTGAGAGGAAAAAGACGCGAAGAAAACTTGAAAGAAACAGAGAAATAAACAGAAAAGAACCAGAAAGGGAGAGAGAGAGAGGGAGAGAAAAACAAAGAGAAGGAGACAAGAAGATTGTGAGATGAAGAGAAGGAGACAAGAAGATTGTGAGATGAAGAGAAGGAGACAAGAAGATTGTGAGATGAAGAGTAGGAGACAAGAAGATTGTGAGATGAAGAGTAGGAGACAAGAAGATTGTGAGATGAAGAGAAGGAGACAAGAAGATTGTGAGATGAAGAGAAGGAGACAAGAAGATTGTGAGATGAAGAGTAGGAGACAAGAAGATTGTGAGATGAAGAGTAGGAGACAAGAAGATTGTGAGATGAAGAGAAGGAGACAAGAAGATTGTGAGATGAAGAGAAGGAGACAAGAAGATTGTGAGATGAAGAGTAGGAGACAAGAAGATTGTGAGATGAAGAGTAGGAGACAAGAAGATTGTGAGATGAAGAGAAGGAGACAAGAAGATTGTGAGATGAAGAGAAGGAGACAAGAAGATTGTGAGATGAAGAGTAGGAGACAAGAAGATTGTGAGATGAAGAGTAGGAGACAAGAAGATTGTGAGATGAAGAGAAGGAGACAAGAAGATTGTGAGATGAAGAGAAGGAGACAAGAAGATTGTGAGATGAAGAGTAGGAGACAAGAAGATTGTGAGATGAAGAGTAGGAGACAAGAAGATTGTGAGATGAAGAGAAGGAGACAAGAAGATTGTGAGATGAAGAGAAGGAGACAAGAAGATTGTGAGATGAAGAGAAGGAGACAAGAAGATTGTGAGATGAAGAGAAGGAGACAAGAAGATTGTGAGATGAAGAGTAGGAGACAAGAAGATTGTGAGATGAAGAGAAGGAGACAAGAAGATTGTGAGATGAAGAGAAGGAGACAAGAAGATTGTGAGATGAAGAGAAGGAGACAAGAAGATTGTGAGATGAAGAGAAGGAGACAAGAAGATTGTGAGATGAAGAGAAGGAGACAATCTAGAACAAAAAAAGAATATATTCCTTTTCAGTTTTCTTTCCTTTACTGAACGTATCCTGACCGCCAATAACCTTGACATTGGGAGATTATAAAATATATTAGATTAAAATAGGTAAATAGGGCATTCTTTTGTATTTCTTATAATTAGTTTTATATAACGCGCCCTCACCCACCGTCTCAACCCACGCACACTCCTCACTCCTTTTTTTAAGGGTCCCCTTAAACCTTCGCCCTCCCCTCCCCCTTTTGTCTATGCGTGCGTGGGGCGTTGATAAATCTAACCGCATTATACTATATTGAGCTATATTCACGTACTGTACAACTAGTTCCACGTGAAAGAAACGCCAAGAATGGAAGTTAATGGAAAATGGACCCTATCTGTGTCTTAACACGCACTTAAACACAACGCATGAACGCACACACACTCACACAGACAATGAAGTGTTTACTTAATAATGGGAGTGGTTAAGTTGTTAAGTGGTTAAGTGTAAAAAAAATATTATTTGAATAGTTATACAGATCATAAAGATTCTCATACACACAAACTATATGTGTGTGTTTAGCCAATGACTCAAAGAAACAAAAAAAATACAACACAGAATATGTTGTTCTTGAAAATCGATCTTCTTTATTCTCTCGTATTGGAACCGCTTCACTTCAATGCTGATATTGAATCTTTAAGAATGTCTGAAGTCTGAAACCTACCTCTTCAAACATTAAAATGTTTAATTATACTTGAAAATCCAAGGAACACAATGAAATATAGGTGTCTCATTATTTTAGTGGGTTTTTTTTTATGATGTGTACGCGTTTTTTCTAATTCTTATTTTCTACTTTTTCAAGCATTAAAATGTTTAATTAAAATAGTAAATCCAAGGAACACAATAAGATATATGTGTCTGATTATTATTTTTTTTTAAATCTGTTGGGGTGTTTTGTTTTTACTGCTTATTTCCATTTTAAAAAAATTCCTGGACCGATTACCTCCCCTTTTGAGAATTCGTTAAAATGTTTTAATTCGTTTATAAATTTGTCATAAAATTTCGTTGGTTTTAATTACTACTCCTCGCTGTAGCTTATCTCCCACCCCCAATGTCCTGATCAGAACAGTTAATGTTAAGGCTTAACTGTTTTCAAAGCCACAAAAAGTGGAGATGACGAAGATTAAACAGAGAACAGTTAATTAGTAGATGAAAAAACCTAGGACCAAACAAACTTTTGAACTACTCTTGCAGAATAGATGCCAGCATTAAACACACACACAGATTCGCACCAACCAACTAGTCGGACATGTTTGAAGACTAATGTGTGAATTAAATGATCAAATGATTAGTAAGATATATTCCAAATTTTAGTTTTCTTTTTTGTTTTTTCCAATTAGATTTCCGGTAAACTAAAAGAACGAGTTTAGGAAACTTGTAAGTGATGAGGTCTGCCTCACTGAAGGTACTCTGTCTTCAATATAAACTACGTAAGAAGATTTGGTGTTTTCTAGTGCTCTTCATGTGCTTCATGACGGCATATTACTCCCTAAGCTACGCCTGGGACGTGGTCCTCGTGGCCCTGGATACGGGCGCGGAGGACAACATCCCTCTGTACAAGGATTTGTACAGCCAAGAGGCCTGGCCGGGTGTTGAGGCCAATCTGACAGAGCCCGGGGCGTTCCCGGCCAACGTCCACTACCACTGGTGCGGTAACAAGATGCTGAGGTTCGAGGATTACCTGGGTCTGCTGAGCGTCGTGAGGATCCTGAAGCCGCAAAAGATCGTCTTCCACTACTACTACCCGCCGCACGTGGACACGTACTGGTACCACACGTGGTTCCAGGAGCTGAAGCAGTCCTTCCCGGGCCTGGTCATGCGCCGCTCCATCAGCAACTTGGAGTGCGGGTCGGAGGACGTCCTCAGGTACGTCCTCGGTAAGCTGGCCGAGGAGGGCGGGGTCTACGTCGGGGAGAGGACCGTCCTGACGAACGTGCCGCCGTCAGCGTGGACAAACGACTTCTACTTCCGGTTCACCAACGCGCACGGGAACCTAACCCAAGGCGTCATTTTCAGCAAAAGCGGCTTTGCTGTGAATTCTATTGACAAAAAGGTGGAAGAAATATCAAATTCTGAGAGGAAATGCAGCACAGTGAATGAGTTCAATTCTATTTTAAAACCGGAATTCCCGGAATCTGAAAGACCGTGTCTTGTACTGGAGGGCCGCGTCTACCCGAAAGACATTTGGAACAGCACGACACGGTTTTCTGAGCTGGCCAGGTGGCTGTATTACGGGAAGAGGGCTCGGCTGTTTCCGGTGGAATCCGACGATGAGCCGATTCCGAACGTGTCTCACTTCGTGTGGATGAGGACGAACAACCTGATCAAGAGCAACGAGCTGAAGTTCTACCACTTCCTGAGCATTCTGTCCGCGCTGTACGTGGCTGGGTTCGAGTCCGTCTACATCCACGGAGAGATCAAGCCGTATGGGCCGTGGTGGGACAAACTAAAGAATGAAAATGTTACGTTTATACAGGTGAAAAATAACTTGTTAAGTTTATACAGGTGAAATATAACTTGTTAAGTTTATACAGGTAAGATATGACTTGTTAAATTTATACAGGTGAGATATGACTTGTTAAGTTTATACAGGTAAGATATGACTTGTTACGTTTATACAGGTGAGATATGACTTGTTAAGTTTATACATACAGGTGAGATATGACTTGTTAAGTTTATTGAGGTGAGATATGACTTATTAAGTTTATACAGGTGAGATATGACTTGTTCAGTTTATACAGGTGAGATATGACTTGTTAAGCTTATACAGATAAGATATGACTTGTTAAGTTTATACAGTAGAGATATGACTTGTTACGTTTATACAGGTAAGATATGACTTGTTTAGTTTATAAAGTAGAGATATGACTTGTTACGTTTATACAGATGAGATATGACTTGTTACGTTTATACAGTAGAGATATGACTTGTTAAGTTTATACATACAGGTGAGATATGACTTGTTAAGTTTATACAGGTGAGATATGACTTGTTAAGTTTATACAGGTGAGATATGACTTGTTAAGTTTATACAGTAGAGATATGACTTGTTAAGTTTATACAGGTGAGATATGACTTGTTAAGTTTATACAGGTGAGATATGACTTGTTAAGTTTATACAGGTGAGATATGACTTGGTAAGTTTATACAGGTGAGATATGACTTATAATTTTATAGATCATAAAATGTTTATAAATATATTGATATTGTTATGGCCCTCTATTATGATGACTATTATTACGACTCGTTAAATCGGATTCAATGAATATAGTTGTATCTTTATTAGAAGTCTCTAGATTCTGCTAATCTGTAGCCCAAGCTAGGGGTTCCTTGACTGACAGGTCTATGCAGCAATGTAGTTATATTCGTGATAATTATCTTCAACACCTTTCTCAACAATGATAGATCACACAACTCCAGTTGTTGAATAAACAATTTTATTTAAATTGTAGACTCAATATAAACGATCAATAAACTTCATCAACTGATGGCAACATAAGTTTCAATACAATGGCATACAATATACAAAATGAATATAGCGACTTCACTCGACAAACTTCCGAACTGAACTAACTTTAAGGAGGTCGGGACTTAACAAAGAAAACTATCATCGAAGATTCTACAGGGTCTTAATACGCATTTTAACCTCTTTCTCTATAATTACTACGATCCAGAATTATCCTCCAATTTCCACGGGATTTGAACGAATTATTTTATTTAAACTGCCCTCAGGGCATAAAGGTCAAACCTTGGTCGCTTTGGACTCTGATACGCACTTGTTAAGAGGTCAATGCCTTACTACGTCATTCCTCTATGACCGATATTCGTAACATCCCCCTCCTTCTAAAGTTTTATAATTATTTCTTTTACATTTTACCATACTAAAAATGTTAATTTTAAGGAATAATTATAAAAGAAAATATTCCGGGGAAAACAATACAGTTCAATTGGCTATCCCAATAATTCAATCGAACTGATAACAATAACATATAATATATGCAATATAAGTTCATCTTATCAAATGGCTTAACTACAGTCATTCAATCATTCAATTTTTAATTCAAAACAATGGACAATTAAATTGTTTATCTAAATCTTGTATACAAGAAAAATACATAGGGTTAAACATTATACAATCTAATAATTTCCATTCCATTATCATTCCACGTTAATAAAAACTCTCTCGTTCATTTAATTATAAACTTAGCTTTTACATTTGTAATCAAACAACAAAAGAAAAAATCACTTAATGTCTATGCAGACACGACTTATTTTTTTATAAGGAGAAAAACCCAACGTTCTGATAGAACACATGCTAGGCCTAACTCAATTACAAAACAAAAAAAAATACTAGCCCTGACCTAATTTCACTTTACAACAAAAAATATTATTGCTTCGACAGTATTTTTTTTCATGTTTGTAGGCTGGCTAACACATTAAACTTTAAACAATACTGTCTGTGTCAAAACCCAAAATTTCTAGGTCAGTATTCTTTTTTTTTTTTCTCTCTCTATTCCTTGCGATCACTCTCTCATTCCCTATTGATTCTAACAATATTGACATCGCTATGCAAATTTTTACCTCATCACAGCCTAGGTAAAAAAGATTGCTACGCGATTAAATAGTTATCGTATTAAATGAGCATTATCTAACAACAATCATCTCGAAATTAAATTCATTTATGTTATTTTCAGAAATTTAAACATAGTATGTTACAGAATTTAGATAGTTTATAGCAAAAATCATTAAAAATATTTCAATTTCTCATTTTACCATGACCTTTTGACGTCATTATTTTCTTTTTAAAAGAGTTCACATTGAAACATTCTATCTTTCGTGCAGACATGGATTTACTTGAAACAAATTTGGTTAATTTACTTAATTAACTATCAATCAAAGCAGATTATATTATCTTCATACAATCTTAGTACTAAACAGTAAGTTCTTATTTTCTTTAGATTACATTAAAGACATTTCCAATACAATATTATTTACGTACAAAAGATTAAAGACTTTAAAAGAGCATAGACTATTCATTTTTTTTTTCAGACAGAAATCAATTTAACAATTTATGTACAAAACAAACTGCTGGTTTTGACTGGTGTGGTGAAAACATTCCATCTCCATTTCCAATTTGTACGGTGGAATCCATTGCTCTTTTCCATTTTCCATAAAGGTTTTATTCATAGTATAGATTCTAGGTTCTCCTGTTCCTCACAGTGTTCAGGTCTACCCAATCTTTTGCTTGTCAGTACAATTCATTCCATCTATTTTAACTCATACAGAAAAAAATAGATTAGTTTTACAATCTTGACATGAAATCCTTAATTAATCATACATTAGTTGAACATTGGTATGTCAACATTATAAATTCTCAACCATGAATTTTCAACCATTCTGGTTTACAGTGTCAAGTGGGTGGCACATATCCTAAATTTATACAAAACAAGGATAAGTTTTCTTTACATAAGTTTCACTTCTGGTCTGCTTTTCATGTAACAGTATCCTAAAAGTGAAAAATCATATATAATACATTTCTTGGAATTCTTGTTAGTCATAGTTCTGCCTTGCTGCAACTATTTTTACCCTACATTATCATACATTCAATGATAATATAATAAATGAATAAATTCACATAGAAGAAATTTGCATCCTGACTCAGTGCAATTATTTCAACAACAGTACATGATACAATAAATTTCCATAGTACAATAAAAAACATTTCTCAATACTTTAGTGATAGAAAATTCTCTTTTCTTAAAACCATTTACATCTTTTTCAATCAAATTATCCTCTCTGCCAAATGTTTCAATTATCATTTCCAGAGATTCTCAACATATCTTATAATCAGTCCACATTTATAATGTCCTCTGATTTAGAAACCAATTCTGCGGATAAAACTGATCTTTTTCTCTTATAGCAATTATTTTAATGCTCAAACTAACAAGTTTGTTTAGAAATATCACACTATAATGATATTTACTCTAACAATACTTTTACTCATTCCTTTTTCATCACAAGTAAGTGATTTAGTTTTACAATAGTAAGTTTGGTAACTAACTATCAGTGAATTTGTCATTCAATTCATCCTGTACTCCAGGCATAAATTTTACAATTAAGAGTAACAATGTTAACAACATCAAGCTTATTCCAATTGTTTTCAGAAGGTAAGGCTTTATCATTTTCAAATGATATAATATTTTTGCCTTTCTTTCATCACACAACAATGGCATCTGCATGTGAGCAGTGTACAATTTTTTTCTAACAAACACAGTTATGTCAGACAAAAATTTTATGTACTTATCTAGGTACTTGATCAGCCCAAGGAGGTCCAATTCGGTCTGCCATTCCTCTTGGAGTATTTTGAGTGGTCCTCGGACAGTGGGTCCAAAGATTGGTCCATAGGCTCCTCGACTTTCCGGATGGGATTCAGTTGACATCTCCTGCTCCAGGCATAAGTTCTTTAGGACTGGATTGAAGAGTTCCGAGGCGAAGTTGGTCCTTTGATCTGTCGGTATGGATTGTGGTAACCCATAGCTTTCGGTAGTTTCGGTCCAGCTCTCCGCACTCGTTTCTTCAGTGATGCTCCTCAAATCTTCATCTGTACCGGCAACTGCAGGTTTGCATTGTTGTTTGTTCATGCTGTGGTCTATCTGTTCATAGACATCAGTAGTAGGAGTTTCTTGCTTGTCGACAGCTTTCTCATGTAGCTGTAATAACTCTGGTTCTACTTTCTGTTCAGCAGTCATTTCATTTTGTGATGACTTCTTTGATTGTTCATTTCCTTTCGGACAATCTTCAATCATGGAGAAAATAGTAGTATCAAGTTCCACTTCTTCTTCCTCTTTCTTCTCTCGTGGGAGAATTTCTTCTTTCTTTTTCTTTTCTTGTGAGAGAATTTCTTCTTTCTTTTTCTGTGGTGTCATACCATTTATGACATCACCTACAGGATAAAGTTCTTTTTCTTTTCCTGTCTCCACCATAGGACTAGGGTCGGGATTTTCCTTCACAATCAGTTCAGGTCTCACCCTCCCTTTCGCCAAATCATTTGCTAGGATAACGGATATGCCCTCAACAGGAAGTTTTGATATTACTCCAACTGTCACATATCCTGTCACCAAGTCAGATGAGAGGTATATCCTATGTAGAGGTATTTCTTCTTTCCATTCAAAACCTCTCAATAGGACAGTCTGTCCTGTCAATGTATTATCATTTAATGGTAATACATCTTTAAGCAGCAGTGTTAATGATGCTCCTGTGTCTCGTAATATGTTTACGGACTTCAGTGGTCCTTCCTTTTGTAAGGCCACACAACCTTCACTAATGAACGGTTGAAAACTGCACAGGGTCTCTGTGTCAATTTTATTCTTCCCTTGACCATGACTTTCGGGTGTTGTTTCATCTTTCGATGACTTCAGACTCTTGTTCGAGTCAAAAATACTTTGGTCTACTTTTTCGTCTCTGTGGACTTGGACAATTAATCCAATAGTAGCCATTCTGTATTTATAATCAGGATATTTATCCTCATTATCTTCAGTTGTAGATTTCTCTACCTTCTGACTTTTGCTCTCAGGCAAATCCACCCTCAGTGTTTCTGGTTTAGAAGAATCTTTCTTCGAATTCAGTTCGTTTGTATCTTCGCTTTCTTGTACATTCTGTATTTGTGCATGGCTGGCACACATGACCACTTTGTTAGGTCTTTTATCTTTCCTTATACTCCAACAGTCTTCTATGCTATGTCCGGTTCTTTTACAAAAAGTACATTGGACGTTTTTGTTGACAGGTTTCTTATGAACATCATTTTGTTTCACAAAATGCTCCTTTTCACGATGTTGTTGTTGTGTGTTTTCTGCTTGCCGTTGTGCCCTATTAACATTCTTTTCACCAGCTGTCCTATGACACAGTGTATACTGTTCCGCTAAATCAGCAGCCTTATGTGGGTCAGTGATGTCACGCTCGGATAAATACATTCTTATATCCGGCCTCACTTTGTTAATAAAATCCTCTAACAGAATGATATCTTTCATTTCTTTTAATGTGGAGATATTTCTGGATTTTATCCACTGATCCATTAACTTTTCTTCTGCTCTAAGGAAGTCTAAGTGTGTTTGGTAAGGGGACATTGTGTACTGACGGAACCTTTTCCGATAACTTTCAGGTATTTGGTTGTACGCTTTCAGTACAGAATCTTTGATGATTTCATAATCATTTAAATGCTCCTCTTTTAACAATAGAACACAATCTCTTGCCCTTCCCTGAGTAAAAGCTGTTCTGACTAATATTCCCCATTTATCTTCTGGGAACTTAAAATCTCTGCAAGAAATTTCAAAGGTCTGGAAGAAATTAGCTATTTCACTCTCTTTATCAATGTAGGTAGGGACTAGCTTTTTCCATCTGGCCATCTCTACATCATTATGAGATTCTTTTTTAGTAGCTCCTATCTTCGCTAGTTCTATTCTTTCCTGACTTTCTCTTTGACTTTGCTTATCTCTTTCCCGACTTTCTATTTCTCTTTGACTTTTCTTATCTTCCATCTCAAGACGTTTTTCTTCTATCTCACGATCAAGACGTTTTTGTTCTCGTTTATCTTCCAATTCCATCCGTTTCATTTCTAGTTGAAATCGCAACTGTTCGGACATTGAAGATTTCGACGTCTGACCTTCAACTTGATATCCCTCCGCGCTTGATTCTACTTTCAACTTTCCACTCGCAATCAACACATCTTTTATCTGCTGTGTCAACACAGTCCTCGATGGTGTAGTTTCAGTAACTTCTATCTTTAAGATCTCAGCGATCTCTTTTAACTTCTTTATTGATAAAGTTTTCAAAACTTCTTCTTCTGGATTTTCAATAAATTCCATTCTTTAGTTAAGAGATTTATAAAATGGTAAATTTTTCCAACTTACGTTTTTCCAATCGGAAGAATGAATTCAGCGTTATTAGGCTTGCTCAGTAGGTCACGGCTTTACACACAACACAACACCACTTGAATATATGCTTCACTATACAACTATATCGGACGCAGCCCGCAAACTATTATGACCCTCTATATGATGATTATTATTACGACTCGTTAAATCGGATTCAATGCATATAGTTGTATCTTTATTAGAAGTCTCTAGATTCTGCTAATCTGTAGCCCAAGCTAGGGGTTCCTTGACTGACAGGTCTATGCAGTAATGTAGTTATATTCGTGATAATTATCTTCAACACCTTTCTCAACAACGATAGATCAAACAACTCCAGTTGTTGAATAAACAATTTTATTTAAATTGTAGACTCAATATAAACGATCAATAAACTTCATCAACTGATGGTAACATAAGTATTTAATAAAATGACATACAATATACAAATGAATATAGCGACTTCACTCGACAAACTTCCGAACTGAACTAACTTTAAGGAGGTCGGGACTTAACAAAGAAAACTATCATCGAAGATTCTACAGGGTCTTAATACGCATTTTAACCTCTTTCTCTATAATTACTACGATCCAGAATTATCCTCCAATTTCCACGGGATTTGAACGAATTATTTTATTTAAACTGCCCTCAGGGCATAAAGGTCAAACCTTGGTCGCTTTGGACTCTGATACGCACTTGTTAAGAGGTCAATGCCTTACTACGTCATTCCTCTATGACCGATATTCGTAACAATATCTATTAGTAAGATAACATAAGAATGGGCATTTTTTATATTCTATCCATGCTATTAAATTAGCATGCTCAGTGCCTTCTTGGTGTGAATTGCAGTGGAAGATGTATTAGCCAAAGAGAGGTCTATAAGTTCTATTTAAAAGATTCCCTTGTCGCAGATTCTCTCAGTGTCTGAGTTAAACTGGTCCATAAAGAATGAGCGCACTCCCAGGTCCTTCTTTTTCTGTCCATCCAAACTGGGAGTTTTGAGGAGTGACTGTGATGAAGAGCGCAGTTCCCTAGATGGCTCATGCCTTGATATAAGCTCTCGAAGATAGGAAGGAGCAATGACCGTGTGCATCCGTCTTTATGGTCCTAATTTTGTGGTCTATTCGCTTTATCGCCGGGAGCCAGTGGAGAGCCCTTAGCGTTGGGGAGATATGATCTTGCCTCCTCACCCCCGAAACAATGCGCGCCGTGGTGTTCTGCAGCTGGTTCTGGGGCAAACCCCACAGGCAACTATTGCAGTAATCCAACCTTGACTGGATAAGAGAGACTGCTACGGTATTGGCTGTACAATCTCTAAAGCTCGATCCCTAACTTTTTTTTTCCTTTATTCTTTTCTCTATCAATTTAGCAAATATAAAACTACTGGTAGTTCCATATTGTGTAGGTCAGGATTCGGCAACCTACGGCACGCCCTTTTCATTGGCACGGTGGCTACGCCTATGGTTATAATGTCTGGTCTCACACGAGTAGTAGTAAAGTATCCCTATTAGACCAATTAGATCCATAGGGACCGTAAAGCAGTGTTCACAAGTTTCTGTAGCCACGGCATACTAGAAAATTGTATGACCAACACAAAGCCCATAATACAAAGCCAACTTTACTTTTCTCTATCGAATGTCAGGCACCCATCAGAGCTGGGTAGGCTCAAAGACACCTTTCAGAGCAGCAAAGAAACCCTAGCCTTTATCATGATTTATACTCACGCTCGATCTCACAGTTAGTTGTGATCATGTCTGGTACCCAACTAATTGTGATAAAATATGACACCAATGGTAATAATGTCTTACAACAAAGGAGACATCAATAATGATAATTCATTGCATAGGAAGTGAATGTTGCCAAACGATAACTCCAATTAAATTGTTAATGTTGTTGTTTATGTAATATGTTGCTATGGTTACAGTGTTGGTTAATATATCTATAAATACTATTTCCTCAGATAGAGCGTCCAGAAAAAGTCTTTCAACAGGATGTGGACGGTCCAAGCCACCAGTCGGACGTAATCCGACTCAGTATATTACTACGTTACGGAGGCGTTTATCAGGTGACTAAATCTAGTACTTAAACGTCTTACTTTAATTACTCAGTTATCTTATCTTATACACTGAAGGGCTGGTCTAAAAACCTAAAGTGACACTGGGTCATCTGTTTATAATTGTTGTTTGTGATGTTTTTTATTTTATGTATATTTAAATTGTGGACTCTTTCCTCGGTTCTAACGGGGTATCCACAGTAATATGAAGAAGAAGAAGAAGACACTACAGGCGCTCCTTCTATTAAGAAGATTATTGCGTCTTACGCTCATCCGCGTTTGAGTCTAGTCCTGTTTTTCTATCAGTGTTTTAAATGATGTTATGCTACTGGTTTTCCTGGTTTGTTCAGGCAACCGATTCCTTACCCGAATGCCACAAGGGAAGAAAGAGTACTTAATACATTTGTTCTCACATAAGGGATAAGGAAAGTGTTTTTGTCCTTATGTTATTCTGAGCGTTGTAACAGATTATTATTGTCTTGTATTTCCAAGTTAGTATTGAATGCCTAATGTATAATTACTACTTTATACTCTTTGCCCTTCTGCCCTCTTAGTGTTTCTAATAAGTTTAGTGGTTTAGCTATTGTTGTTACTCTTGTCAGTTGTGAATATTTACATAAGCCCGTCGTCCCACCTAGGACATAAGCCGACAGCAGGATTCTCCATGTATCTCAATCTCTGGACTCCAATTCCAGCGGAAATTTTCTTGTCTGTCATCAACCAGTAAACACACTCCATTATTTAGACTAGACACCCACATGCATTAAGGCATTCGTTAAGATTAAACAGTGGCTGTAGATAAAGTTTTCTTTGGTATTTATTTAATATATTTTTCTTATAGTTTAGCTATGTTTTCAGATATGATTCTATCTATATATCTAAATGTATATCTATGTCTATAATATAAACATATCCCCGTCGGACAAATTTATCTATAAGGCCAGTGAAGCAGCGATCACCAGTTTCTGTGGCCATGGCATACTATGGGATTGTGTGGCCTGCACAAATATTATTAAATCGGAAATGTAAATCTATAAATCCTTAAATCTATACTTATATCTATATTTATATTTATCGGCCTATTTATTTGTTGTTGTCTTTATTTGTGTATTTATATATATATTACTTTTAGGACCGCGATGTATTATGGGTAAATAAAATTCCCGACAGCCTTAGACGGTACCCCGTGGTGGCCTGCCCTGACTGGCCGAAAAATGGTGAATGGCCAGAGGTGTTCAACATGGGAGTTATGATGGCCAAGCGAAATGCAGCTTGGCTAAAGCACTTCCTAGCAACATTCAGGTAAAAGAAAAAAAAATAACGATCTTAGAAAAAAAATAACGATCTTAGAAAAAAATTCTTCTTTGACCTTTTTAATCAATTCTTTTTTTCGTCAAATGTCCAGTTAATAAGGCAAGCGACAATTTTTTCTTTTAAATTTCTTAATTACCTTGGAAAAGAACCACAACTCAAAATGAGTGCTGTTGAAAGGTTAAGTCCCCTGTGAGTTCAAACACGAAAGCGCGGCACGGTTGAAAGGCGGTCATTGAATTGTGCTAGTGTCAAAATTAAAAAAAAAAAAATTTAAAGAAAAATCATTGCAGGCGTTGGCAGGGAAGGGGGGGTAATACTAAGTAGCTGAGATACTTTAACTTACCCCGACCATACAGAAGCTAGAACAACCAAAAAAAACAACGTTTTGTGAAATTAAAATCAATAGCATTAACACTTTGCAATTGTCCCAGCCAGAATTTTGTATAGAGGTTTACTAATGCGTGTCCACGACTGCAGTCGACATATTGTTTTGTTCGTAAATACAGTTTATTACGGGACAGACACCCAGCGGACACACCACGTCGTATCGACGGGGAAAAAATGTGGTTTCCACGTTTCTTTCGTGGTTTCTACGTTTTTTTTGCGTGGTTTTCACGTTTTTTCTCAGTCGATACGACGTGATGTGCTCTTTTGGGTAGTTCATTTTGTAGTAGCTATATTCAG
Source organism: Anisus vortex (assembly GCA_949126835.1). Taxonomy (NCBI): domain Eukaryota; kingdom Metazoa; phylum Mollusca; class Gastropoda; family Planorbidae; genus Anisus; species Anisus vortex. The sequence continues at coordinate 37,020,050 of OX421503.1, forward strand.
CAATTACGTATTCTGATAGATATATTGCTTGATAGATAGATAGATGGTTAAATAGATGAGTAATAAGTAGGTAGCAATGTTGGAGTCCCATTGATATAAAGACAGGTTGAAAGATAGAGAAATAGATAGATAGATAGATAGATAAATAGACGGATAGATAGATACATAGATAGATAGATAGATAAAGAAAGCAATAGTTGCAAAGTTAGATAGATAGATAGATAGATAGAATGATAGATAGATAGATAGATAGATAGATAGATAGATAGATAGATAGATAGATAAAGAAAGCAATACTTGCAAAGTTAGATAGATAGATAGATAGATAGATAGATAGATAGATAGATAGATAGAAAGATAGATAGTTAGATAGATAGATAGATAGATAGATAGAATGATAGATAGAATGATAGATAGATAGATAGATAGATAGATAGATAGATAGATAGATAGATAGATAGATAGATAGATAAAGAAAGCAATAGTTGCAAAGTTAGATAGATAGATAAGTAGATAGATAGATAGACATGGTAAGTAGAAAAAAAAATAGCTAGATAAATTGTTATAAAGAAAGATGGATAAATTGACAAGTCTTAATGGAGGGGTCTTAATTAGGTGTGACCTTTTGAACTGTAATGTTCGTGAACTTCCTGTTCTATTGTTAAACTAATAAACAAAAAAAGCATGCTTTTGCTGGTGTTTGACAATTGATTTCAACCTCGACGGCCAGTTCTAGTCTTTTAGAATTATACAAAGTATACAATATTAGTTATGAGGAATCCCTTTTAACATCAAAAGTGAGTAGGCGATAATTAATACTCAAGTGTCAGTCGCGTGAGGTAAAATGTTTATTTGTTTACAAAATAAATGAGTCAAGAGTTGCGTTTTCTTGGTTATTGAAAAACAAAATGCGTAAATTCATAAAAACGAATAACAAAAATTCTTTTCAAATCTTTTGCATTAAGCAAAAAGTTTGATATTTTAAAAAGGTGATTTTTCACTTCTGACTTCCACACATACATTTTTTTATTTTGTAAACATCTTTTGGAAATGAAATAAATTTTAATCCCCAACAAATTTGAGTACAACCAGTAAAGTAGCACACAGACATTGTTTCGAAGAAAATGATCGAATAAGAACGCAAATGTTATTGCATGTGACCTTTTATGCATGCATACACGTTAATACTTGTCCATTAGGAGTGACCTTTTAAAATAGAAATGATCATGAACTTCCGGTTCTAATTTTAAATTAAACCAGTTACGTAGCACACAAACGTGTTTGGAAGTAAATGATCGAATAAGACCGGAAATGTTTTTTTTTTTCGACCTTTTATGCATGCATATTTGTTAAGACTTGTCAATATGTAGTTACATGGACAGAAAAATAAATATGTAGATGATAGATACATAAATATAGTGTTTAATATTTAAAACAATAAGAAATGGATATTAATTGATTGCAAAAGCTAAGTATGAACAATAAATGAACATTGCATTTTAAACTTTAAAAAAACTTTTCTTTTCGCTTATGGAAGACGTTGGAAGAGTGTGTGTGAGTTGGGGGGGGGGGGGGTGAGATATCATTGTTGTGTAGAAGCAACCCCCATCCTTAGAACCTTAGGTATGAAAGGACTATCCGGGGCTCTCTGTCCTTCTTGGTCTTTTGATCTGTAGCGTAGCCATGGGGGGGGGGGGGGGGGAGCAGGGGAGCCGCTCCCCTACGACCATTTTCTATTTTAAAAAAAGTGCCTTTTCGGGGTTAATAATTATTTTAACAAGCTATGAAGCACAATTGAAACTGTTTCTAATTTTTTTTATATTTAAATTGCATTTCAAAAATTTAATTTGTTACAATATGATGAATAAACCAGGTTAGATCTAGTTAATTTCAGTTTAATTTGATACGAAGTGAAGGTCACACTTTAGTGTAGGGGTCGGCAACCTTTTGCTAATGGTGTGCCAAGCTAGGATTTCTAAATCATTCAGTGTGCCAACAGCCTAAAAGTCAACCTGCTCTATTATACTTGTTTTCTTAGGAGACAAGTAAATAATTTAAATCCGTAGCTAGACAAAGGCCAAAAGCAAAGGAATTATATAGAGAAAATTGTTAAAGCGTTTTATATTTAATTAAAAAAAAATAATGTATATGTGATTATCATTCTTTTTATTAGCATTTATACCTAATACAAAAAAATTATATTACCAAAACTTTCACATTTATGGTCACTATTTTGTAAAGGTTATCATTTACTTGTCAAGAAACATATCTGTCAACTGATAACATTGATAATAATATTTTGTTCTCAGTTTAACTGAGATGTTCTTAAATTTATTTACGATACATATGCTACAGCGTCATTATCATTAAGTGGAACTAATATAAAGTAATCATACAAACTGGGTAGTTAATGTATTGTTAAAAAAATGTGCATATATTATATTAGTGATGTAATACTTATATGATTTTCAACTACTTTTTGACAGTTTGGTCATCATAAAGTTATAAGTTGTAGACAATTTAATATTATTTTTTATAAAATCAAAATTTTAAAAACATAATATTAGAAATATTATCGGAAATAAAAGTAGCTAATTATCTTCCTTTAATTAAAATACAAATCCTAAATTTGATTCAATAGTGATGCCAAACAATGTATGTTTTGTAATATAACAAATATTACTAAGTAATTATTAACTAACACTGGCTCCCTGTGACGAAGCGCATCGATCATAAGATTATGTCCCTTACCTATGGATGCGTGGAAGGCACAGCACCTGCATATCTCAAAGAGCTTATACCGAAGCATGTCCCGTTAAGGATGCTGCGATCTTCAACACAATCTCTCCTGGAAATTCCAGGTTTGGAAGGTCACAGAAAAAAGACTCTTGGTGTACGCTCGTTTGAATCTGTGGCGCCTACACTGTGGAATGGCTTACCTAGCACACTGAAAAACACGTTGTCAAAAAAAGCATTCAAGAAGAATTTGAAGACTTTTCCTTTCAACTAAGTTGATGAAGTACACATCCATCAGCAAAATACTTGTTTAAAACTATTTTAAAATGTTATTGTCGTTTCGTGCCTCCATCAGCCGAAACCTTGTTTATAAATATTTTTGTGTTATTGTCGTTTCGTTTTTGTGAGCGCGCTGAGCATGCTTGCATTAGCATGGAGTGAGGCGCGATATAAATGACCAATTATTATTATTATTATTATTATTTCTTTACATAAACTACTTTTGTGGTATTCATTAGAAGATTTAATTATTCTAGGTATAAGACTAATTTACGTTAAACAGTTGTAAATAAACATTTCCTGCATTAATTATATGTCCATTCAACCTTAAGGACCTCTTAGGCAAATTGGCACATGTCGATGCCCATTTCCTTACAGTTTTAGAATTCAACTGGCTACTTTTTAAAATCGCCAATATCCCTTCACATAATAAAAAAAACGCATCTACATCTAAGAAGGTCGAAGTAAGATTAAGCCAGTTATGCTTGACTAGGTATGAAAAAGATCCATTTGAAAGGTGTGAAACTCCGCTTTGAGTGCTTCGATGTGCTTTTGAAAAGCCCAACAATCTATCTTAATAAATGCCTTTGTAAAGGGAAGTAGATCTACATATAGTTAAATGTTTTGAAATTATTTCACTTAATATAAATATTACTTGAAAATATAGTTGTTTTTGTTTTCATCAATAAAAAAAACACCTCTTGGAGGTCTCTCGCGTGCCATTGAAAATCTCTTTGCGTGCCAATTTTGTCACTCGTGTCTTAGGTTGCCGACCCTTGCTCTAGTGGATACCAGGTCATAAGCAGGAACTTAGAGTGGACAGGAACGACCAACCGTTTGTGCCTAACTTTTACGGTGATGTATCATTGGTGCGTGGACACAGCAGAGTTAGTTCTCCGAGCCCCAAAAGAGTACGCTCGCTCGCATTCTCAAAAAAAGGTGGGGGTTCAAGTCTGATGTACTCACCGAAAAGTAATAATGTGACTTACAGCGCGCTGGCTTTCTCCTTCTCGGCTGTATAGTGTAGTGATTAAAAACTTAGTTACATGAACTTCGCAAAAAAAATTGTTTAAAAAAAAAAAATACCCAAAGAATTTAAAAGAAAGAACAAAAAAATAGAGTTTCAACATTTTTATTTATTGTATCTATGTGTGTCATTGGGGTCGGTTTCCGAGCGGCAGCGCGTTCGCCTGGCGTACCGAAAGTCCTAGGTTGGAATCCTGGTGAAGGCTAGGATTTGTTCTCGGGTCTGGAGGCGTGTCCCTGAGTCTACCCAGCTCTGATGGGTATCTGACCTTAGTTGGGGTAAAGTAAATGGCTGTGCATAGTGGCCTCAGAAACTTGTGAACGCTGCTTAATCGGCCCTATGGATCGATTTGGTACGACGGGATACTTTACCTTTATTTAAAATAGGTAGACCAATAAGATGTCGAGATTTTATCAACAAATTATTGGTATTTATGGAAATACTATTGTTGATGTTTTTAGAATTACAAAGTTGAGGTTTGTAAATTTCAATCTCATAACCGGAAATGATTTTGAGTTCTTGTAAAGGCAATATGGATTACCCCGAATAGTCTACCCCATTATTGTCTAGGTCGACCTCATTCTATAGGATTACGGCCTAAAAACAAGCGCCTCTGCTTTGGTGGTCAAACTCCAACTCGAGCCCCTACAACACCGCAGAGCAGTAAACAAGGTACACTATGTACAAGATCATGAACGGCCACGTGGAAATGTTCACACAGCCAGGTCGCATCCAACAAGTGTCCCGATTTACCCGAGATCATCAGCTCAAACTGCATGTCTCACACTCACGCACCGACGTCTACAAATATTCTTTTGTTTTCTATCAGCCATTAGGCTGTAGAACACACTGGACCAGGCCTCCATTACTGCCCCTTCTGTTCCGAACTTTCAAATCTTCACTGAAGGGCTGGACTAAATACCTCAAGTAAAAATCCATCATCTGTTTGCAATTCTTGTTTGTGATGTTTTAAAACTGTATATGTAGTTACATTGTGGACTCTTTCCTCGGTCCTAACGGGGTCTCCACAATAATATGAAGAAGAATAAACCCTTACTGAGAGTAAAAAAAACTTGACTGTTCCAGGTATTATAGAGATGACAAGTGGGCGTTCAACGCCATCATGATGCCTTACAAAGCCTATGAGCAGCGCCCTGACCAGCTCTTTGTGGACAGGTACCTACAGGTAAAGAACATCTGTGTGTGTGTGTAGACTAAATTTCAGGGCTCGGAAACCTACGACAACGTGCAAGACTTGGCACGCAGAACGATTTTTAATTGCAGGCGGACGACCTGAAAAAAAACTACTCAAGTATCTTCTATTAGAAATTGAGTGCTCAAGCAGGATGACTTTTAGGCCGTATTAATTAGAAATCACATTTTGGCACCTTATTATCAAAAGTTTGCCGACCCCTGTGCTAGAACTATTTATTTCAACTACTTTCATTCCATCATTCCATTATTCTCGAATACTTTTCTCCCTAAATTGCTCTTCCTTTATATTATGTAATAAAATATGATTTAATCCTCAGGTGATATGTTTTTTTGGTGTTTGCCATCCAACCTGGCAAAATGACTACATACGGGACATTATGGACGAACGGCCTGTGCCATATTTTGATTGGCGGGAGGCGCGCTCATTTCACTTCACCAATCCGAAGCCTCCCGAGTCCCTGACCTCCCCCGAGGCTGTCAAGAAAGGTCAAGATATTTATTCGCAGATCGGTCAGCTGATTCTGGAAAAAAGTGGTCGCCTGAACCTGCTGAGCTGAGCTAATCATCAACTTGGAAAAAAATTAAAACAAAAAATAATTGCCAACTTAAGCCTAGTGATAATTATTTGACATGTGTATATAAATTGTTTATTTTCAAACAAAATACATATTTTTCTAATCATACTTAGTCTTGTGTTTTTATGTTATGCATTTTATGTAGGCACTAAATTAAAAATCAAGCAAAATATATTGTCCATTCCCAACCTAATTACACTGTGGTTTAGCGGTAGCGCTGGGACTGTTGTACCAAAAGTCCCAATTCGAACTCTTCTTTGGGAATGAGTCTAGTCAGTTCTGACGGGTTCCTAACATTACTTGCGAGAAAACGTAAGGACTGTCTTTTATTAATTAAAGTTAATATATATAGGTTAGGGCTGTCTTTTATTATTATTATAATTCCCCATGCCAAACTGGCAAATAAATGTTGTTTTTGCCAACTCTTATATAGTGAAATCTGTCACATATAGAAGTTCGGATTTAACCACAACACATTTTCAGACTGTCACATAAAACATAAAACTATGTGTGTCCACCCCCCCCCCCCTGTCAAAAAATGGCATAATTTCTCACGTCCGAAACGAACAACAACTGCAAATAAACTAATTTTATCACTGATCAATATAAAATAAGCTAGAGAAAATTGCAACTACATATGAAAAGAGTAAATTTACCTTAACCCTTCGACACCGGATGAGATGTAAAGTATGTCAACTTAGCAACCATTCCGCCCTATAAAATGGCATTTTGAACTGAGTTGTTATATATAAAACAAACACAAAAAAACAAGATATTTTTTACTCCCATGATCTAGAGAGGCTATTTCCTATTGATTTCTACGTTTCATCGGGTCAGAGGCTATTTGTATCTCAAGAACGAACCAATGGCCCTTAACCCTTATAAGCCCGTGTACCTGACAGAATGAAGTATAAGTTAATATAAGACATTTATGAAACACAAAAAAAATAATTAAAAAAATGGATGAAATAAGATGAACAATGCATGAACGATAATCTATAGTGTCAGGTCTTAGTGCAGGCTGCTGCGGGTTAATCAGGTAAATACAAATAAATTGACTAGTTACTGCAAGCCCTGGAGGTTTGTGTTGTTTTTTTTTGTTGTTGTTGCCAAGTTCTTAGTTTATTGTTTATTTTTCTTCTCGTTGATAACAGTGAGAGGGAGAGAGAAGGAGTGAAAGTGAGAGGAAGAGAAAGAGGCAGTGCCCCTGCACATAAAGGGATGGGGGAAGAGGGGGCATATATGCCCGGGGGGGCGACACTTTTAGGGGGCCGGCAAATATAGTCTAAATATATATCACTAAACAAAGCTGTTACATTATGCAAGGGGGGGGGGCATCGCTGAAACTTTTGCCCTGGGGCGCTGCATAGGCGTGTGTGGGCTCTGGAAAGTGGGAGAAAGAAAGAAGGAGAGGGGGGAGTGAGAAAGGGGGGGGGGCAAAGGGAAAAATGGAGATAGACAAGTTGCAAATGTTAGGTCTACATTTATCAAGAGTTTGGTTTCAAAAAATAAATAAGTACAATTTATAGCAATCGGTTCAAACTTCAATTTCGATTAATAAAACTGAACTAGGCTTTTGCAGATATCGAAACAGTGGGCACAAAAAATAAATTCTAATGCCCTAGAAAAATCTATGCTAAAATAGAATACTGTATTGTCCAAAGATCAGCCCAATATTCATGTCAATGCTTAACCCTTGTCGAAAGAAGTGGCACTTAACACACCATACGAAAAAAACCAACAACGCAAACACACACATCCCCCAGCGGGCACACCACGTCGTATCGACGGGTTGAAAAAAAAAACGTGGTTTTCAACGTTTTCTTCGTGGTTTCTACGTTTGTTCCCCGTCGATAGGACGTGCTGTACCCAAATGGACAAAAACCACAACAAATTACTATTATAAATTCTGATCGATAGTTTGATAAAATCATTACATCGACAATTTATACATCCATTTTGTATTCACTGTTTGTGGCCGTGAAAAGTGTTAATAATATCGCTTAAAAAAAATTATCTGCCCCTGAATTTCGACGTAGCTAAAATAATATTATTTGAAAAAAAAAACATTGTTACGTCCCTTTGATTATGCCATTTATTTCTCCTTGGTAGTGTAAGAACCATCAAGGTGTTGGGGTCTGTAGTGGTGTTGGGCTGAGGAGGTGGATGGGTGATTATTATTAATCGATAATTAAGTTGTAAATGGGTCCAGGTCATCGGTGGGTTTTCGATAAACTGGAGGTCTTTATCACGGGACTATTGATTGGTATATTGGCGTGGGGTGGGGGTGGGGGGTGGGCTATTGTATGTTGTGTGTGTTTGTGTGCTGGATATGTGTGTCTCTAGATGTGTTATTGTATGTGTGTGTATTTATTTCTGTCTATTTGTGTGTTTGTATTTGTTCATATATTATGTGTGTGTTTTCAAGATGATGCGTGTTTGTGTGTGTGTTTAAGATGATGTGTGTTTTTGTGTGTGTTTATAAGATGATGTGTGTTTCTGTGTGTGTTTAAGATGTTTTGTGTTTTTGTGTGTGTTTATAAGATGATGTGTGTTTGTGTGTGTGTTTAAGATGATGTGTGTGTGTTTATAAGATGATGTGTTTGTGTGTGTGTGTTTAAGATGATGTGTGTTTGTGTGTGTGTTTAAGATGTTGTGTGTTTGTGTGTGTGTTTAAGAAGTTGTGTGTTTATGTGTGTGTTTAAGATGTTGTGTGTTTTTTTTGTGTGTTTAAGATGTTGTGTGTTTATGTGTGTGTTTAAGATGTTGTGTGTTTGTGTGTGTTTAAGATGTTGTGTGTTTAAGATGTTGTGTGTTTTTTGTGTGTGTTTAAGATGTGTGTTTATGTGTGTGTTTGGGTGTGATTGTGTGTTTGTCTGTTTCTGTATGTGTGATGGAACCAATTACGAATAAGAAACACCCAGCCTTATAAAATAAAGTCATATATTGTTTAATTTATTATCTTGTATGACAATAACAATATAATTAAAGCATTGTAGAGAGCAGATTTTTTTTAGTCTGATGGTCTACATACCAACTTACCCCATCTGTGGCTAAACTGTCGTTCTGGGTCTAAAAATTCAAGGATGGAATGGGTTGCCTGAACAACATTTAAACCCTAATAAAAATCTATCTTAGGATTTAACCGCCATTAAGCGTAGGACGCAATAATCTACTCTACAGAAGGGGCGTCTGTAACATATATAAGGTAAGTTGGCCATTTTATTATTTTCTTTAAACTTATCTTATTTTATACATTAAAGACGCTCCTTCTATAAAGAAGATTATTGCGTCCTACGCTCATTCGTGGTCCGAGTCTAGTCTTGCATTTTTATTGATGTTTTAAATGATGTTAAGTTACTGGTTTTCCTGGTTTGTTCAGGAACCCCATTCCATGCCCGAATGCCACTCGGGAAGAAAGAATACGTATATGCATTTGTTCTCGCATAAGGGACAAGGAAAGTGTTTTTGTCTTTATGTTTATCTGAGCTTTGCAACAGGTTGTTATTGGGTTGTATTTCTAAATTAGAGTTTAATGCCTTATGTATTATTACTACTTTACTCTTTGCCCTTCTGTCCTCTAGTGTTTCTAGGTTTAGTTATTTGACTAATGGTGTTACTCTTGTTAATTGGGAATATTCACTGGTTTAGTTTTATATTCTTATTACATTTGTAAAAGTTCCTTTTTATGAATCCTATTATTTTGTTTGATTGATTTTTTTTTATTACTCATCAATATGAGGCTTCCAAGCTAACTTGTCCTTTATTATTTCTCCTAGAGAATTAGCATTGTTACGGTTGAGTGAATTTTTTACAATGAATGAAGTAGTTTGCTATTATTTGTATCTTTTTCTTGGATACCCTTATTAGTTGGCATTTTTCCGGGTGAAAAGACATACTCCAGTTTGATTCCCATTTTTGTAGTTCATCTATGTCTTTTTGTTGAAGTTCACTATCTTTTCCTGTCTTTATTATTCTATAAATTATGCAATCATCGGCAAATAATCTTACTTTTGTTCCTGTGTTGATGCAATTTGGCAGATCATTAATATAAATTAGAAATAGTAGGGGTCCTAGAAGAGTTCCTTGTGGAACTCCTGAGTTTACAGTTATTGGTGATGACTTAGAGCCATTTATAGGGCGTTCTCAGTGGGCGTGGCTTAGGTTTTTAGTGACGTATTTGTGTAAATATAAGAACCCACTTGAGGTACAAATGTAACGTGGTGAAAGTGAAGTACTTCTTTATCATGCAAAATTCACATCTGAATATTGGCTATCCTACTCAAAAATAAGGAGGTAAATAGTAGTACTGTAGATTAATTGATTAATGTGATTAGGCTAGGGCCGGCTAGACCTATTTTCACTTTCAATTTCACTTTATAGACCTAGACTTTTAATGTTTCGTAGGCTAGGCTACGATGTATTGTCAAGTGATAGTAATAGTGTTGGTGAATAGGCTATCTAGTCAAGTCACTAATAGGCTCACATCGTCTATGATCTATGTCTATAATAATAATAAAATAGCCTATTTTATTTAACAGACATAAAACAGCTTAAATCTTAATAAGACTTAAAACACATGACATCATTTAAAAAAAGCTCGAGCCTATATGAAACTTTATTAATACAGCGGCCATTATTACTTGTACACCATTACAGAAAGTAAACACAAATCACGTGCTTTTTGTCACGTGATTGCAAACGCCCTATTACCAAAACTATGATAATTTTCGGGGTTTTCCCGTTTGAAATTATTTTTAGCCTACCACGTCATTGTTTTGACTACCAGTCAACAAATTCTTCAGTGCTGAGTTAATATTTTTAAGATTTCTATTTTAAGAAGAATTACTAGTCTACTTATTTTAGGAAAATTACTATTTATTTTAGGAGAATGACTACTTTTTTAAGGAGAATTACTACCTATTTTAGGAGAATTACTACTTATTTCAGGAGAAGTACTACTTGTTTTAGGAGAATTACTACTTATTTTAGGAGAATTACTACTTATTTTAGGAGAATTACTACTTATTTTAGGTGAATTACTACTTATTTTAGCAGAATGACTACTTTTACTCGATCAAGTTGCTGTTTTTCTCCACACAAAATAAAAAATTTGAACAGTAAAACTAGAAAATATATTAAGTGATAGGCTATAGTTAAAATTTCAATCATTGGTAGATTAAATATTTTCTTATTTACAACTTATGTTAAAATAATTCACGCCTTCTGAATTGGCCTGTTATCCCCTTTACAATTTGAATAAACCGTGTTTTGTTATAAATAATGAATCATATGTGTTTGCTTATACTACATTCTAAAAAAATTCAAACCTTACGCTCATAATTATAATTAGATTCTATTATACTAAATACATCTCGTGTGGAGTTTCTGATCTTCCGTCTTGCAGGAAGTGGAGGGATCCACAAAGGCTAGTGAACCTAACCCGAACAAAATAGGCAGCGACCCAGAAAGCTGAGAGGGGAATCCTCCCCATATGGTTGTGCGCAGGGCTAACAACCCAGCCATATAAAAAGAAACTTGTTACAAAAACGCCAACAAAGAACCCAAAAGAAAGCTCGGACCTTGGAAAAGATGGGTCTCCTAACAGAGATTTTATGAAGTTGGGTGGCCAAAGCCAACTGGAAACCAATCGACGGACAACCAGCCTCTCCACCAGGACCACCACTAATCTAGGAACATGGAACGTAAGAACTATGTTCGAAACTGGTAAAACTGCCCAAGTTGCTGCTGAAATGCAAAAATACCGACTAGCTATCTTGGGAATAAACGAGTCTAGATGGACAGGCTCAGGTCAGACTAAGCTCAGCACAGGCCGACTGCTTTTGTATTCAGGTCTTGAAGACGAAAATGCAGCTCACAGCCAAGTAGTGGTACTTATGCTTTCCAGAAATGCTCAGAACGAACTTTTGGGATGGGAATAGACCAAAATTGGAAATACATCAAAGAGATCTTCGCAACAACATGCGAAGAAGTGTTGGGCCCCCGGCAACAAGTGCATAAAGAATGGATTTCTGCTGAAACTAGGGAGAAAATCCAATATAGGAAAAAGAAGAAGGAAATTCTAAACAACTGTCGCACTAGAACCGAAAAGACCAAAGCATCAGCAGAATACACAGAAGTAAATAAAGAAGTTAAACTTAGTATAAAATCAGATAAAAAGAACTACATAGAATGATTAGCAAGTGAAGCAGAAGAAGCAGCTCACCATGGAAACACAAGAGAATTATACAGCGCAATCAAAAAATTATCTGGAAAATTCAACAAACCAGAGAGACAGTAAAAAATCAAAATGGAAAACCGAAACCAGATAAAGAGGGTCAGAAAAAGAGATGGATAGAGCATTTTCAAGAACACCTTAATCGACCAGCCCCACGACACACTCTCAACATAGAGCCAGCGGAACAAGATCTAGAGATAGACTGCAGCACTCCCACAAAACAAGAAATATCCAGAGCAATTAAACAATTAAAGAAAGGCAAGGCGGCAGGTCCAGACAGAATACCAGCAGAAGCCTTGACAGCAAACATTACAACCAGCACTGAGATGCTACACACTCTATTCAAGAAGATATTGGAGAAAGAACAGACCCCGATAGAGTTGAAAGCAGGTCATCTCATTAAACTTCCAAAGCAAGGTGATCGTAGTGATTGCTCAAAATATAGAGGAATAACTCTACTGTCCATACCAAGTAAAGTATTTAGCCGAATACTGCTAAATAGAGTGAGGGAGACAATAGACACACACCTTAGGGACCAGCAAGCAGGTTTAAGAAAAGACAGATCTTGCACAGACCAGATTGCCACACTGCGACTCATAGTGGAAAAATCACTGGAATGGAACTCGCCTCTATATATTTATTTTATCAACTACGAGAAGGCTTACGATAGTGTTGACAGATGTACTCTGTGGAAACTGCTGAGACACTACGGGGTACCACAAAAATTAACAGACATAATTAAAACTTCTTATGAAGGACTATCTTGCAGAATTGTTCATGACCACCAAACAACCGAAGCTTTTGGTGTACAGACTGGTGTCAGACAGGGATGTCTGCTCTCACCTTTTTTATTCCTGCTGTCCATTGACTGGATAATGAAAATGTCTACAGAGAGAGAAGAGAAATGGCAACCAATGGACACTATGGAAGCAACTTGATGACCTGAGAATATTCTGGCCCATGGTCATCACCAACGAAGAGCTCTGGCGACGTACTCAGCAGAAACCGGTGGAAGAACTAATCTGACAGCGCAGATGGAAATGGATTGGACACACTCTTAGGAAGCCAGCAACCAGCACCACGAGACGAGCCCTTACTTGGAACCCACAGGGCAAGAGAAAGAGAGGTCGACCTAGAATGACCTGGAGAAGGGAGCTGGAGGCAGACACCAAAAAGAGTGGTCGCCACTGGGGACAGCTGGAGAGATTGGCCCAAGACCGAGATGACTGGAGAGCCTTTGTTCGTGGCCTATGTTCCAGACAAGGCGAAAGGCGATGATGATGATGATACTAAATACATATAGGAATGGGTCTAAACTATAATGTTCGAGTCTTTTTACTAAATGAAAACAATTAGAGAAGAGAATCTCAAAAATTTCAAATTTTCTGAAAGAAAAAAAAACAGTTATCATGTAAAATAGAGGTCTTTTTTTACAGAAAATAAAAACCAACAGTTCTCTGCGGGGGTAAGGAACCCAGGTCATCCGCTAACCAGTAAAGGACTCTAACTGCCACTTTGTAGGGTGGACACATACAAAGAAGCGAATATCGCTAAAATTAAGATATCAGACGATACGGTCACGTGTCTTTAAATAAACCAATGAGAATCGGAGGCGTCACACAAGTCTACTTTATGTATAAACGTTATAGCCTATGGCCTATAGAATAAAAAATTAAATGGGCATATAAATTTGGGATATATTTTAAAAGGTACAAAGTACAAACACAAACTTAATTTAAAAAAACAAACAATATGTTTTATTGTAAAAAATAACAATATATAAAAACACTTTTAAAATTTGCATATATAAGAATAACAATATAATTTTTTTTTCATTTAAATAACTTTTACAAATTCTTAGACACAAATATTTTCTTAAATACTCTTGTCCTTTGTCAGTTCTCTCTTTGTTTTGTTCTCTCTCTCTCTTTCTCTCTCTCACTCACTCTTTCCCTTTATCTATTTTAGTCATGCTATTTCTTCATCGATTTCTCCTCTAAGCTTACTCTTCCATTTTCTTATTAAGGCAAATTGTTTAAATTATATCCAACTGAACATTAAACACATCTTGTCCTATTTGCTATAAACAGACATTCCTTATATTCAGAAGTTTACTGTTTTACCTTTTGGGTTCAAAGCATACATGAACTTCTGGTTTATTTCCAGCTTAAAAGTTCAAATAATGTTTTCGGCTTTTTTTTATAGTATAGCTATTAGAAATATACAAAGGCTACAAGATTAGTTATGAGAAATCCGTTTTTATCATCAAAAGTAAGTATGCGTCAACTAATAGTCGACAGGCTGGTCGCGTTAAGTTTAAAGACCAAGTGAAGAGCTTTTTATCAAAATTGAATTAACATTTGATTTTGATAGTAAATAGTGTATTCAGTATCTGAATGTTAAAAAAAACATTTATACAAAATATCAAAGATACATTTTAAGTAATTAGTTCAATATTTGCACTTAAATGTGTGTGTTTTTCGGAAGATTACTCCAAATCTCGTAGCCATTTGAGATGTTTTTATTTCCGGCAATATAGGAAAGTGACGTAACATAAAGGATTCCGACTAGGAAAAATGAATATTGTCACGTGTTTTGAATCTATTGCCACATGTTTTGAATCTTTTTCCGGTTCTTATTTTTAACAAAATGGTTAAATATAGATTTATAGCGTCTATTTTTATTTATTTATTTCCCTTGTGATACGTCACTGCCGTATGAGGCTATTCCAAATCTCGTTCCTTTGAGAAAAACCTCTTCACTTGGTCTTTAATCAATTTTTTTTAGTTTACAATTGACAAGTCTTAATTAGGCGTGACCTTTTGAACTGGTGTGATCGTAAACTTCCGGTTCTATTTTTAAATGGTTAATTATTTTAGGCATTTCCGTAAACAAAAAAACATGCTTTTGCTGGTTATTGGCAGTTGACTTCAACCTCGACAGCTAGTTCTAGTCTTTTAGAATTATACAAAGGATACAATATTTGTTATGAGGAATCCGTTTTTAACATCAAAAGTGAGTAGGCGATAATTAATACTCAAGTGTTAGTAGCATGTAGCTTGTTTATAAAATAAATTATTCAAGAGTTGCGTTTTCTTGGTTATTAAAAGACAAAATTCGTAGATTCATAAAAACGAATAACAAAAATTCTTTTGCAATAAGCAAAAAGTTTTATATTATAAAAAGGTGATTATTCCCTTCTGACTTTCACAATGCATTGTTTTCTTTTGTAAACATGTTTTGGAAAAAAACAATTTTTAATCCCCAACAAATGTTCGTACAACCAGTAACCCAGCACACAGACATGTTTCGAATAAAAGGATCGAATTCGACCGGAAATGTTTTTTCTTGTGAACTTTTATGTATGCATACGCGTTAAGACTTGTCAATTATCATACGCTAACGTAACACTATATAGGTCACGTGTGAATGCATACATGTACTTCCGGTTTACTTCAGGGAATATTATTATTTTAATTTTAAAAATATATTACATTTAAAATAAGTGATTCATCACGCCTGACGTTCAAAATCAATCGTTTTCTTTCCGGGACATTTACATCTTTTCTTACTCGCAGAATAACAAGCAGAACTCTGCACACAGGCATGTTGTATTATTAAATTAACGAATAGCACCGGAACTGTTGGAATGCATCGACCTTATAGGTTCACCTTGCATGCATAATCGTCAAGACTTGTCATTGCTGACTAATCAGTACCAAATAGTTAATTATCATAGGCTTCGTGTACCTTTATACATCTCTCAGGTGAGAAATCTTACTTGTGGATATGACTAGTTCGCACAAACTCACACACGCACGCACGCACAAACGAAGCTCATTGGATCAAATCGCTCTGTCCACTTTTCCCCAAGATCAGTCTCCCCATGTCGGAGAACAATCCGATTCCTTCCTTGATGGCTTCCGGTGACGTCAGGCTCGCGGGCGTCTCGCGCTCGGCGAAGTGAAATGCGCGCGCGGCTCGCCAGTCGTAGTCGATGATTGGCTGGAGGTCGTCCATCTCGCGCTGAAAGTCTGCGCGCCAACCGGGGTGGCATATCCCACTGAAGCAGCTCACCTGTAAAATTGAACAGGTAGAATATTCAGAATATATTATGATAATACGTTTTAGGGTTTTAATAAAATAAAGTAAAAACCCAGAAAAGTAAAAAAAAAAGTTAAAGTAACCCCAATCAGGCCAATATGGTCTATAGGGCTTGAGAAGCAGCAAAAACACATTTCCGTGTAGATTGTGTGGCCGGCACAATGGCCAGCCGTCTTTATTTCGCTCTTACTAATGAAAGGTACCCATCAAATACTCAGGATACCCTCAAGACGAACGAACGAATCCTAGACTTCACCGGGATTTGAGCCCGCGACCTTCGGTATAAATATATAAACAATAAAACATCAACAAAATCAAAATAGAAAGAGCTACTATAAGTGAATTTTAAACAAATATTTTGAAATAAAAGCAAGTTAGATTTGAATGAATAGGCATGGTGGTCAGCGCGTTCGAATGGCGTTCTGTAGGCTCTGGGTTCGAATCGTAATGAAAGCTGTGATTTTTTTCCGGGACTGGAGGGTGAACCTGAGTCTAGCCAGCTCTGATGGGTAACTGACATTAGTTAACGTAAAGTAAAGGCGGCTGCGCATTGTGCTGGCCACACAATCCCCTAGTATGCCCTGGCCAGAAAAAATGGTAACGCCGCGTCACCGGCCCTATGATCAGTTTGGTCCGAAGGGTACTCAACTTACTTTACTAGATTTATATGAAATTAAGGGGAGATCAGATCACAAAAGATCACGTCAATAGAATTGATTAGTAAGTTTTTTTTTGGAAATTCAAACAACTACCCATTACAACAACTGCCTATTACAACAACTACCTATTACAACAACTACCTATTACAACAACTACCTATTACAACAACTACCCATTACAACAACTACCTATTACAACAACTACCTATTACAACAACTACCTATTACAACAACTACCCATTACAACAACTACCCATTACAACAACTACCTAACAACTTTTTACATTCCCTTATCTTCCCTTTTTCATTTTTAAAAAATAGATTACATTTTTTTTACAGAAAACATCGCTTAGGAATTAACATTCAAGTCAAATTACCTAACAGATGGGTAGACGGGCAGTCTGGGCATGCAAACAGGTATACAGAACATACAGAGAGCTGGGAAGACAGAATGACAGACAGTCGGAAAGGACGAACGCATATACAGACATGCACATTTACAGAAAGGCAGACAGACAGCAGATTGACAGAACAAACAGGCTGGCAGGAAAACTACCCGATTGAGCAGACAGAGTTATAGGCGCTTGTGGTTTACGACAGAAAAGGCTGAAATAAATAATACATTTAAAAAACATTACGAAGATATATAGCTCTATGTTATTCTATACAATTCACCATGCCAACTAAGAGCAAGCAGAATATGCTGAATGTAAAACTGACCAGTAGATGTTTGTCTATGTGCAGCTGATCGGGATGATGCTCATACACTTTGTACGGCATCAGTAAGGCGTTCAGCTCCCACGTGTCTTCTCTGTAATTGCTGGATAGATGATTCAAACAAACAACCGAATAAACAGAGTTGCCTATATCTGTTATAGACTATTATAAAAAAACAAAAACAAATCATGGGCCTCAATGCTGTTAAACAAGAACCGGAATTCATAAGTGACGAAGAATGTAAGCCACCGGTCCCTATATAGATGAACTGACAAGCTTACACGTGATGGGAAGGCGGATAGATACATTGCCACAGGGAGGGACATACCCATACTCCCTTTCGTTTGTAAACTAAGTTTATATTTAATTTATATTTTGATAGATTAAAATAAATATAAGTGATATCATACCGAATGAATTTCCACACTAAAATTTTGCGCATCCTTATTTTTCTAGCTTTGGCCAGCAAAAACCATAAAAAGATAACTCGTTTTGTTTCGG
Source organism: Anisus vortex (assembly GCA_949126835.1). Taxonomy (NCBI): domain Eukaryota; kingdom Metazoa; phylum Mollusca; class Gastropoda; family Planorbidae; genus Anisus; species Anisus vortex. The sequence goes on from OX421503.1 coordinate 37,038,101, forward strand.
CTACATTGTGTCGTTTTCATTCTATTTATTTTGTTAAAACGAACATATCCGAAAAGTTTATTTACTTCCGTCTTTTCCGGTAGAGGCAGCCATGTTTAACGTAAAATATTTTCTTTGATTCGCAAATTGGTCAAAGGTATTAGTGACTATTCCAAAGTCTATGATGCTGAAAATTTGATAGAATGTATAGTTAGTCGAGCAAGTCTGCTGCCCAAGTTTCATCTCGATTGGACAACAGGAAGTGGTCGAAAAATCGATGCAAAGTTTTGCAAGAAGACAAGCAAGCAAGCTAACAGACAGACAGTACGAATTAATAGAATAGAAGTACAAAAAGAAAGAGAATGCCAAAAAAAAAAAATTAATTCAAAATGTAATTCTAAATTCAAGACTAGACTCGGACCACGGATGAGCGTAGGACACAGTAATCTTTTTTTTAATGAAGGAGCGTCTGTAATGTATACGATAAGATAAGATAAACCCTCCTTCCACTCCCCCTTTCCCTAAATAAACAGTTTAAATAGAAATTGCTTTTAATTCCTCGTGATCAACATGTGGCACACCTTCAGTTGCCCACACAGAGTATAGACATTTTATTTAAACAAAAACAAAAAAAACTATAAAAAAAAATACTTCAGCAATGGATAGTTGGGTTTTTTTTTGGTTGTTTGTTTTTTTCAAACTTTTTCAGTCCAGTTCTTTGTGTGAATTTATTCTTTAAATCAATTTCGAATTCCCCTCGACTTCAAGACGCAAAATTTAATAAAAGATTGAAAAACGTTTCTTCAATAGATATTTGATTCGGTTCACTTTCTTTAAGGGGTTCACTTTCTTTAAGGGGTTCACTTTCTTTAAGGCGGTTATGCTGATGCCAGACCTTATGCCAGACCTTATATTATATCAAGAATTAAAAAAAAAACTCCATTCTTTAGTACTGAATAAACAGGAGACAAACTTGTAATAGATTTTCATTTAAAAATAGCACATTTATGCAAATTTCAACAGTGGCATTTCAATAAATGTTGTCATTGAAATTTTACCTGTCTTTTATTTTAAACAGAAATCTGGAGGAGATTTTGTTTTCATGCTTTTCGCCCTTTCTTTTGAACCTGGCTGGAGTGGGGTGGGGATGTAACGTACGTTTTTTTGGCTACGTTTTTTTCAACCACAGCAATCGAAACGTTTAGGCAAGTAGAATAGGTTCAAACGATCCCACTGCCGATTCTATTGAATCGCCGTTCTGGTCTCTCTACTCTAGGACTGGAGTTGTGGACAAAGGAGCATATTTTGAGCGTCTGAAAAAACCTGCATAGTCCGTCGTTTGGCTTACAATTTATTGTTATTAAATGCTTCGAGGTGTCGAGATAGGCGATCGTTCCACTGTGTTATGGCTCGTTTCTACACCATTTGCCCCCCCCCCCCTACACATTGCAGTCTTTTTGTCCCCCACCAACTTGCACAATCTCCCCTCTCCTCAACCTTACAATTTCGATGGGGGGGGGGGGGGGGGGGGCTACGCACATAAATTAATTGAATCAGTGTTGGTTTTTGTTTTACGATTGTTTTTTGTTTTTTTTTACTCTATTTTAGTGAACGTGTAGTCATTTACTCTAATAGGCATAGGCATACTTTGTATTATGTACAAGCTAAATTGCCCGGCGTCGCTCGAAGAAAAAATGTAGGCCTACATAGGCCTATAGCTACAGAAAAAAAAACTGCTATAAAAGAGAAAGCTCTAATAATTTATAAATAATAATTATTATTTATTTACTGAAAACATTAAAGAAAGTAATTAAAAATAAATATTGAAATCGGGTTAAAGAAAAAAAAGCATGTCTTTTTTATTTAACAAAAAGTGAGGACTATCACTGGCTGGGAATCGAACTCGCGTCTCCCGCATGCGTCTAAAATATAATTAACCCTTACAGTTCCGGGTGCGTATATAGCGGAACTGAAGGCAGCATAGATAGAAGTAGGTCGGTATGGGAAGGGTTAATAGATTTTACTTACTGAAAACATTTTAGGCAAGCTTTAAGTCCTGAAATTCTTTTACAATCTTTCAAAAAAGTAATATTCATGGAAATTAACAAACAAAAGTAGAAAAATAAAAAATAAGTTATCAATGGGGAATCGAACCCAAGTCGCCCGCACGGTGATAGCCTACTCTAACCACACAGCTAGAAAGAAAACATGCAGGAAGCGACATCGCACAAGTAAAATATGAGACAATATGGTCACGTGTCTTTTTTAAATTAACCAATGGGGATCGGAATCCACACACATGCCATTATATTAAATATATATTATAGATTATATTGTATGCTGTTACAAAGTCGAACAAGGGTATTTTTAGCCAAACTCAAACCGTATCTACTTTTACTAGCCGGATAAAATCTGTGCAGATATTTTACCAAATCTGTTACACTATTGACCAATGAGCTTACTTTAAATTTTGGAGAATGTGCTTCAACCAATCAGCGTTGGGCTTGGCTAACACCACGCCCATGTTGATCACATCCGGCCACTCTCCTCGCCTGGCCCAATCGAAGCTTGCTACGCTTGGGTGGCGTCTTAAGTCGTCTGGAAGTCGGCTGACCCAGATTACTCCATTGTCCTGTAAAAATGCATGAAAAATCGTTAAAAAAAATCGATTGCTTGGTTCCATAAGGGTTAATTCAATTATTTAATGATGAGTTTCAAGAGAAAGCTGTTTATTCCCAGCTGTTTTAGTCAAGCAGACTGTAAAGAAAACTTGTAACTGTGGACTTTGGAAGTGAGAATTGCATTCAGACATTTCTCCCTATTAAGATGGGTTGGAAATTATTGCATTAATGCTATTTTATAGAAATCGGTATTATTATTATTATTATTTTTTTGTGATGGCTAGAAACGTGTACTTTTTCTATTAAGACGGTTTGCGATAAAATGTTTTAATGGAAATGGGTAGCAAATTTCATTTTTGTATTACGAATATATATTACTTTTATTTAGCCTTCTGTGTTTATGTGTTATGTTTATGTATTATATATAAGTACTATGTGTATTTTGTTTATGTATTATTTTTGTGTATTTCTCTTTGGCTAGTGGTTGTGATCCTTATATACCAATACAACTGCCACTGCAATTTATTCCAAGAGCGTACTGAGCATGCTAAATGTAATATCATGGATACAAACGCTATATTGATAACAGTTAATTTTATTAATATTTGGTTTATGAATAACGTTTATATATTACGTTTTTCTGGCCTGTATTATGTTTATGTATTATGTTTATGTATTATGTTTATGTAGTATGTTTATGTCTTATGTAGTACGTTTATGTATTATGTTTATGTATTATGCTTATGTATTATGTTTATGTATTATACTTATGTATTATGTTTATGTATTATGTGTATGCATTATGTTTATGCATTACATTTATGCATTTTTAAGTTTATGTTTCATTTTTATATAATATGTTTATGCGTTCGTAATGTTTATGTTTTTTATGTAATATTATTATGTTTATGTCTAATCTTTATGCATTTTTTTTATGAATAATGTTTACATTTTATATTTTATGTATTAGTTTTATGTATTTTTTAATGTATTTTGTTTGTGAATTATGTTAATGTATTTGTTTTTTGTATTAGGTTTTTGTATGAGGTTCCATTTATGACAAATATGTGTATTTGTTTCATGTTGATATATTATGTTCAGACTCTGTACAGGATGTTTATCTATTGTGCTTATCTATAGCAGGCCTTCCGCCCTCCAATGTCAGGTTAAAATTCCACAGCAGACATAGAGCGTATACCCTTCTTTCCGACCTTACAAAACACAATACAGTGTTGACTGTGTCTCCCCTTACGCCTTACACTGTTGAATAGCTACATCTGAGACGTAACGTGTTTAAAAAAGTAAATAAATTATAGCCTATTTGACTTGAGCATGAGTGTTAATATAGGACTTTTAGCGGTTAACGGACTGGAACGAGGGGAAAAAAACACACCACTGAAAAATCCACTAGGTCCATTATAAGGTGAAATATGGATTGTCTTTTCTTTTATTTTACAGAGATTGTCACTGTGGTGTATAGCATGCATGTTATACATCGAAACCAGGCGATGTGTGCAACCAGTCGGCCCGCGGGCCACAACAGGTAGCACCATGCCTTTTTAGTGTAGCAAGGTGATTCTAATGGTGACACTTCTAAAAATTCAGTTAACAATGTTTAAAAAAAAGATCATTATGCACGATTCCTCGAGAGAGAAAGTGGCCGACCCGGCAGCGCGTTCATCTGTCGTGCCGAAGTTCCTGGGCTCGAAGGTGTCCCCTGAGTCTACCCATCTCTGATGGGTACCTGACCTTAGTAGGGGGTAAAGTATAGGCGGCTGGGCATTGTGCTGGCAACACATTCCCTAGTATGCGGTGGCCACTGAAACTGGTGAACGGCCCTATGATCAAGCTGGCCAGTGGGATACTCTACTTTATTATAGCCAATGGCTCCTCTTGTTGTATCTAATTCTTAATACCGCCCGATAAAGAAAGATCTTTCACATTCCTGAGATAGTTAGACTATGCCACCGACCTACCTATATGGTGGATTAGACACGGGAAAAATAATAATTTCAAGCGTTCGCAATATTAAGGCGCCATCACTGATCTATCGAGTTATATTTCCTTAACACTGACCTATAGATACATTTCAAAATATTATCGTTGTCTAATGGGTGAACAATAATATAGATATTAAATTTGAGATCCAAATGAAAAAAAAAATAAAGAATAAATGAAATTATAAATTCACTCAATAATACAGCACTATTTTACTGGCGATCCAAGGGTCCTGGGTTCGAATCCTGGTGGGGGCTAGGATTTTTTTCCCAGGAATTGAGGGTGTCCCTGAGACTACCCAGCTCTGATGGGTACCTGACCATAGTTTGGGTAAAGAAAAGGCGGCTGTGCATAGTGTTGGCCACACAATTCACCTAGTATGCCGAGGCCACGGAAACTGGTGAACGCTGCTTAACCGGCCCTATGAATCAATTTGTTCCGACGGGATGGTGTACGGACATTTGTTCCCGTGACAGTTAATCCCTGACACTTAACCCCAAGTGTCAATGGTATTATCTGTCTTGGTGTTAGGTGTCAGGTAGTAGCTGTCGCGGGATCAAAAGTCACCAAACCGACGGGATACTTTACTTTACTTTTATCATACAAGTCCGGTGGCGTTAATACGAAAAATTCCGTCTGAGGCCGTAGTTAAAAGTGTGTTATGTAATAATAATGCCCCTAGTAGCTTTCATTAGCTAACATTGAAGCGGAAGCTAAAAACGAGAAGGAAATTAATTTTCAAGTCTTAACGATTAGTATGCATGCATGGTGAACCTAAAGTTCGATGCATTCCAACACTTCCGGTCCTATTCGTTAATTTACTGACAAAACATGTCTGTGTGCTGCGTTCCTGGTTGTTCTGCGAGTAAAAAAAAGATGTTAGGAATAAAAATCAATTCCAAAAGATGTCGCCGAAAGAAAACGATTCATTTTGAACGTCAGACGTGAAGAATCACTTATTTTGAATACAAGATATTTTAAAAATTAATTTAGCCGGAAGTACAACGGAAGTACATGTAGCTATGAATTGAAACATAACCTATATAGTTTAGTTTAGTGTATGCAAATTGTACACTAACAAATTTTAATTAAACTTAACGCGACTTACATGTCGATTATTAACTATCGCACACTCACTTTTAATGTTAAAAACGGATTCCTCATAACTAGATAATCTTGTGGCCTTTGTGCAATTCTAAAAGCTATACTTGAAAGAAGCCGCATATATCATGTCAAGATTATTGACGGAAATAAACCAGAAGTTTATCTATTAAACCCAAAACGTCAGACCTCATTATGACTGTTAATTGTTTTTTTTTCTCTTTCTATGTATCTGGATTGTGACACATTTAAAGCATTAACGCGGTTAATGAACTTTTTAATTTCTTGTTTTTATTTTTTAAGACTCCTGAATCACTTGAATTTTTTTTTAAAGAATTCTTCAGTCGTTTTTGTTTATATAAAATTAAATTTGGACTTTACAAAGTCTTGACAAGGGAGAAATTGAATTAATAAACACCGAAAACCCATAATATTAGTGTATAAGAAATGTATAACTACGTTTTGTAATAACTGGCATCTTTCTACCACCGTAGTTTTCAGTTAATAGTAAGCTACCTTAGATTATATGACAGGGTGATGTGTTAAAATCTTAGCTGTTTGTGTCACCTATCTTTTTTTTAACCCTTACAGTCCCGGGCGCGTATATAGCGGAACTGAAGGCAGCATAGATAGAAGTAGGTCGGTACGGGAAGGGTTACAAGGCTAAATTATTTTTAGATGTCCGATTAGATTCCTTTTAACCTCTGTCGTCTGATGTCGTTGCTCCTTCAACACCCTACATCCCCCCGCCCCCACACCAGTTACGTTTTTGACAATGGCACATTTCATCCAGCGAACGCAACGCATAATGTCTCGGTTGGGTGAAACTGTTTGACTACAAAGAGTGGAGGGGGGGGGGGGAGGGGAGGCTGCGTTTTGTCACTGCACTGGGCTACTAGACAATGTTGGTGAAAAATCTCGCGGCAGAAGGACACCCCAAGGTCATGGTTGGATCTACCATGAAACTAAAATAAACTAATCTCGAGGCATTTTGCAACTAAAACAGATTTTGCAGAAATCTATTTTTGTTGTTACGTAAAAAGTTAGCACCTTTTGATAGGCGCTGTATATTTTCTATTCAATATATTGAAGTACAGATGCGACAGTTTCTTAAAGTGGAACTAAAAATAAACCTGGCTACGTTTACTGAACGCTACGTTATTTAAGCTCTCTCCCGCCTATTTAATTTTACAAACGTTTGATGAAAGAGCGCCAAAGTTGGATTTCTAATTCATTCAGCAAGCCAAGAGCCTAATAGGCATCCTTCTTTAGCATTCAATTTCCTGTTGGATAGACTTGAATTGCTTTTTAGGAGTCTTTCGCGTGCCAATGAAAAATAACTCTGCGTGCCAAGCCTGGAACGCGTGCTGTAGATTGCTCAACCCCTGTTGTAGGAGGCCATTTGTGGTGGTCTTGAGATTTAGGTAAAATTTAGTTTTTTTTAATCGTAACACATCAATGGGATAGTGTTGCCAATCAGATGCGAGTTGTTCTTTTTACTTGCGACACTGTGAGAAAGTATTCCAATTAGTTGCGGGCGCCTTAAGAAAAAAAAAAGGGGGAGGGGAGCAGTGTCGACAAATGGAGTTTGGGACTCGTGAGCTGATTACGCACCTGATAAGCTCCGCCGTACTTCAATAAAATGGTAAGCTTCAAGATGGTCGTCTGGTGGGCTGTGACCTTGACTTCTTTCTGGAACACGCTGGAAGGCCTAGAAATCTGTCACGAGATTCGAGATTAAAAGAAGAAAAAAACTTTAACGATGCACGCAGGGGTTAGAGTTGCCGTTATGTAAATTTTAAAAAAAAGCAGCACTCGATTCTGGCCTCGTGGGAAGTAGGGGAGTGGGTCACCATAGACATTTGGCACAGCAGGAATTTAAACGTGGCTGCTGGCACGTGTTTTGGGCACGGTGGCCCAGATATGCAGCGCGTTCGACTAGCGTATCGAAGATCTTGGGTTCAAATAGTAGGAAAGGCTAAGGTTTGTTCCTGGGTCGGAAGGGAGTTTCTCTCAGTCCACCCAGCTCTGGTGGGTACGTGACCATTAGTTAGGGAAAAGCAAAGGCAGCTGGTCGTTGTGCCGTCCTCTTAATCTCATAGTATGCCGTGGCCACGGAAACTGGTGAACGCTGCTTCGCCGGCCCCATGGATCAATTTGGTCTGATGCGAAACTTTAGATTACCTAACTTTGTTTACCCCACCCATTTATATTTAATGTAAAGTTCCCATTGTGACTTTCCCACCCCAGTAAGCATCACAGGGAAATGAATGTTTATTGTCTGGTTTTATGCATATTTAATAGGTGCACTTGCACTCAGCAGTTTTCAAAGATGGAAGTGCATAAAAACGCAAAAACACACTCACACCATCACATACAAATAGACACAAGGACGTGCGAACACACACACGCACTTAGAGAACAAAAATGGGATTATGAAACTTGAAAGCTCTAACCTTGACAAAGGTGACATTTTCTCCTTTGAGTCTCTCCCACCAGGCGCCGCGGGGCTCCACGACGCCATGCACTAGTAGCCTTTCGAACCCCGCAACATGTAGCGCCGATAGGGCGCTGAGGTAATCGGGAAACTTAAATTGTTCACGCTCGTCATCTTTCAACCAAACAATGTGGGCCACCGGTGGGATTAGACTTCCGGTGTCCATTTTGTTTACTTCCGCCCCCAGTCGATTACGCTTGCCGTAAAACAGCCACCTGGCCATTTCCGCGAAGCGTGTCGTACTGTTCCATACATCCCTTGGGTGCAGCGACTCGGTCAGCACAAGGCAGGGATATGTGTTTGCTGGAGGAGCGAGCGGCATGCTGGAAACGGCCTCGTACTCAAGCGCAGTGTAACAAGTCTCGGTGGATAATTGTAGAATTCCGTCGACGAATTCCGAAACCCTACTCTCACAAAATCCGCCCCTGCTGAAAAAGACTCCATGGCTAACGTCGTGAGTTAAATCAGGGCGACGAAAGCCGCAGGAATAGAATTCCTTAGGCCACGCCTCTTTCGGCTCCCGCGTGAGAAGCGTGCGCTCGCCGACGTAGACCCCACCCTCTCTTGCCAGCGCGCGCAATCCGAACTCCAGAACTCCGCGGGAGCCGCAACGAGGGTCGGAAGAAGTATGACGTAACACCAGGTTTGGAATAGACTGCTTCAACTCCCAGAACCACGTGTGGTAGAAATGCTCGTCTGTTTGCGGAAGGGTGTGGTAGTGAAAGATCAGCGCCCCGGGTTCCAGAACCCGCGCAACGCTCATTAATCCAAGGTAATCCTCAAACCGGAAAGACTTCTTCCCGCACCAATACGTATGGACAACGGGAACAGACTCGGAAAAATTGGCCGCAGCTCCTGACCAGCTTTCCCGGTTGTACAAATCCTTGTATAAGACCAGTTCTACGTTCGGGTATGTCCGAGATCCAGGAATAACTCTGGGAATATCCGTTAGTATAAAAAGAAGACACAAAAGAGTGGATCCCCAAAGGAATGCAAAAAGTATCACGCTCCTTTCCTTGTACTGAAGCAGGTCAAGACCCATTTGGTCCGGCGCTTCCTTCATTTTTTTTTAGCTGTGCTGTGTGTCCAACAAGGGAGAGAAACTTAGTCTGTGTAGTACAGTCAAATCTTGAATTACTGCGTCATTTTAAAGTTGTCTTTCAATCTGCAGAGAAGAAAGACTTTTTAGTGTTTTTTTTTTTTTTTGTTTATTTTATGTAGTGGTGTACAAGTACAATGGCCGCAGTATTAATACAATTTCATATAGGCTCGAGCTTTTTTTAAATGATGTTTTGTGTTTTAAGTCTTATTAAGATTTAAGCTGTATTATGTCTGTTAAATACAATAGGCTATTTTATTATTATCACAGACATAGATTATAGACGATGTGAGCCTATTAGTGACTTGACTAGATAGCCTATTCACCAACCCTATCACTTGGCATCGTAGCTCTATTTAGCCATTAGCCTAGCCTACGAAACATTAAAAGTGTAGGCCTATAAAGTGAAATTGAAAGTGTAAATAGGTCTAGCCGGCCCTAGCCTAATCACATTAATAATTAATCTACAGTACTACTATTTACATCCTTATTTTTTAGTAGGATAGCCAATATTCATATGTGAATTTGGCATGATAAGAAGATTCACCATATGCCATATTATTTGTTCCTCAATAGTGGCTCTATTTACAAATGACGTTACTAAAAAACTTAAGCTCCGCCCATTGCAAACGCTCTATTGTTTCAAGAGATCAAACGAGCCATTACAAAGAATTAAGTTATTTTAAAATGTATAAACCGTGTGGGCCTAAATGTCTATACTGTCTATCAATCTATCTATCAATCAATCTTTCAATTTATTTATCTGTTTATCTATCATATATATATATATATATATATATATATATACATATATTTATCTATTTGTTTCTCTCTCTCATTGTTTGCTTGTATGTCTATCTATGCATATGTTTCGATTTTTTTAAAAAGTCCATGTTTTTTGTTGTTTTTGTTGTTGAAAATCTGAAGAGAAGAATACGCAGCATCCTTATATAATATGCCACAAAATGAAAAAATTAAAAAAAAAATGTTCCTGAAAAACAAAACAAAAAAGAACAACGTTAGACTATCTGCTTCTTATTTGTAAACAAACTGTGCCAAATTAGAAACTTTTGTTACAGTTTTTAAATTATATTAATTTATATTTTACTACCTATAATAACGAGGTAAGAGCTACCGTATGCGCTGGAAATACGTTGCGTATGCTCTTTGCTCCACGAGACATTCACAGAAAAATTTAGTGAGTATATGTTAGCCATTTTAAAGTCTTACTAAATACAAAGATATTTTTTTTTACAATTAATTTTCATGTAGTTATATTTTACACAACTATAGATCTAGGTCTTAGTCGTTGTAAAATTTCTTTTAAAAAGTTTAAAATAGTGTAACGTGTCCAGATGGTTTTTTGTCTTATAAGATACTAGAAAAATTACCCGGCGTTGCTCATAGGCTACAAATACATAGGCCAATAATCTTAATTTTTCGTTGAGAGAATCATAGCGAATTACTAAACCGGAAGTCTAGAGGGCAGTTTGTGATCGGAAATTCCGAAACTAAGTGTTTCAAGTTTTCAAAAAGCAGAAATCTCAAAGCAAGCGGTCCATCTAATTATACAGTCTCTTGTTGCAGATACGTTTTAAATTAACAAATTGAAATCATGAAATAATTTGAATTGACCTTTTAGATTAAAAAATAACAACTACAACACTTCATGTTAACTTTACAGTTTCGTATTTTTAGTTTCTTAGAACGAAGTAAGTCAGTAAAGTATCCCTTCGGACCAAACTGATCATAGGGCCGGTGAAGCAGCGTTCATCAGTTTCTGTTGCTAAGGCATACTAAGTGATGTGTGGGCAGTACAATGCCAAGCCGCCTTTACTTTACCCCAACAAATGTCAGGTACCCATCAAAGCTGGGTAGACTCAGGGACACCCTCAAGTCCCGGGAAAACAATCCTAGCCCTCACGAGGGTTCAAACCAACAAGCTTCGGATCTCCGGTCGGCCACCTCTTAGAGCGAAGTGGGTTTGAAAAAAACCTGATCTATAATTTGTCTGTGTTGCAATTAAGTTATAGATTTCTGAAAATTGTCATGCCCAGCAAATTATTCTTCCGGAAATCAGCTGAGCCAGAGATAATAAAAAAAAAACAATAAAAAAAAAACTAGTGATCTGTTCAAACTGGAATTGTGTTACATAAATAGCAACCAATGTCTGATTAATTTTTTAAAAATAATTTTTGCTTTGTTTTTTATATTACCGCACAGTGTGTAATCAACCCCTCACCCCCCCCCCCCCCCCACATACACACCAGATGGCCATTCGTTTGGATCAATTAAATAGTCTTATCTCATCCGATTACCTCAGCCCCCCACCCCACCCCGGAGCCCGTCCTCCCACCTCGTCCTAATGCCCGAGCATGTGTTTTTGCAATTTTCGCTGTGAGTTAATGTCTGCCTCGTTGCTAAGGTTACACAGGTCAATATTTAAACCAAGGCGTGGCCCTGGGATCGATCTACTACCCTCCCTGGCCCCTTCCCTGACACACACACACCCGTCCCCACCCCCTGGGCTGATCTTGATAGCGGGTCAGCTGTGGGCTGTTGATGTTTTCACCACCGCCCCCCCCCCATTCCTCCTCCCCGCCTCACACCGTCGAATTATCACGATACGGTCGAGATCTGCGTCCAAAGGTGGCTATTGTAGCACTGAGCAGGGGTGTGATAGAGATAAACTTATCTCATCTTACGTGTTACAGACGCTCGTTCTAGACAGAAGATTATTGCGTCCCACGCTTATCCGTGTTTTTTTTTAGTATAGCTTTGCATTTGGATTAGTGTTTTAAATAATGTTTAAGTTGCTGGTTGTCCTTGTTTGTTCAGGCCACATAACAAGAGCATCTGGCACCACCAGATTGGGGGGGGGGTAGAGAAAGACACAAGTAACGATGGGAGGACAACATCGGGGAGTGGACGGGAGTAAAGCTGTGAGAGGCAATGAGAAGGGCGGAGAGACGGAAGGAATGGAAGCGGCTGTTGTAGGCCTACATGCCATGTGTGGCGCCCCAGCGGTCCAACAGACTACGGGACATGTAGAAAGTATATAGGAATGTATTTATTAAAGTAATGAAAATGTTTGGTCTTACATAGTATTATTACATAGCACCAACACATTACGACGCGTGTGTGAATGTGAATGTGAGTGTAAAAGGGAGGGGAGGAGGAAATGTAACAACCCGTTTTTTATAACACTGGTCTAGAACTAGTTAATGATACTATTTTGAACTCGATAGTCATAGTAGCCTATATTTAAACACTCTTCAGAGTGTCTATATATATACCTATATTGATAGTTCATACCTAGGTAGGCCTACCTGTAAATTTTCTTAGGCGTATTATTGCTGACTTAAGTTACTAAATCTGTGTGTATTCAATAAATATTATTTTTAGAGCTTAAATGTTTCTTGTTTGTTCGTGCGCAGCAAATAACGCTGTCTTAAATTACTTCTACACTCCTACGCTTGCCTAAAAGTTTCCGCTGTATACAACTTTCGATTTTCATTGAGAAAATCATTACGATTAAATAAAACTGAAGTGCACAGTACAAATCGGGAATTCGAAAAGAAGTCATTCGAGTCATCAAATAGCAGAAATATTAAATTATTGTTTTTTAAATATAAGAAACACACCAAAACACACACAGAGACATAGATTAACATAGAAAAAAGATAAAAGAAAACTGATATAAACAGATTTGATAGATAGTCTACACTGATAGGTAAGCTGGTTTAGACTTTAGAGTTTAGAGACAAATAGATAGGCCTACATAAGTGTTTAGTTAAAGTTAGACAGACCGTGAGACGGTTTAAATTTGTGTTCACATAGTCTATGTAGACTAGATAGACAGTGATAATCAGATAGATAAGTAAGTAAGTAGACGGCAATTTCGATTAGATAAGATAAAGAGGCCGGCTGGTCACGTGGTTAGTTCACCGGACTGTCAACTAAACGACCCGACCAATCCCTACCACCCGACCAATCCCTGCCACCCGACAGGAGTCTTGGGCCAAGTGGACGTAATAATCTTCTATCTAGAAAGAACGCCAGCAGTACTTATAAGTAAAGTACATAGGTGTATAGGAAGACAGACAAGTAGATAAATAGATAGAAAAGTATAATATAGATAGATAGGATAAGACAGACAGACAAATAGATGAATAGAAACAATACATAGATTAATAGACAGGTTGGTAGATAGATAGTTATATAGATAGAAAAGTAGACATGTAGAAAGACTAATTGATATATAACTAGAAAGGTAGATATATAAATAGGTTTTTATATATATAATATGTATATAGGAATATAGGGCCTATATATAGGTAGCAAACAGAATCAGTAATGACACATTATTTCTTCTATCTAATTGTGTAGGCCTACCTATTCTAGTGATAGTGGAGACTCATGTTGTTATTGGAATTGTACACGTTGTTATAAATAGAAGATCATCTCAAGGATGAACGGGTAGTAAACAAAATTGAATAGAACGTAACAAAAATGCTATTTTTAGGTGAAGAACATAATATAAGGCTCTTAATATATAGATCTAGGTCACATGGAAACTACTGGATGTTTGGCCAAACAAGTATCTTATTTACTTTAAACTCAACATAAGGCGGGTGTCCACCTCAGATGAATAGACGTCCCCCAGACTCCAATTAATAGTATATTTTATATATATAGGCTACCTAGGTGTATATATATATAGGAATATAGGCTTTATATAGATCTATACGTAATAAAGAGAGGGATATGCTTGATTATTGGTTAGTTGATATGTGTAGGTTATAGATATATTGAGTGAAAAACAGATTGAAAAGACTGATAATAGGTCTAATAGGTCTATATAATAATCTATATTGAAAGAGCGCTTTACTACATAAGTTAATATTATATAGATCTAGGATAAAATTCAAAGTTTTGACTATACTCTATAAAAGCCTTCATGGTCAAGCTATCCAGTACATGAGATCCATGGTCGAGCTACACATATCAGAAAAGAGAGAGCTGCGTTAAAAAAAAATCCATCTACAGCTCAAGGTGCCGAGCGTACAAAGAGAAACATTTAGAGCTCGCCCCTACAGCGTCGTACCACCTCTGTAGTGGAATAATTTCCGAACACAATTAAAGAAACTCAAAATATAGATCTAGACATTTTCCAAAACAAAATTTAAAACACACTTTTTCGATTTATTTTAATAACAGATCGTAAATGTAAAGCGCATTCGAAGACATTGTTAAGAAAAGCACTATATAAATATGTAATTTGTAATTTGTAAAGCGCTAAGGCTAAAGCGCTATAAAAAAATGCAAAGTAAAACAATAATTTAAAATAATAATAATAAAATGAAGCCTACTCTTTTAGACCATCCTAATATAAGGTCCAGAAAAACTGCAAGGTACAAACTCGCTGTTTTGCCGTAACACAATAAAAGAAATGATAAGAACAAATAACACACGGCTAAAATAAATATTCCCTCCCTTTACTTACAGTAATCAGCGCCTCCACGTATTGAAAGAAAATTATTCCCGAAAGCTATGCGGTACCCATTGATAATAAGGAGAAAAAAAAAACACGAATCGTCACATCAAAGTAATCGACACGTTTAGAGCCAATCAGCGACGAGGGGCTGATTTCCCCACTATCGCCGCCTTCAACGAAAAACGTGGCGCGCGCGAGGTGGGAAAAAGTCTATGACGGGAACTAAAAATCAAAAGCAAAAAAAAGAACTAGCAAAGGGCTAGTGTTGTATATAGTTGCTTGGCAACAAGGGCGAATGACTCTTTCCATTTCGTCGACTCAACTTACTGCTTAATTGCAGCTAAATGGTTCCACGACAACTCGTCTAAGCTTACGGACTTTTCGTAAAGTCTACGACACTTCGTCTACAGAAAGTAGGTCTACCGACAATTACGTCTACCACGACAATTCGATTTAATCAGCAATTCGCCATATTGAATCCACAACGAGGATCGGCTATCAAACTTTCATCCAAGATGGCGTCACGTTGTTGTGTTCCATTGTGTTCGAATGATAGACGTTATCCACAAAGATTTATTTCAAACAATATAAAAAGAAAAAGTTTTCACAAGTTTCCAATTGATGAAAAAATGAAGAAAGAGTGGCTAGTCCACATTAAACGTGACGAAGGGCCACTTTTTAAGGTAAGCCTACAATAATAAGCCTATAAATAGACTCGATAATTCACACTTCACTACTTTACTTTACTGTCTCTTCTGACTTTCATAAGCCGTCTTGTCTTGTTTTTAGATTCCATGATATAGGCCTACGCAACTAGGATGTAGAATATAATATAACTTTATGTCATTTTATCACCTTTAATTATATGTAAAGGAAAGATTGTTTCATAATAAAGAAATAATCTCACGTCCTACTGAAACCGGTAGGCCTACTGATATATTTTAAGTTTAAGTAGCGTCTCTATGATGATGTTACCTTCAAACCTTCGCATGTAAAAGTAATATATTTGTGTAATATCAATGGATAAATAATAAATATACGTATTTATATATACAAAACTATATGTATATATATATGTATATTTCATATTATATTTATATACTATATATATTAAATATATTTAGGCCTATGCTTGTAAAATATGTAGGCTATATTAACTATATATATTTAGGCCTCAGCCTATATAAATATTTATATATATAATAAAAGACTTGCGTAAAGTTGTGTGTGTATATAATATATATTTAGGCCTAGGCCTATATTATACCATATATATATTTAGGCATAGGCCTATATAAATATTTATATATATATATATATATATATATATAAATATATATACGCCTATACTATATTACTATATATGTGTAGGCCTATATATATATTTTTTATAGGCTTATATCTATATATTTATAGAATGTAGACATAAAAGCTTACACCGGTAATGTAAATTGTTAATGTTTATATTGTTAGAAAATTATTATTTAGTTTGTTATTAAATTGAAAGTGTTTTTTCGTCTTCAGGTTAGCAAGTTCACGGTCATTTGCTCAGCTCATTTCAAAGATAATGATTATAACAAGTCAAGTATTGGTCTGGCAACAAATATTCTTAAACCATCTGCTGTTCCATCAATCTTTTCCTGGTCAAAAGCTAAAAATCACAGAAAGCCACCCTTACAAAGAAATGGAAAATCGGCTATGGCTGAAACCATGAAATACAATACAGGCACCGGTAATGAAACAAATATTGTTACGCCCATACCATCACAAGATCATGACTATTTAAAAAGTGACGACATGCCCTTGGAAGTGAAGGTGAAACATTTGCAAGATCATGTGGAAAAGCTAGAAGAAAAGATCCAAAAAATGTCTGTAGAGAGATTTGGACTGGAGCGATTTACTACCAATTCTAAACTAATAAAGTTCTATACAGGATTCTATAATTATGATGTGCTAATTCACTTTTACCATTGTCTTGCGCCTCGTATAACTGGTTTAGTAACATGGGCACAGGTTCAACGCCATAAATCATTGAAATCATCAGGATATGTCAATGCTGCACAAATGCAGCAGTCATTTGGAGGTAAACTGCAACCCATCGACCAGTTTTTTATGTTTTTACATAAATTAAGACTTGGATCAATGGATCATGATCTTGCTGACAAGTTTTCTGTCTCTCAATCAACTGTAAGCAGAAATACAATCACATGGTCCAACTTTCTATACTTTGTGCTTGCTTCACAGCCTATCTGGCCCACAAAGGATGAAATAATTATGTTTATGCCTGCTGCAATGAGAGAAACATTTCCAAAAATAAGGGTAATAATTGACTGCACTGAAATTACTGTACAGTCACCTTCAAGCTTTGTTCTTAATAGTGAATTCTTTTCGAACTATAAAGGAAGGACTACATTAAAATGCCTCATTGGCATAACTCCAAGGGGTGCTGTTTGTTTTGTGAGCAACTTATATACTGGGTCAATTTCTGACAAAGCATTGACACAAGAATGTGGTATTTTGGATTTGTTAGAAGAAGGTGACGAGGTCATGGCTGATAAAGGGTTCCTTATTAAAGAAATGCTAGAATCCAAAAAGTGCAAACTAGTCA
Organism: Anisus vortex; assembly: GCA_949126835.1. NCBI lineage: Eukaryota > Metazoa > Mollusca > Gastropoda > Planorbidae > Anisus > Anisus vortex. Next base: position 37,055,501 of record OX421503.1, read on the forward strand.
TGCCACACTTTCTGCACAAAAATAAACAATTTTCAAAACAGCAGGCATTAGAAAATAAGGCTATATCAAACATTAGAGTTCATGTTGAAAGAGCCATCAGAAGATGCAAAGAATTCCATCTATTTGACTCTGACTTGCCATTGAATTTGCTTGGCACAATAAACCAATTGTGGTCAGTAGCTTGTTTATTGACAAATTTTCAACGCCCCCTTATTGCAGCTGATTGAGAATCCTACTAGACCCTTTTCTATCATCTATTTCTAAACTAAAAATCTTTATTGCTGTACTATTACACTACTAGTGTACCGGTATGTTTTTAATATGTGTAATATGCAACATCGTTTGAAAGAACATTATTCACTATCATATATATATATATATACATTTACTTTGTTTTGGTGTTTTCACTTAATATTTAATTGACCAATAATTTTTTTTTGGAAATAACATTATTCACTATTACATTTGCTTTGTTTTGGTGTTTTGTAACGTATGACCAATAATTATTTTTGAAATAACATTCACTATTTACTTTGTTTTTGTTACAAATAGTAATATTTAATTGACCAATAATTATTTTTGAAATAACATTATTCACTATCACATTGACTTTGTTTTGGTGTTTTCACTGTTTTGTCATGTATTTAGTTTATTTAGTTTACAAAAAGTAATATTTAATTTACCAATAATCACTTTTGCTATAATATATTGTTACTCCCATACTCCCTGGCAATCATCTTTCAGACATATACAGTAAAACACAAATATGGAAATGAGATATCTAAATAACTGAGCTTTATTTTTTAATTAGTAAATTATTAACAAATCAATAAAACATATTGTGAATACTGGTATTTAAAAATATATTACATATCTAACCACAATGAATAAAACGTTCAGAAAATATACAGCCAATAACTAAACAATAAAATAAAAAAAGACAAACAAAAAAAAACAATATATAAAAACACCAGAGAGTGAGCCTAAACAAAAATGTTGGCTGATGTGAAGCTACAATGAATATGAAAAGCAAAAAAACATCAAATAATTTGTTACATCACGAAGTGAATGTTCAGAAAAAATGTGTCAATACTAAAGCAAAATAAAAAAATACCATTAATTCAACAAAACATCAGAAAGTGAATTAATTTAAAAAAAATTTGGGTGATGTGATGAATATGAAAAGCCGAAAAACATCAAATAATTGGTTATATCACTAAGTGAATGTTCAGAAAAAATGTGTCAATACTAAGGCAAAATAATAATTTTAAAAAAATTCAACAAAACAGCAGAAAGTGAGCATTTAAAAAAATGTGGCTAATGTGATGAATATGAAAAGCCCAAAATCATCAAATAATTTGTTACAGCTCTAAGTCAATGATGAGAAAAAATATGCTATATAGAGCGACAAATAAAGTAAATATGACAAAAAATGCAGAGAATATTAAACATATTGAATAAAAATAAAGGACAAAAACGTCAATTTTTTACAACACAACGTTATTTTGTCAGAAAAAAATGTTAATATTTACCAACTAGTAAACAGTATATACACCGCTATAAGAAATTGCTTAATTTTAATTCTATCATAAAAAATATTCAAAGAAAAAAACTGTGACTTTCTTAAGGATAGAATTAAAAAAATCATGATCAAAATATACCCTTTCACAGTGATAAATACTGTCTTCAGTAGTTTTAACAAAAAAATCACACCAAGCGCTTCCGGTTATTCCCATCTGGGCTTGTACCTGGTAATAATAACCATGGTTTTTTTTTAAGCGTAATGCTCCAGCTGAATTATCCAAACAAAGAAAAGAACATTTCTCCAAGTTATGGTGGGTTATGCACTTAATCTCCAGAAGACCCCAAGGCATTGGCTCCTTGACATCGAACACTCTCCTATCTGGAGAACAGCCCACAAAGGGGCAGGATGGATTTATTATGAATCCCACTTGATAGGTGGGCAATTTGAACACTGTGGAATAGAACTTGGCTGCTGCTGGCTCATGCACAATGCCATGTTTCATAGCGGCTGTCTGAATAGGTCTTGAACTTTTCAATTGATCCGACAGTGCTTGAAACTGCTGTTGTCTGCTGCATATCCTTTTAAAATTAGAAGCCGTTATTCTGCATTTTCTCAGTGCGTGCCATTTGGCACTATCTGCTTGTTGCCTTGTCTCTTTTTCAAATAGCAGATGTTCATCTTCAGTAACACCTAAGGATTCAAACTGAATTTTTTTATTGCCACTGAGTGGCACATGATCCTCGAACACGAAGTTTAAATTAGGCAATTTGAATGGGGGTGCAGCATTCTCTTCCAAGTCTTCTTTATACGGTTGCTGGTAAGACAGCAGACAACCCTTTGGAACGAGGCCATAATTACTTTTCACCAAAGGGTGATGACGATTCGAAGACCAGAGCTGAAAAAACTGTGGCCTGTCCCTTTCCTCAATGCTCTCAAAATATGGCAGTAATAGGGATGGCAGATTTAGAAAATCTTCTTTTGATGGATTATATAAAGTGGAGGATAATCCTTGACTGTGACTCTCAGCGGGCCTCTGAACAATAACGTCTTGGCTACGTCTACTGGAGAGCCCATGGGTTCTCTGTGGGATGTGCCATGTCTGTGGCTTTGAGGTCTGTGAGACAATGGGCGGCACAACTTTCAAATTTAGTCGTTGATAATGCTCCAGTCGATATAAAAGTGCCACAACGTGATGGCAGGTACCCTGACCCGCAGCACAGGAACAGCTCCACTGCACTGGTTTACCATTTTTGGTGAATTGGACATAAACATGATGAGGCGGGCTATTCTTTCTCATTGACCTGTGGCACCTTGATCTAACAGCACAGGTATCATCGTTGCTGGATACTGTTGAAGAAAAAAATATATTAGAAATACTCTAAAAAAATTATTTAACAAAATAAAAATGCGGACAACAAATATATATTATATTGCGCAGGCCACGAATCGCAAATGCTATGTAATTTTTTTGTCATAGTCATATGTAATGTTCAAAATACTGTAGGCCTATAGCCTCCTATAGGCATAGGCCTATAATTCCATATTCCTATCATATTCCACGTTTCAGTTGTTAAATATGGTTACAATGATTTATAATTCCAAAGAATTATATTAACCAATTAACTACAATTATTATATATAGTATACAGGCCTATATTCTATATTCCTATATGAATTAGATCTAGATAATTAGGGTTAGATAGAGGCCGACTGCTTTTTTTGTCTAAATATGCAATGTTTAACTAATTTAATTTTTAAAACGTAAAAAAAACTAATAAAATTATTTAAAATTAATAACAGAATATTTGCTTAATAATATATTTATACTGAAACACTTCTGTGTACGATATATTTACTATTGATTGAGTAAATATAACAGTAGGCACTGGTCTACTGGTACTTGTTAAACTAGATATCGAGTTATCGTAATTACCTCTCTCAAGTCACTCACCTTCAAAATCGTGAATGTAATCCTCTAAATGAAATGTATAAGCTCTGCTGGCTGTTTCATTATTAGTAGCACTGATTTGCTTAAATTCTTCCATGTCGTGTGTAGTTACTTTAGGTAGTAAATAAATATTTTTGTGCCAAACTTCGGTAGTGCTTGGAACTCCAGCCATTTTCAACGCGACTAGTAAACCGGATGTCGAAAAGTGAACGGGTAGTCTCGTTCTGAGTGGAAACTGATTAAGCCGAATTCGTTTAACGCCACTACGTAGACGAAATGTCGCGGTAGACGAAGCGTCTCGCGTCTGGTAGACGAGATGTCGCGATAGACGAGGTGTCGATAGACAGAACTGTCCTTATACGAAGTGCCGCTAGACGAGTTGTCATGGTAGACGTAATATCAGTAGACCTACTTTCTGTAGACGAAGTGTTTTATACAAAAAGTCTCTAGGCTACATGTAGGCTATTCGGAACAGAAGCGTAGCCAACAAAATAACAAGGAAAGGGTGGGGTGGGGAAACACCCGAACCGCTTCTAAAAACCTTTACTGTTTAAATAAAAATAAATAGCAGAATTTTCTTTCACAATATTTTTTTATTTTATTATTTTATTTTTTTTGTTGTTTGTTGAAAAGTTAAAACTTCTAAAGGCAGTCAAACATAGATCTAGCTATTAAATTTGAATAGGCTATTGTTCTAGCACAAACTTGTAGGCTGCCGTATTTATCTATACCAGGGGTCGGCAAACTTTTGATAACAGTGTGCCAAAGTATGATTTCTAATTCATCCAGCGTGCCAACATCCTAAAAGTCATCCTGCTGTAGCACTAAATTTCTTGTAGAAGTGACTTGGAATAGACTTGTAAGGCCTCTTCCGCGTGCCATTGAAAATCCCTCGGCGTGCCAAGTGTGGCACGCGTGTCGTAGGCTGCCGACCCATGATCTATACCTTTACAAAAATTATATTTAATTGCAAATGTATTTATACTTATATATGGTCGCTTGTGTTGTTCTAAATTGTTATAACTTCCCAGCGGGCACACCAGACAGGGGGGAAAAACTTGGTAATCACGAAAAACACGTGTAAATCACATTTTTTCCCCGCCGATACGACGTGGTGTGCCAGTTGAGTTAGGCTATCTGTGGGAATGTTTTTGAACGTGGCTTGTCATTATTTAAACTATTATATAGCTGCGTCTCTTGCTGTGTTTTTTTTTTTAAAACCCGTTTTTGGAATAAGCTTCATTATAACACTATCTGTCCGGTACCTTGAAATTTTTTGTCAGAATATGATAATAATAAAATAAGAAATATTTAATTAATCTAATTTTAATTGTTATCAATCAACTATTTATACTAGATGAAATTATAACTGAAAGAGAAAGATTTGATTAAATTGTGAATGTATCCTTTACCTTCCACTATCTGCATCCCCCAACATCCGGCTGGTCCTGCGGTTAGTTCACCGCACTTTCAACCGACACGTCGCGGGTCTATCCCTGCCGCGGACCGATCTCTGTCTCCCTGCGCGAGTTTTGGGCCTAGTGGCCGTAATAGTCTTCTAGAGCGCACTGAGCATACTAAAAAAGCATGGATAGAAGTGCTACATAAATAACCATTATTAACTTTGCACTATTAGCAGCACCTCGCCGTTGCACAATTAGCAGCAACCACAGCCGTTACACAATTAGCAGCAACCACAGCCGTTACACAATTAGCAGCAACCACAGCCGTTACACTATAGCCTAAGCACAACAAAGTAAAGTATCCCGTCAGACCAAATTGATCCATTGGGCCTGTGAAACAGCGTTCACTAGTGTCTGTGTGGTCGGCACAATGCCCGGCCCCTTTACTTACCTCAACTAAAGTCATGCTAGGCTACCCATCAGAACTGGGTTGACTCAGGGACACCCTCCAGGCCCAAAAACAAGTACTAAGCTTCACCAGGATTCGAAACCAGGCCCTTCGGTACGCCAGCCGAACGCGCAGCCCATATTTGTACACCGACATTGCATTATTAGACACCCCCCCCCCCCACAACACGCACCAAGTAAGGAATTTGCGAACCTGGCTTCACCTCTACACCTCTGATTCCGCTTCTTCCAATTGGCGTGTTACAAAATTGTTGAGACGTAAGGTGGCGGTGGTGCTGGGTTGGGAGTTGCGATCGCAGGGGTTAAAGGTGGGGGGTCGTAGCTTAACATGTGTTTGACCTATTTCTAATATTGATTGAACTAGTGAAATAGATCAATACAAATGTTGACATGCGATGAGTGACCTTGACTTTTAATAAAATCAATCAATCATTGACAGAGTTACTTTTTATTACTTTTATCTATAATTTAATTGAAATTCTCCCCCCCCCCCCCCCCAAAAAAAAATCATATAATATTTTATCAGCGTAATTTTTCTATGTAACTAAAATACATTTCTAAATGTATATTTATATGTATAGCCTATATATATATTGTTATGTACCTCTTTAGGTTTGACTATTATTACGACTCGTTAAATCGGATTCAATGAATATAGTTGTATCTTTATTAGAAGTCTCTAGATTCTGCTAATCTGTAGCCCAAGCTAGGGGTTCCTTGACTGACAGGTCTATGCAGTAATGTAGTTATATTCGTGATAATTATCTTCAACACCTTTCTCAACAACGATAGATCAAACAACTCCAGTTGTTGAATAAACAATTTTATTTAAATTGTAGACTCAATATAAACGATCAATAAACTTCATCAACTGGTGGCAACATAAGTATCAATAAAATGGCATTATATGTACATGTATGAATATAGCGACTTCACTCTACAAACGTTTAAACTGAACTAACTTTAAGGAGGTCGGGACTTTACAAAGAAAACGATCATCGAAGATTCTACAGGGTCTTAATACGCATTTTAACCTCTTTCTCTATAATTACTACGATCCAGAATTATCCCCCAATTTCCACGGGATTTGAACGAATTATTTTATTTAAACTGCCCTCAGGGCATAAAGGTCAAACCTTGGTCGCTTTGGACTCTGATACGCACTTGTTAAGAGGTCAATGCCTTACTACGTCATTCATTTATGACCGATATTCGTAACAATATATATAAAGTCTACATGTTATAGGCGCTCCTTCTATAGGCCTACAGAAGATTATTATAGCATCTATGTCGTACTATCGCCCTCTTTGATACCGTGTAGCAGCTGTGTCCTCATTGAAATGAAGAGAGAAAGTTCACCTCAGTCTGTACCTTAAAGAAATAAAGAGATTGCGTATGTTTACACTAGTGGACCTTAACTAAACATTACAATTTGGTATCATGGTTAGTTTTAGAATTTAAAAAATGTGTAGTTTAGATTTAGAGTCCCAGGTTACATGGTTAATTTTAGAATTTAACAAAAATGTGTATTTTAAATTTAGAGTCTTATCTTATCTTATCTGATACATTACAGACGCTCCTTCTATAAAGAAGATTATTGCGTCCTACGCTCATCCGTGGTACGAGTCTGGTCTTGCATTTTTATTAATGTTTTAAATGATTTTAAGTTACTGGTTTTCCTGGTTTGTTCAGGCAGCCCTCAGAATATATATAGAATTCTATATCTATTCTGTGACGTAACCCATTCCATGCCCGAATGCCTATCGGGAAGAAAGAGTACCTAGGCTATATGCATTTGTTCTCGCATAAGGGACAAGGAAAGTGTTTTTGTCTTTTTGATTATTTGAACTTGTTATTGGGTTGTATTTCTAAATTAGAGTTTAATGCCTTATGTATTTTTACTATTTTACTCTTCGCCCTTCAGTTCTCTAGTGTTTGTAGAAAAAAAAATACTATAGGAAAAAAAAAAGCATGCTTTTAAAGTATTTCCATTCTGCCTCTTTTTCAACTGGTGTCAAGTACAACTCATACATGCTAGACTAGTTCTTCTCAAAGTGTAAGCTGTGGTGACCTGGGGAGCCGTGGCATCTTTGACAAGACTCCGCGGAATATTGCAAAGATCTTCATAACTGATTTTTGTTTGTTTTTGATTCAATACGGTGAAATGCGAAATTTACGGCACTGTGAGTGGCAAGTACAGTTTTGTTTGAGAACCACTTCTCTAAACACAGGAAAGCATATAGAATTCCGGTTTTAAAAACTGAAAACCGGTTTTGATTTTTAAAACCGATTTTCAATTTGTTGGTTGGAAGGTAATCATTTACTTCAAGTAGCACATAATTTTTGGATTCTGATGGAAATATTTTCAAACATAATGCTACATTCGCACAAAATAATTCTTGAAATGCCTTGCTCACACTAATTCGTTTTTTTTTCCAAATCTTAACAACGGCCTGCGATATGGTAAAAACAACATCAAACCAAATGTAAATATACAATTAACAGGAATGCTCGGCTCATGCTTTTGATGTACGTTCCCCTTTAATGTAAGCAATTGAGACGCAAAACTAGGTTTTCCCTGTGACCCTGAACAATTCGGCTAGACATCGAGTTTGTAATTTAGGTCTATTTTTAACTGCATTATTAAATACATATTCATTTGATTTGTGATACGCGAAAAATTTTCTGAAAATAATACTAATAATGCTGGCAAAGCGCATATTCCGTTGAGGACAGTTCTATGCACTGACGACAGTTACAGAGTACAAACAACGATGAACAGACGAAATGTACAATATATGTACAGATGAATAGATCAATAGATTATTATACAAGCCTAGGTCCGCGGTGTGTTGTTAATACATCATGTCATTCATTTTAGAAAGTTTATTAAAATAGTTTAGTAGAATATAAACAAGTTAAAGTTGGCACGATTTTATATTGTCGTAAAGTAGAGTAAATTAGTCTCATTAAATTCGACATTATTTGATTGCAAACTACGATTATACAAGATTCGGACATTTTAAAAACTTAAAGCCTATATATAATAAAAAATATATGATATAATATAGACCTAAGAGTAGACGTTTAGTCTAATATGATGCACTTTATTTAAAGTTTAGCATTTCGAGAAAACCGCACCATGACTCGAAACTTTAAAAAGTTTTAATAACATCGATCGGCCAATAAACCAATTTCATGACATTTCAAAAGAACCATGTACTCTAGAAATAATGCTTGAAACGTGGATTTATGTAAGGAGTTGAAAACAATTCACAGCTCTATTGCCGGTCGGGAAATGATCGAGCGAAAAGGCCTGCACTCTTAGCTTTTTTTTTTTCGCGCGCAGTCGCTTTTGAAACTGTAATTATGGCACTTGTAGGCCTATTGCGCGCTTATCAATGCTATTAAAATTTTAGCATTCCCATTGCACTTTAGTTACTGTTTCAGTCGTGGAGTTTGGGATAGTGTATACAAATCTAATTGAAAATGAAGGACTTTAAACGTCTTTTAGTCTAAATAACTCTTTTTTTTATCCGATTCCTTCAATATCCTATACTATCCTATACTATAATACGAGTTAAAATTGTATGTATATATATCCTATACTATAATACGAGTTAAAATTGTATGTATATATATATAGTACCAGGTGACCGATCATTCGATCGGTAATAAAGAGCAGGCGCTTGTACCTTAACATCATGTGTATGTAAAACAACAGTGCATACATTTTAAAAATACTTCTTTACCAGACCAATAAATTGTATTTGTCTTTTTTCTTTTTTCTACTATGAATAACATGGGCTTTAAATTCTAACAGTCGAAGCAGATTTTTATTTGTGCAGTCTAATATCTAGATTTTGCCCGATAACCCCCCCCCCCCCCCAAAAAAAAAAAAAAAAAAAAAAAAAAAAAACAACAACAGCTTAATCTCATTTTAAACCAAAAAAAAACATGAAGGCTAGAGTTGTCAGTTTTAAATCCAACAGAAATATATGTCATTTATGTCATTAAATCGCCAGGCTACAACGAATACATAAAAGTACTGCGCGTTTCTTTATGTGCAAGTCTAAAAGAGACTCGGGAACTGCCCTTCTAAGCTCGCTCCAGAATTGAGTATAAAGTGGCGCTACTTTGCCATCAGTGCATTTTTAAATACGAGTTTCCGTCCTATCTCAAGGCACTAATCAGACCTTATGTCCCGCAAAGAACACTTTGTTCTACAAACTCATCGCTTCTGGAAGAGCCCCGTTTCTCTCTGACGACCGTTGGCCTTAGAGCCTTCTCAGTATCCGGTCCGAAAGTGTGGAATCAACTTCCCATTCAACTGAGGCGAACAAGCTCTACTGTTACTTTCAAAAAGAACTTAAAAACTCATTATTTCAATATTTACCTTCGATAACATTTAACATGCTTTAGAAACTTACTGTCTTATTTATGGGTTAAGTCGGTTAATGCTACATTTATTTGTTTTGTCTTGTTTTTTATCATCAATTTAGCTCTGTCACCTGGCCTAGTGTAATATCCGTATTCTTAGTTGTATGTTAAACGCGCTCTGAGCTTACATTATGTTTGTTGGCAGCGCTTTACAAATATTATTATTATTATTATTTAAAAGACTGAAAATGAAAAGTTTAAATTTAAAATATCGTGAATTACGTTACAATTTTTAGTTCTTCTACCCCTTCCCCTATTGGTGTACGCTCGTTTGAATCTGTGGCGCCTTCACTGTGGAACGGCTTACCTGAGACACTGAAAAACTCTGTGTCAAAAAAGGCATTCAAGAAGAATTTGAAGACTTTTCTTTTCAACTAAATTGATCAAATACACATCCATCAGCAAAAAACTTGTTTGAAACTATTTTAAAATGTTATTGTCGTTTCGTGCCTCCATCGGCCGAAACCTTGTTTAAAACTATTTTAGAGCGTTATTGTCGTTTCGATTTTGTGAGCGCGCCGAGCATGCTTTTATTAGTATGGAGTGAGGCGCTATATAAATGACCAATTAATTAATTAATTATTTAACTTAAACAACTGTCAAACTTTCCTATAAAATTATGTCAATTTTTTCAACTCCCTCCCTCAACCCATTCAAGCTAACAATGAGTTACGGCCGGCAAATATGTTTGATAGGAATTAAAAAGGTCTACGAATAAATGTAAATCGGGTAAAAAAAATAGGCATAGTCTAACTGGAGAATCGAACCCGCTCGCACGCACAGCAGTCCTCTACGTTAACAACTTAGCTAGAGAGGGCACATGTCAGATGTGAAAAGCTATTAGACAGTATATAGGACTAGGCCTAAAAAAGTCAGTGACACAATAGGGATCCGTGGGGACACAAACACGATCTTTTTATATATAGAGATTTTCAATGTTTTCAATGTATTATTCCAAACATTGTTTTACGAAAAAAGTAAAAAAATATAGTTTGGTGTTAACATTATTTAATATCCTCCATTTGTGTTACTATTTATAATAAACTATCGCGGTAAAATATAATATTGATTAATTAAAACAATGGTATGATAAACATTTTTTTTTTTTAATTTTGAGCATTAAACTTAAATACTAAATAATTAAAGGTAAAATTATGTTATTCATTGAAAAGACTGCAAATGAAAAGATCATAATATATGTAGGCTTCGTTAGATAATGTGTTTAATTTCTCCCCCCCCCCCCCGCCCCTCAATAAAACTAACAGTATATTACACTTCTGACTATTGTTATAAGGAAAATACGAATATACTGAATTTACATCTTTTCTAGTTTACCAGATTTCGAATTGACAATGTTAACATATTCTAATATATCTTACTTTGGTAGGCCTTTATAAGCAAATCATACACATTTTTAATGAAACATTAATTGAATTTTTAAAAAAGTGAATACTAAAACAGTGTTTATTATTTACAGTGTAGAGTATACTGCTACGTTGTATGCTATATACAGCGTAGTGTATACTGCTACAGTGAACACTATATACAGTGCAGTGTAATCTGCTACAGTGTACACTATATACAGCTATTCATTGTTTAAACACAAAAAAAGTTTTAGAGGTGTTTTTTTTTCAAAAAATGTCAGATAAAAGAAAGTTACAAATAGACCTTTAGTTTGGTGAAAGTTCTTCTAATTCTGTTATTATTTAAACGGCAAACTATTATCTCACTATTAGATAATTCGTAAATATGTATTTGTTCTCTTTTTTTTTTAATTTAATCTAAAATATATTGAAGTTTAATCTAAAATATATTGGTAGACGTTCAAATCTAAATAAGCCGCGAGGGCCGCATACTATCATTTGTCCGCCCGCGCGTTACCCACTGGCTGTAGTTTGGACACCCCTGCATTACATAAATTACACTTGGTCTTGCTTTAAATTATTTCTATCATCGGTGCGCAACAGTAGTTTAAACAAGAAATTAAACTTCTTTCTGCTGTAGTAAGCCTACGGGTATTCCCGAAACGTCATAACTGCGACGCAACAAAACACCGCTCTTGAAAGCCGCACTACATGTGGGTCGAGCAAGGGCATGTTTTCACGGCCAAAATCAATATCTACGATAAATCTAATGTGTATTTTTGTTTAACGTCCATTTCCGATTTTTATTTGTGGGGCCGAAAATCTGTAGATTTTTTTTTAGGTGAAACAAGTAGTGCATTAAAACATGAAGATAATCGTTAGAGCGCTTTTGAAGAAAATTTCCAGACATATATACACATATATATATATATACATACAATTTTAACTCGTATTATAGTATAGGATGTGTATATATGTCTGGAAATTTTCTTCAAAAGCGCTCTAACGATTATCTTCATGTTTTAATGCACTACTTGTTTCACCTAAAAAAAAATCTACAGATTTTCGGCCCCACAAATAAAAATCGGAAATGGACGTTAAACAAAAATACACATTAGATTTATCGTAGATATTGATTTTGGCCGTGAAAACATGCCCTTGCTCGACCCACATGTAGTGCGGCTTTCAAGAGCGGTGTTTTGTTGCGTCGCAGTTATGACGTTTCGGGAATACCCGTAGGCTTACTACAGCAGAAAGAAGTTTAATTTCTTGTTTAAACTACTGTTGCGCACCGATGATAGAAATAATTTAAAGCAAGACCAAGTGTAATTTATGTAATGCAGGGGTGTCCAAACTACAGCCAGTGGGTAACGCGCGGGCGGACAAATGATAGTATGCGGCCCTCGCGGCTTATTTAGATTTGAACGTCTACCAATATATTTTAGATTAAACTTCAATATATTTTAGATTAAATTTAAAAAAAAAGAAAACAAATACATATTTACGAATTATCTAATAGTGAGATAATAGTTTGCCGTTTAAATAATAACAGAATTAGAAGAACTTTCACCAAACTAAAGGTCTATTTGTAACTTTCTTTTATCTGACATTTTTTGAAAAAAAAACACCTCTAAAACTTTTTTTGTGTTTAAACAATGAATAGCTGTATATAGTGTACACTGTAGCAGATTACACTGCACTGTATATAGTGTTCACTGTAGCAGTATACACTACGCTGTATATAGCATACAACGTAGCAGTATACTCTACACTGTAAATAATAAACACTGTTTTAGTATTCACTTTTTTAAAAATTCAATTAATGTTTCATTAAAAATGTGTATGATTTGCTTATAAAGGCCTACCAAAGTAAGATATATTAGAATATGTTAACATTGTCAATTCGAAATCTGGTAAACTAGAAAAGATGTAAATTCAGTATATTCGTATTTTCCTTATAACAATAGTCAGAAGTGTAATATACTGTTAGTTTTATTGAGGGGCGGGGGGGGGGGGGGGGGAGAAATTAAACACATTATCTAACGAAGCCTACATATATTATGATCTTTTCATTTGCAGTCTTTTCAATGAATAACATAATTTTACCTTTAATTATTTAGTATTTAAGTTTAATGCTCAAAATTAAAAAAAAAAAATGTTTATCATACCATTGTTTTAATTAATCAATATTATATTTTACCGCGATAGTTTATTATAAATAGTAACACAAATGGAGGATATTAAATAATGTTAACACCAAACTATATTTTTTTACTTTTTTCGTAAAACAATGTTTGGAATAATACATTGAAAACATTGAAAATCTCTATATATAAAAAGATCGTGTTTGTGTCCCCACGGATCCCTATTGTGTCACTGACTTTTTTAGGCCTAGTCCTATATACTGTCTAATAGCTTTTCACATCTGACATGTGCCTTCTCTAGCTAAGTTGTTAACGTAGAGGACTGCTGTGCGTGCGAGCGGGTTCGATTCTCAAATTAGACTATGCCTATTTTTTTTACCCGATTTACATTTATTCGTAGACCTTTTTAATTCCTATCAAACATATTTGCCGGCCGTAACTCATTGTTAGCTTGAATGGGTTGAGGGAGGGATTTGAAAAAATTGACATAATTTTATAGGAAAGTTTGACAGTTGTTTAAGTTAAATAATTAATTAATTAATTGGTCATTTATATAGCGCCTCACTCCATACTAATAAAAGCATGCTCGGCGCGTTCACAAAATCGAAACGACAATAACGCTCTAAAATAGTTTTAAACAAGGTTTCGGCCGATGGACGCACGAAACGACAATAACATTTTAAAATAGTTTCAAACAAGTTTTTTGCTGATGGATGTGTATTTGATCAATTTAGTTGAAAAGAAAAGTCTTCAAATTCTTCTTGAATGCCTTTTTTGACACAGAGTTTTTCAGTGTCTCAGGTAAGCCGTTCCACAGTGAAGGCGCCACAGATTCAAACGAGCGTACACCAATAGGGGAAGGGGTAGAAGAACTAAAAATTGTAACGTAGGCTAATTCACGATATTTTAAATTTAAACTTTTCATTTTCAGTCTTTTAAATAATAATAATAATAATATTTGTAAAGCGCTGCCAACAAACATAATGTAAGCTCAGAGCGCGTTTAACATACAACTAAGAATACGGATATTACACTAGGCCAGGTGACAGAGCTAAATTGATGATAAAAAACAAGACAAAACAAATAAATGTAGCATTAACCGACCCAACCCATAAATAAGACAGTAAGTTTCTAAAGCATGTTAAATGTTATCGAAGGTAAATATTGAAATAATGAGTTTTTAAGTTCTTTTTGAAAGTAACAGTAGAGCTTGTTCGCCTCAGTTGAATGGGAAGTTGATTCCACACTTTCGGACCGGATACTGAGAAGGCTCTAAGGCCAACGGTCGTCAGAGAGAAACGGGGCTCTTCCAGAAGCGATGAGTTTGTAGAACAAAGTGTTCTTTGCGGGACATAAGGTCTGATTAGTGCCTTGAGATAGGACGGAAACTCGTATTTAAAAATGCACTGATGGCAAAGTAGCGCCACTTTATACTCAATTCTGGAGCGAGCTTAGAAGGGCAGTTCCCGAGTCTCTTTTAGACTTGCACATAAACAAACGCGCAGTACTTTTATGTATTCGTTGTAGCCTGGCGATTTAATGACATAAATGACATATATTTCTGTTGGATTTAAAACTGACAACTCTAGCCTTCATGTTTTTTTTGGTTTAAAATGAGATTAAGCTGTTGTTGTTGTTTTTTTTTTTTTTTTTTTTTTTTTTTTTTTTTTTTTTGGGGGGGGGGGTTATCGGTCAAAATCTAGATATTAGACTGCACAAATAAAAATCTGCTTCGACTGTTAGAATTTAAAGCCCATGTTATTCATAGTAGAAAAAAGAAAAAAAAAATAATACAATTTATTGGTCTGGTAAAGAAGTATTTTTAAAATGTATGCACTGTTGTTTTACATACACATGATGTTAAGGTACAAGCGCCTGCTCTTTATTACCGATCGAATGATCGGTCACCTGGTACTATATATATATATATGTGTATATGTGGAAATTTTCTTCAAAAGCGCTCTAACGATTATCTTCATGTTTTAATGCACGACTTGTTTCACCTAAAAAAAAATCTACAGCTTTTCGGCCACATAAATAAAAATCGGAAATGGGCGTTAAACAAAAATACACATTAGATTTATCGTAGATATTGATTTTGGCCGTGGAAACATGCCATTGCTCGACCCACATGTAGTGCGGCTTTCAAGAGCGGTGTTTTGTTGCGTCGCAGTTATGACGTTTCGGGAATACCCGTAAGCTTACTACAGCACAAAGAAGTTTAATTTCTTGTTTAGACTACTGTTGCGCACCGATGAAAGAAATAATTTAAAGCAAGACCAAGTGTAATTTATGTAATGCAGGGGTGTGCAAACTACAGCCAGTGGGTAACACGCGGGCGGACAAATGATAGTAGGCTATGCGGCCCTCGCGGCTTATTTAGATTAGAACGTCTTCAATATATTTTAGATTAAACTTCAATATATTTTAGATAAAATTTTAAAAAAAGAAAAACAAATACATATTTACGAATTAATTAATAGTCAGATAATAGTTTGCCGTTTAAACAATAACAGAATTAGATGAAGTTTCACCAAAGTAAAGGTCTATTTTTAACTTTCTTTTATCTGGAAAAAAACCCACCTCTAAAACTTTTTTTGTGTTTAAACAATGAATAGCTGTATATAGTGTACACTGTAGCAGATTACACTACACTGTATATAGTGTTCACTGTAGCAGTATACACTACGCTGTATATAGCATACAATGTAGCCGTATACTATACACTGTAAAAAAGAAACACTGTATTAGTATCCACTTTTTAAAAAAAATTCAATGAATGTTTCAGTGAAAATATGTATGATTTGCTTATAAAGGCCTACCAAAGTAAGATATATTAGAATATGTTAACATTGTCAATTCGAAATTTGGTAAACTAGAAAAGATGTAAATTCAGTGTATTCGTATTTTCCTCATAACAATAGTCAGAAGTGTAATATACTGTTAGTTTTATTGAGGGGCCGGGGGGGGGGGGGAGAAATTAAACACATCATCTAACGTAGCCTATATATATTATAATCTTTTCAATTACAGTCTTTTCAATGAATAACATAATTTCACCTTTAATTATTTAGTAATTAAGTTTAATGCTCAAAATTACAAAAAAAAATAATTAAAAATTTTATCATACCATTGTTTTAATTAATCAATATTATATTTTGGCGCTAAATTTTATTATAAATAGTAACACAAATGGAGGATATTAGATAATGTTAACACCAAACTATATTTTTTTACTTTTTTTGTCAAACAATGTTTGCAATAATACATTGAAAACATTGAAAATCTATATATATAAGAAGATCGTGTTTGTGTCCTCACGGATCCCCATTGGTCAATTTGTAAGTTTGTGTCACTGACTTATTTTTAACAATTTTTAAAATGTTTATTTTACCTTTGTTTTAATTAATCGATATTATATTTTGCCATGACAGTTTATTTTAAATAGTAACACACATGGAGGATATTAGATAATTAATTGATTTATTGGTCATTTATATAGCACCTCACTCACTGCTAACAAAAGCATGCTCAGCACGCTCACAAAAACGAAACGACAATAACACTCTAAAGTTTCGGCCGATGGAGGCACGAAACGACAATAACATTTTAAAATAGTTTCAAACAAGTTTTTTGCTGATGGATGTGTAATTGATCAATTTAGTTGAAAAGAAAAGTCTTCAAATTCTTCTTGAATGCCTTTTTTGACACATAATTTTTCAGTGTCTCAGGTAAGCCGTTCCACAGTTAAGGCGCCACAGATTCAAACGAGCGTACACCAATAGGGGAAGGGGTAGAAGAACTAAAAATTGTAACGTAATTCACGATATTTTAAATTTAAACTTTTCATTTTCAGTCTTTTAAATAATAATAATAATATTTGTATAGCGCTGTCAACAAACATAATGTAAGCTCAGAGCGCGTTAAACATACAAGTTAACTAAGAATACGGATATTACCCTAGGCCAGGTGACAGAGCTAAATTGATGATTAAAAAAAGACAAAACAAATAAATGTAGCATTAACCGACCCAACCCATAAATAAGACAGTAAGTTTCTAAAGCATGTTAAATGTTATCTAAGGTAAATATTGAAATAATGAGTTTTTAAGTTCTTTTTGAAAGTAACAGTAGAGCTTGTTCGCCTCAGTTGAATGGGAAGTTGATTCCACACCTTCGGACCGGATACTGAGAAGGCTCTAAGGCCAACGGTCGTCAGAGAGAAACGGGGCTCTTCCAGAAGCGATAAGTTTGCAGAACGAAGTGTTCTTTGCGGGACATAAGGTGTGATTAGTGCCTTGAGATAGGACGGAAACTCGTTGTTAAAAATGCACTGATGGTAAAGTAGCGTCACTTTATACTCAATTATGGCTTTCACGCGGAGCCAGTGGAGCGAGCGTAGAAGGGCAGTTCCCGAGTCTCTTTTAGACTTGCACATAACCAAACGCGCAGTAGGCCTACTGTTCTGTATTCGCTGTAGCCTGGCGAGTTAATGACATAAATGACATATATTTCTGTTAGATTTAAAACTGACAACTCTAGCCTACATGTTTTTTTGTTGTTTTTTTTTTGGGGGGGGGGGGGTAAAATGAGAATAAAGCTTTTTTTTTTTTTTTTTTGGGGGGGGGGGGGGAGGGGGGTTATCGAGCAAAATCTAGATATTAGACTGCACAAATAAAAATCTGCTTCGACTGTTAGAATTTAAAGCCCATGTTATTCATAGTAGAAAAAAAAGAAAAAGACAAATACAATTTATTGGTCTGGTAAAGACGTATTTTTAAATTTATGTACTGTTGTTTTACATACACATGATGTTAAGGTACAAGCGCCTGCTCTTTATTACCGATCGAATGATCGGTCACCTGGTACTATCCTATAATACGAGTTAAAATTGTATGTATATATGTGTATCTATGTCTGGAAATTTTCTTCAAATGCGCTCTAACGATTTTCTTCATGTTTTAATGAACGACTTGTTGCACCTAAAAAAAAATCTAGACCTTTTCGGCCCCACAAATAAAAATCGTAAACGAACGTTAGACAAAAATACCCATTAGATTTATCGTAGATAATTGATTTTGGCCGTGAAAACATGCCATTG
This sequence comes from Anisus vortex, assembly GCA_949126835.1. Lineage (NCBI taxonomy): Eukaryota > Metazoa > Mollusca > Gastropoda > Planorbidae > Anisus > Anisus vortex. Next base: position 37,073,893 of record OX421503.1, read on the forward strand.
TTCGACCCACGTGTAGTGCGGCTTTCAATAGCGGTGTTTTGTTGCGTCGCAGTTATGACGTTTCGGAAATACCCGTACAGCAACAGAAAAAGTTTAATTTCTTGTTTGGACTACTATTGCGCACCGATGATAGATATAATTTAAAGCAAGACCAAGTGTAATTTATGTAATGCAGGGGTGTGTAAACTACAGCCCGTGGGTCATGGGTACCACGCAGGCTGACAAATAATAGTATGCGGCCCTCGAGGCTTATTTAGATTATAACGTCTTCAATATATTTTACATTAAACTTCAATATATTTAAGATTAAATAAAAAAAAAAAGAAAAACACATAAAATATTTACTATTAATTAATAGTGAGATAGATATAATAGTTTGCCGTTTAAATAATAACAGAATTAGATGAAGTTATACCAAACCTAATTTTTATTTTAATTATCTATATATTTTCTATTTTTAACTTTCTTTTATCTAACATTATTTGGAAAAAAAACACGTCGAAAACTTTTTTTTTATATAAAAACTATAACTGTATATAGTATACACTGTAGCAGATTACTCTACACCGTATATAGTGTACACTCTAGCACATAGGTTCTCAACGGGGGCGATATCGCCCCCCGGGGGGCGGTGAGAAGCTTTACGGGGGCGCTGACATTCCCGGGGGCGATTGGGGGGCGGTGAAGGGCAAGTGGGCGGTACAAACGTACCTTATATATTTAACACCTCAGCTATTTGAATCGATTAGTTTTTGGATGATGAAATGTGATGTAAACGCAAGTGCTGCTAAATATCTTATATCCCCCAACAGTATGCATACATATTATTATATTAATAAGAAATAGGAATCGCAGTGACTTTTCGATGAAGTAGGGGGTCTGTATTTGGCAAATATAGTGTGCGGCCGGCTGGTCCTGTGATTGGTTCACCGTCCTGTCAACCCTGCAGACCGATCACTGTCGCCCTATCATCTGATGAATTTTGATCTCAGTTTAATCGAGATGTCCTAATGTGTTTTATACTATTTATAATGAACAGTAAATATTGTTAAGAGGTATAGTAATCATACAAACTGGGTAGTTATTGTAATGCTCAAAAATATACATATACATTCTTTTGTAACATAATATTTATATAATTTTCAAATACTTTTTTACAGTTTGATCATTTCAAAGTTATAAATTATAAGCCATTTATTTTTTATAAAAGAAAAAAAAAATATTAGCTCAAATAAAACGGGCTAATTATCTCCCTTTAAATAAAAATGTTTCCACATTTGATTCAATATTGATGCCGAACAAGTTCTGTTTTGTAATATAACAAATATTACTGATTATTAGACCTAACGCTTTTGCAACCAAAATTGTAACTAAAATAGACAAATTGCTAGCAACACACCAGGCAAACGATTCGCATTAATATTGATTTATTTAAACCTTTTGTAAAGGCAACTCTTTTTTATCTATTAATGCTTACAATATGTTTCCTTTTCAGTTGTTTTAAAGATAATTAATCACACAAAAAGTCTAGTCCGCCTAAAAAAAATGCGGAAACTATAGTCCAGATGGGCGGAAGAAGGGGGGGGGGGAGTGGGAGCTAAAATAAAGCTGGTGGGGGGGGGGGCGGGGGCGGTGAGCCGAAAAAGGTTGATAACCTATGCTCTAGCAGTATACACTACACCGTAAATAGTATACAATGTTGCTGTATACTCCACACTGTAAATAGTATACAATGTTGCTGTATACTCCACACTGTAAATAGTATACAATGTTGCTGTATACTCCACACTGTAAATAGTATACAATGTTGCTGTATACTCCACACTGTAAATAGTATACAATGTTGCTGTATACTCCACACTGTAAATAGTATACAATGTTGCTGTATACTCCACACTGTAAATAGTATACACTTTTTTTATTCAGTACACATGTTTACGAATGTTTATTTAAAAATATGTATGATTTGCTTATATAGTCCTACCGAAATAAGACATATTATTAGAATAGGTTAACATTGTCAATTCAAAATCTGGTAAACTAGAAAACATGTATTCAATTTATTCGTATTTTCCTTATAACAATAGTCAGAAGTGTAATACACTGTTAGTTTTATTGAGGGGGGGGGGGAGGGGGAGAAATAAAAACAAATCATCTAACGTAGCCTATATTATAATCTTTTCATTTGCAGTCCTTTCAGTGAATAACATAATTTCAACTTTAATTATTTGGTATTTAACTGGTGTAATGCTCAAAATTTAAAAAAAAAATTAAAATGTTTATTCTACCATTGTTTTAATTAATCGATATTATATTTTGCCTCGATAGTTTATTTTAAATAGTAACACACATGGAGGATATTAGATAAGGTTTACACCAAACTAGATATTTTTACTTTTTTTGTCAAACAATGTTTGGAATAATACATTGAAAACATTGAAAATAATAAATAAATAATTTTTGTATAAGATATTTTTTACAAGTGATTTCCAAACTATACTTATGATTTATATATGTGCCCAAGTAAGAAATATTAGACTATGTTAAGAAGACAATATGAAATCTGGTAAATTAGTAAAAATGTATTACATTTATTCTTAGACCTTTTTAATTTATATCAAACAAACTTGCCGGTCGTAACTCATTGTTAGCTTGAATGGGGTAAGGAAGGGAGTTAACAAAATTGACATAATTTTATAAGAAAGGTCACTAGAAAGTTTGACAGTTGTTAAGGTAGGGGAAGTGGTAGAAGAACTAAAAATTGTAACGTAATTCACGATATTTTAAATTTAAACTTTTCATTTTCAGTCTTTTAAATACATAACATAATGACATAAATGACATATATTTCTGTTGGATTTAAAACTGACAACTCTAGCCTACATGTTTTTTTTTTAGGGTTTAAAATAAGATTAAGCTGTTTTCTTTTCTGTTTTTTTTTTGGGGGGGGGGGGGGGGGGAAGGGGGGGAATGTTATTGGGCAAAAATCTAGATATTAGACTGCACAAATAAAAATCTGCTTCGACTGTTAGAATTTAAAGCACATGTTATTCATAGTAGAAAAAAAGAAAAAGACAGATACAATTTATTGGTATGGTAAAGACGTATTTTTTTAATGTATGCACTGTTTTTTTTACATACAAATTATGTTAAGGTACAAGCGCCTGCTCTTTATTACTGATCGAATGATCGGTCACCAGGTACTCCAATGTTTATATATGTTGCGGCCGAAGCCCGAAGTGTGCCAGATTGCCGCCAGATCGCGAACTGGCCGGCCACATCGCACATTTGGCCGAGGCGCGTGGCCAATGTCCGATGTGCTGGAAATTGGCCAGCCAGATCGCGATCTGGTCGAGTTCAGGCTTTGGCCGTAACATATTATAATAACATTTCATAATTTAACTAGGTGCTGCCGATTCCAAAGAACACAATCCAAAATACTTTTGTGTGTGTGTCTATACAGTCAAGGAGCTCGAGTAAGGACTTAGATGAAGAAACAGATGCTTTCCAATAACGTTTTCGTAGGGCCTAATGGTTTTGTTAATTGGTGGATAAAAAAAAATGAAATGCAGCCTTAATTTGTTTATGTTTCAATTATGCATGATTGAAAACTACGTTTAAGGCCAATTTCCAAAGTATTGCGGCTATTTTGCATGCAACTTGTATGTTTAAAAAAATATGAATGCTTGAAAATGTTTATAATAAAAGGCAATGTAATTCGCGAAAGTACAGGTGCGACCTATCTGCGAGTCCAGTAGAAGATATAACTTGGATAATCCTAAACTAAGGGTGAGACCTATCCACAAGCACGGCCTATATGCGAGCATATACTTTCTATCTATCTATCTATCTATCTATCTATCTATCTATCTATCTATCTATCTATCTATCTATCTATCTATCTATCTATTTATCTATCTATCTATCTATCTATCTATCTATCTATCTATCTATCTATATATCAGTCTGTCTGTCTATCTATCTATCTATCTATCTATCTATCTATCTATCTATCTATCTATCTATCTATCTATCTATCTATCTGTCTGTCTATCTATTTATCTATCTATCTATCTATCTATCTATCTATATATCTATCTATCAGTCTGTCTGTCTATCTATCTATCTATCTATCTATCTATCAGTCTGTCTGTCTATCTATCTATCTATCTATCTATCTTTTTATCTATCTATCTACCTCTCTCTCTCTCTCTCTCTCTATATATATATATATATATATATATATATATAGAGAGAGAGAGAGAATGGTCTAAAAGTGACTATTTTGCTTCACTTCTCATAACATTCCTCCAAACGAGCCGAAGTAATGTTCCTTGATTTTAATTTTTACAGACATTTTTAAACGTAATAAATAGGCAGCAACGCACATTGAATCGGCCTACCTATTGTAAGAAATTGCTGCGCCATAGATTATTATTTTGTGCTTCACTGAATTTGCACGATTCATGTTTATTTAATGACCGTTGCGGTGGCACTGTGGCCCTTGATATGTTCATCATGCATGAGAGCTTTTCACAAGCCATGCGTTTATTTAAATACCTTATTCTAATATTATCTTACATGTGAAAGACGCTCTTTCTATAGATCTATTAACGAATATTGTATCCCACGTTTATATTATATTTTACAGACGCTCCTTCTAAAAAGAAAATTTGTTGCGTCCAACGCTCATCCGTGGTCTGAGTCAGTCCAGCATTTTGATTAGTGTTTGAAATGATATTAAGCTACTGGTTTTCCAGGTTTGCTCATGGAACCCATTCCATGCCCGGATGCCAGTAGGGAAGAACGATTAGTTAAACGCGTTTTTTTCTCGCATAGGGGATAAGGAAAATGTTTTTATTCTTATGTTTCTTTTTTAGAGCATTTTAACATATTTTTTATTGAGTTTTATTTCTAAGTTATAGTTCATTAATTTACTACTTTACTCTTTGCCATTCTGCCCTCTAGTGTTTTCTAGGTTTATTAATTGAACGTATCTGTGGTTTGAGTCTACTACGACATTTCTTATAAAGGTTTTAAATGATAGGCCTATTAAGTTATTGGTGTTCCTTGTTTGTTCAGACAACCTTTTCCATGCCTGGGTGCCACTCAAAAAGAAAGATAGATTATAGGGCCCACGCGTTTTTTCTTGAATATATAATAGGCCTAAGAAAAGTGTAGTTGTTTTTATCCTTATGTCTATCTGAACATTGTAATATATTGTTATTATGTTGTATTTCTCCATGAAGCACCAAACCGGACTGCAGATCATCTTGGAGAGGACTGAAACGATGATCCTCTTCAAGAAACAAGAGAAGCCAATCAAGGTTGGAGACAGTAGGCTGAAAGAAGTTACGTCTGTCACATACCTGGGCCGTAACAGGTGGGTTTGATGAAGATATCAAGGCCAGAATAGGGAAAGCGAGACATCACTGGAGGTCAACAAATTACGAATCTTCAATACGAACTAAAGTCAGTGCTTCTCTACGGCTCAGAGACTGGAGCGTCACCAATACTCTGAATAAACCTTTGTCAACGGCTGTCTCCGCAACATACTGAAGATTCGGTGGACAGAAAAGGTCAAGAACACCGACTTGTGGCGGCAAACAAAACAGGACCCGCTTAAATTGCAGTTCGCCAGGCGAAAGTGGCGGTGGATTGGGCATACCCAATGAAAGCCCCCACATGACATCACCCGACAGGCGCTGCAATGGAACTCGCAGGGAAAAAGACGGGTTGGTCGCCCTAAGATCACCTGGAGACGCTCTTGCGAAGAGGAAATGAAAAGCTGCAACCTTTCATAGGGTGAACTTTAAAAGGCTGCCCACAATCCAGTGCGCTAAAGAGCTGTTGTGGAGGCCCTATGTTCGACGAGGACCCAAAGGAACTAAGCAAGCAACAAGCAATGTTGTAGGCCTATTACTAAATTGGAATTTCATGCTTCATGTAGTATTACAACTTCACAACAACCCTATTCCTTCGACATACCTTGAGGGAACGAAAATCAATGCTGTCTGCCTTTAAGAGATAAACGGCATGCTCCATATATTACAAAGCCTGCAAATAGCGGGTTGTCTAAGAACAACTGTGTCATATTTAATTCATCAGCTAAGAATAATAAATCATGCTTAGCATCTAGGCCTGCCAGTTCATCAACCTATGTTATGAACTCTTCTCGTGTGGTGTGGAAATCGTTGTTGTCTCCCTTTAGGTTTCGGCAACCTATGGCACGCGTGTCACACTTGGCACGCAGGCGCGATTATCAATTTACGCGGACGACACCCCCTAAAAGACAATTCAAGTCTCCTCTATGAGGAATTGAGGGCTAGCTAGGGCAGGATGGCTTTTAGGCCGTTGGCACGCTGAATGAGTTAGAAATCTTACTTTGGCACACTATTATCAAAAGGCTGGTCTACGTTCAAAAATCTCTAGACAAAATAACTTGCAATGAACTGAAATATACTTCGGCCTTTCTGGACACTGAGCCATTTGGTTCAAAAAGTAGTTTCCTCTTCATGGATGAAAAGACTGACACGTTCGTTTCTATCCCGTTTCGTATTTTCTTTTTCTTTAATCCATTTTCTTTTTTTGTGTTGAAAACATGTCCTGAAAACTGTGGATCTCACAATTGAATCGGAATCGAAAACCGGGTTTTGTGGGCATCTTCAGATGACTGCTGAGGTGTCCAACGACCACGACGGTCAAGGGATGGACGTTGATGATGACGATCCATGTATCTATCATTGTATCCACAGATCTAGCTATCTTTACTCTCTGTATGTAAATGCCTCTCTATATATTGATTTTATTTTCCAGTAGGCCAGGTCAATACAGGACACAAAGTCCCTACTGAAAAATTCAGTTGATGCGCTTGGATGATTTTTCACATGAAACATTTAGTGACAGTATTTTGTACAAACCCAATATAACTTTTTTTTTTTTTTTACAGTACCCTTCGGACCAAATGGTGGGGCTGTGAAGCAGCGTGCACAAGTTTCTGTGGTCGCGGCATACCAGGGGGCTTGTGTGGCCAGCAAAATGCCCAGCTCACTTTACTTTACCCTAACTATCCATCAGAGCAGGGTAGACTCAGTGACACTCTCCAGTCCCAGGAGCAGGTCCTAGCCTTCACCAGAATTCAAACCCATAACCTTTGGGTACGCTAGCCGAACATGCCGCCGCTTGGCCGCCAAGCCCCATAATATATCAAAGTACTGGTAGGCTACACAGTGAATCTTTACATGATAAAGAATGGCCACCAGGCCGACCAAGCCTGATAATATATCTAAGTACCGGTAGGCTACACAGTGAATCTTTACATGATAAAGAAGAATGAAACAAACAAACAAAGTCTGATAAATTAGAAAAATTATAAGCAAGTATTTTATTGAATGTAATAAAGCCAACAATATCACTGGAAACATTAGACAGTGTATGAATGACATTCACAAAAATTTGAGATTTAACCATGACTAATCATAGTTATGACATGAAAGTGGTAGAAACCTAGACCAAAAATCTTAATCCTTAACCAAGTTTCATATCCCTAATCAAGAATCGTATCCCTAACCATCATACCAAACAGTCTTATCCCTAATCCTAACTAGCTTTCTTATCCCTAACCATACAGTCCCTAAAGCCCTAACAAACTCATCCCAAACTTGAACCAAATGTCTTACCCCTGACAAGTATGCTACATAAAAATAAGAAGCAAATTACACAAAAGTAAAGTTACACTTTTTTTTCTTTTAGCCCATTGTTGTAAGAAAAAACACACAAAAAACAACAACATCCCTAGACATTGATTGAGATACATACATTTTGACCAAGAGTTTAAATTAACAGTTTGTTGATTTTGTTTAAAAAAAAAAAATGTAAAAACAGAAAAAAAAAAGTAAGATTTTTTTTGTATATTGTTAAGTGACATTCTGAGCGTGTCATTACTTAGACAAAATATAAGATAAGATAAGATAAGATTGCTTTATTGATCCAAATGAATGGAAAATTGACTTGATTACATAAATTCCGTTTTTTCAGCATACCTAAAACAATATTAAAGAACCATTTGTACTCAAACACAATAGACATTCACGCACACTATCATACCATTTATCATACAAGAAAAAAGTAGGCCTGTTATTTAGGAGTCAGCTATTGAGCCATCGTATTTCCTGGCTGAAAGGTGATTCTTTTGAAAGAGTCTTACTGACAGTGGAACAAAAGAGTTCTTAAATCTCTCTGTTCTTGCCCTTATAGAAAGAAGCCGACCTCTTCGACTAGATATTATGTAGCTATCATGAAGCGGGTGTGCATGATCTTGGAGGATTTTATCAATCATAGACAGGCACCTTGAACTGAAAATATCCGCAAGAGATGGTAATTCTGTCTGTGTAGTACGAGAGGCTTTGTTTATTAGGCGGTCTATCCGATGTTTGTTCAATATGGTGGTATTACCATACCAGCAGGTGATTGCAAAGGTTATGATGCTACCAACAGTCGCCGAGTAAAATAGATTCATAATGGTTTTCTCTATGTGAAATATTTTTAGTTTATTAAGACAGAAAAGTCGTTGGTGCATTTTCTTACAAAGGATTTGGCAGTGGTCAGACCAAGTCAGTTTGTCAGTAATTGTGACGCCAAGATATTTATATTGCGAGACTTGATCTATTATTTGGTTGTTTATGTGCAAATCAGTCAGCTTGCATTTTTCTTTCCGGAAGTCTACAATCATTTCTTTCGTTTTTGTGATGTTCAATATCAGGTAGTTCTCTAAATTATGACAGAGAATTTCTAGGACAATTTACACAAATTGTAATCTTGAAAGATGTGCACCTTATTACACATCTGTCATTTTTTTAAATTTTATTTATCTCTGAAGCTGTCAAGTGAAAAAAAGATATTAAAGAAGGTCTGACCCAAACTGCTCCACCAAGTCTCTTTTTCACAAAATTAAGACGTCTAAAAATACATAATTTTTTTGGACTCCTTTCAAATCAATGGAATGTTATGCTGTTATGCTGACAAACCCCCTCCCCCCCCCCCCCCCCCAAAAAAAAAAAAAAAAAAATGTAACAAAAAATACCCCTCAAAAAATGTAAAAAAATAAAAAATCACAAACGGACATTTTCATTTTAGATAAAGGTGAGCCGAATTACCCCTCCCCAACAAAGAAACAAAAAAAAAACAAATAAAAAAAAACTACCAAATGAAAAAAAACTATTGCAGAATGATGAAGCTATAAGGGAAGAAACAGTCTCTGGCTACAAGTCCAATACTGGAAACTACAAAATAATTGTACTTTTTGGCCAAGTTACAATTGAAGCTAAACACACACAAAGTAATTAGAAAGCTGATTCAAATTATGAGATTCATTGCAAGAAAAAAACATCTTAAAGTGAGTGAATCAAGTCCAATCCCTGCAGTACTGTGGGAGTTTTGCGGCCTAGGACGTAACAATCTTCTATCTAGAAGTGACGTCTGTAAACTTTAAAGTCACACCAAAGACTATAATAAGATGGACCGCTTGCTTTAATATGTCTGCTATTTGATGACTTCAAACACTTAGGTTTGGAATTTCGGATCGCGTAAGTGCTCTAGACTTCTGGTTTAGTAATTCGCTATGATTTTCTCAATGGAAAATTAAGATTAAAATCTAAAGTTGTATACAGCGGAAACCTTTAATGCAATCGTAGGAAGTCATTCAAGACAGCCTTATTGGCTGCGCACAGAAAAAAAAGAACATATAAGCTCTAAAAATAGAGCAAGCGGTCCATCTTATTATAGTCTTTGTTCACACCAGGGAAAAATTTTTATTTCACAAAGTTAAAAAGTTAAAAAAAAAACAAGCTGTAAAAAAAATTATTTAAATTACAAGAAAAAAAAAAAAATCAAAGTCATGTATGCTATGTTTAACCTAGACAGATATTATTTTATACCATGATTGTAAAATTAGAATATGAATTTGTATATAATTAAGCGAGTTCTGCGGCTGTGAATTTCCAGGGGATTGTTTAATAATTATTAATTTCAACAACTGATGTCACTATAATATTTATCTGGATGGTTTAAGAAAAAACATCAAGAAAATCCTGAGGACAGCTAAGCTAATTAGCCACCTCCCTGAAAAAAAGTAAAAAAAATACAATCTGTTAAAAAAAGTGATTTTCTATCTTTATACATGTATCAGGGTTGTCAAACTCAATTGCACACAGGGCCAAAACTCAAATAACACTTTAGGTTGTGGGCAGAAGTGAATAAACAACCATGTTTCAATAGCTGATTAAATCTTAAAAAAACAAAACAATATTATATGAATTCTCATGTGGCCAGATATAATTGTATGACATGCCGGATGTGACCTGTGGGCCTAGAATTTGACACCTATGATGTAAATATATATTATAGACCAATTTTGTATCTCAAAAGTAAAAACTATGTACCCAATCAGTCAAACATTCAACAATGATCTCCTCATTAACAATATTATACACTATATTTAAAAAAATTAAAACATATATCTATTATCAAAGACTAAAATAGGATGAACTGCTTGCTTTGATATTTCTGCTATTTGATAATTTGAAACACTTTGTTTAGGAATTTCTGATCGCACCCTGTCCTCAACACTTCCAGTTTAGTAATTCACTATGATTTTCTCAATGGAAAATTAAAACTTGTATACAGCGGAAGTCTTTAGGCATTTTTAGGAGTCATTAAGGACAACATTATTGGCTGCGCACGGGAAAAAGAAAATTAAGCTCTAAAAATAGAGCAAGGAGGCCATCTCATTATAGTCTTTGCTATTATATATGTATGCATATATATATATAAGTATAACTAAATCTAATTATAGAATCTGCTGAAATGCACAAAAAAAAAAGGTTACGAAGAAATGCCATTCTAGGCAACTGTAGCATTAGAAGAAAGCATTTGTATAAAAAGAGAATTCAAGTTGACAACTTACGGCTAAATATGTTTCACAGTTCAGATACGTAATCATTTTAACATTTTCAAAAATTATTTCAGGAGAAACAAAAAAAAAAACAAAAAAAAAATAGAAATGTGTTTGTGTGTCAAAAATTATTATTTTTTTTTCAATTCAACAAAACCTTATGTACACTTTGGAACAGCGGATGAACTGTTCAGGACTGGAGAAACATATATATATATATATCAAAATCAAATATCATTTTTGTGAATAAATATGTAATTGACTTAGTTTGTTTTTTTTTGGGGGGGGGGAGAATTAGATTTTACTGAATAAAATTTTTTTTTTACAATTTGGCGACAAAAAGTTTTTTTTTGCATTACAGTCAAAAATGCTCTTGGTCAATCCTAGGAGTAGATTTTATCTACACACCCAAGGTTTTATAATGTTGTTTCTCAATTGAGTCCCTGGCTCTGATGACAGACTGCAGCTTATAATGTACATGACATACACATTATTTCAATGATGTTTTCAATCAACGTTATACTCACAAATATGTTAGGAAAAAAAATAATTTAAAACAACCAAAAAACAACCATCAAAAGCTTGGAATAGGGAGATGAGCAGGATTGATGGCTGGTTGGTAATTATTGGGACATGTACTTAACAGTGCTCTATAATGTTGGTTCATTTAGAGACGGCTAATCTTGTGGGTTTGAGAATCACTGACGGCCAGGTATTGCGGCAAACTTTTTATATCAATTTCCATATTTAAAAATTCATTATTCTCATATCAATTTTTTTCTGACATATCCTAGAACCAAAGCCCGGGCGAATATATTTTGCCTGATTGAAAAAATAATTAATTAATTATGGTGTAGACACGTATAAAAATAATCTTTGCAGCAATGTCACAAGCGGTGTCCCCCTTCCCACAACTTTATATTGACCGCAGCATCAAAACTAAAACCCTAACAGGCAATTATTTCCACAAGAATATTTCTTTGTCTTTTTTTCCTTTCTCCTCTGAATTACTTGATTTAACTCGCACGAGCACACAGACGGTTTAACATGAAATGTTAGAAAAAAGACTGGCTTATAAAATATCTGACTCTCATTCAGGGCTAGGCCGGTTGATTGACTTTATTACATTTTTCGTGCCATTATTTATTTTGATGTCGAAAATGAAAACAGCATTAGTAGGTTTCTGTCTAATAATTTGGGGGCGGCCTGGGGGGGGGGGGGGGGACACACGCATCAAATATAAACATTTGAGTCTTTAAATACAGGTTTATGGAATGTCAAAGGAAAAAAATTAAACCAGATAAAATATAATAATTAATCAAAGAGAAACATGAATGCAATTATTTCTCATAATTTTGCGTCAAATTGTTTTTTCTTCAAAACTTTCAAACATAATGTAGAAGAGCTTTTAAAAAGTATAACCATCAAAGTATTATTATAACATCAGAAAACAAAACAAAACATAGTTTTCTATGAGCATTAAGTTTTTGAAAAAAAAAGTACCACCGTTAAAAGAGAAAACTATCTTTTGTACTTCCAGTAAGCTGCAAAGACAATGTGATGCTTTCATCAAATTATGGGAATAGTTACCCAAAACACACGTTTGTTTCATAATGTTAAAAAATGAAAAACAAATCGTCATAGTCATTTCATAATCGCCTAAGTCATTTTTTTATGTTTTGAGAAAACTATACAAAAAAAAAATCTGTATTACCTTTTTTTATACATTACAGACGCTCTTACTATAAAGAAGATTATTGCGTCCTATGCTCATCCGTGGTCCGAGTCTAGTCTTGCATTTTTATTAATGTTTTAAATGATGTTAAGTTACTATTACTTTTGTTATGTTACATATTGTAAAAAAATATAAAAAAATGTTTCTTCTTGGTTTAAGATATAGGAGATTTGCCATATAATAGAAGACTGTGTAAACTATACATTTCAAATCTTAACTCAAAAGTACCAAAAAAAATGACTTAGGGGATTGTGAAAATGACCATGACAAAATTAAACACTTGAACAAAAAAAAAAAAACAGTCTATTTTTTTAAGTAAATAGCACAAGAAGGTTATGAATATTAAAAATTGTAAAGAAAGCAAATAAAACTATATAATAGGCATAGACATTAAATCTGAAACTCAAGATATAGAAAAGTACTTTATATTGTACATAACTATTTTCGTTAGCAGTTCTAAATATGTATCTTATTTGAATGCGTCTGCCAAATTATCTATTATCGTTATTGGCTAGACAAAAGATCAGACTTACCTCCCTTACCGACCTATATTAAAATAATTACAATGATATGTCAAAGTTATGATGTTGGTTTGAGAAAATCATTTATACAGTTCATCTGGAAACAAAAAAAAGCTGTTTTTATTTGGTTAGAGAGCTCTCAAAAATTATTTTCAAAATTAAAAAGCAACAACGATTGGTTCCTTTAATGAACCGACATGATTGGTTCATTTTATAAACAGACATGATTGGCTTATTTTATGAACAGACATGGTTGGTTCATTTTATGAACAGACATGATTGGTTCATTTTATGAACAGACATGATTGGTTCATTTTATGAGCAGACATGATTGGTTCATTTTATGAACAGACATGATTGGTTCATTTTGTGTACAAACATCTGAATCTCCGAATAGGGTCAAAAAATATTTTGTTATGTATTTATACAGTTATCACCAAGACAAAAAAAGTAATAAAAAATAGTCCGTCCAACATGAATAACAATTTGCATAATGTACGTGGATCTATTTACATACAAAAAAACATCAATCATTTGTGTCTGCATTTTGAGGATCACAATGTTTTCTCAACTCGATCCTCAGAGGACCACTGACCATCCACTGGGTGACTGTTGGAGGCCAGGGAGCTGAGATAGGGGGGAACCCACAACAAGTGAAGTATATAAAAAAAAAAGCCCACAGCACCACAATAGTATACATTTGAATTTTCACAAAATCTGTATTTGAACCGGGTCGAACACATGAGGAGGGACAAACATACAGCCCTCAGAGGGAGGCGCAGGAGGCTAATGAAAATTCTCCTTGGGTTGATGGCTCCACCGGGGTTGAATCTAGGTAGGGGGGAGAGAGGAGGTTCCAGAAACACGAATGATGGTCAGAGAAACTTCCTCGACCACCCGTGTCACTGGCAGTATACATAAATTTGCAGGGCCCGTGGACTGTTAGGTTAAAGAAAAAGCTTTTAATATGGAAGCAGGAAATAAAAAAAGAAAAGCGGAAGCATTAAGTAATTCTATGCAAGAATTGATTGCGTAAAAAAAACCTCCCCTTTTTTTTTATTATCTTACTGTCCTGTCGGTACTTAGAGAATTCCGAAGATCACAAAGACATAGCTATATCCTCAAAATAAGATTCTGATTTTAAAAAAATTGAAAATGTCTTTAGAAGCACCGACTCCTTGGATCAGGAGGAGATCGGATGTGTGTGGAGATGGGGGGAAGAAGGTAGTTATAAAAATATTTCTAGCCCTCTCATATATATTGAGGAAAAATGAGACCAACTGCAAATCAGGGGCGAAGGCAGACATTTTTTTCCAGGGGGGGGGGGGGGGACTGAACTTTCGAGTGACAAACATTTACCAAATTTTTAGCAAATTTAGTACATATTTAAAAAAAAAACTAGAAAATTTTTTTTTTCTAAAATTACAGTGGGGGTTTAGCTGAGATTGGTTTTGACTTGCAATGAGAGCTGCATACCACAGCTGCCCCCAATGTAGTTTATTTAATAAATATGTTCCTTAAAATTATGATTTTGTACCAAAACAAAAAAGTAAGGAGCAAATCAAACAGAATCATTTCCATTTATAACCGGAATTGTTACTGGTGTGCAAACAATCTTCTCATCTGTGAATCAAGGAGTAAGGCAAGAAATAACTAATGTTCGGACGATCTGGTAGGTTCCTGTTACGAAAAAAGAAGTTGAAAAAAATATTTGGATGAGCAATTTCTACAGTGATGATAAAACAGAATAAATGTTTTTGAGTACACAATTGAATCAGATCATAGTTTTTAAAAAACAAAATTTAAAAAAAAATATTTTCTACGCTCTTTTTCAGTTCAGTAAAGAGTTATGGAAAAAATTCCAATAAGTAAATGTTCATGAAAACAGATCCAAAGACAAGCTGGGGGGGTTTAGTAAATTCGTAAGTTCATAATAAAACATGGATGATGATGTGAGATTCATGAAGCCAGGATGTAGAATCAATTTAGATGGTGTGTGTGTGTGTGTAGTGGATCAATCACAGAGTGGCAGTGGCTCTCCGGCCTTTTTCATGTTATGCAATCACGAGGGGCTCATCGTCTGAGAATCCCTGAATCATCGGCTGATCATTATCTGCAGGATTAGAGAAAAAACAACAAAGACATAAATCATTCATACATTTTTTTTTATAAAACATGATTTAATCCAGTGCTGATAACATTGTTTCTTTTCCAGAAAACCGAAGATAGTTTGCAGAAATACTGATTGTTTTTTCTTCAATGTACCTAACTTGATGTTCCAAGCAAACATCCCCTCTCCTGTGAGGCCACAGGCCAGGAAAGCTAAATATGGCATTCTTCATACCAACTAGGATTCATTTAAATGTTATATAAATACCTTAGCCCCTAGACCATAGACCACTGCAGCCTCCTTATAATACATAAATGCTCCTTCCGTTATAAAAGCCTTCTATATCCATGTACATGAATCTTAATTGTCAAAGATTTGTAAACGACATCATTGGTGCTTAAAGATCTTAGGAATGCATTAAAAATAACTACAACCTAGATTCAGTGATGACTATGTGTATTATACAAGTAAGAACCTATTTATCCAAACCTAGGTCCTTTTAAAAACATCCCTCTTCTAAAAATAAACAGCACAGGAGCTTATGGGATTGAAAAAACCTAACTTGGTTCCCCACCCCCCAATTGAGTTATTTAAGCCCTTTAAGCACCAGGGTGACCTCGAGCAGGTCCTGTTTCAATAATTTACCCAGGTCGTCCGAGAAGGTGGTGGTTCCGGACTGGATGTTGTAGTGGCTGTTGGCAAAGGCCAGGAAGCTGTTCTGCAGCCGCTTGTGCCGGACCACAAAGAAGACCAGGCCGGCGCTCAGGGCCACCACGACCACAGCCACTGGGACCAGGATAGCCACCAGGTTTGTCTTGCTGATGGAGATCTCATCGCTCTTGGCCTCTGCGTAAACAACTATAGGGCAGAAAATTAATAGCTAAACATTATAGTCAGCACTATCTAAATTAACTGGCATTTATTATAGTCATTACTGTCTAAATTAACTGGCATTGATTATTGTCAGTACTATCTAAATTAACTGGCATTCATTAAAGTCAGTACTATCTAAATTAACTGGCATTCATTATAGTCAGTACTATCTAAATTAACTGGCATTCATTATAGTCAGTACGATCTAAATAAACTGGCATTTATTATTGTCAGTACTGTCTAAATTAACTGGCATTGATTATTGTCAGTACTATCTAAATTAACTGACATTCATTATTGCCTCGGCGTAAACAACTATAGGGCAGAAACTTAATAGCTAACCATTATAGTCAGCACTATCTAAATTAACTTGCATTTATTATAGTCAGTACTGTCTAAATTAACTGGCATTGATTATTGTCTGTACTATCTAAATAAACTGGCATTCATTATAGTCAGTGCTATCTAAATTAACTGGCATTCATTATAGTCAGTACTATCTAAATAAACTGCCATTTATTATAGTCAGTACTGTCTAAATTAACTGGCATTGATTATTGTCAGTACTATCTAAATTAACTGGCATTCATTATTGCCTCGGCGTAAACAACTATAGGGCAGAAACTTAATAGCTAACCATTATAGTCAGCACTATCTAAATTAACTTGCATTTATTATAGTCAGTACTGTCTAAATTAACTGGCATTGATTATTGTCTGTACTATCTAAATTAACTGGCATTCATTAAAGTCAGTACTATCTAAATTAACTGGCATTCATTATAGTCAGTGCTATCTAAATTAACTGGCATTAATTATAGTCAGTACTATCTAAATAAACTGGCATTTATTATAGTCAGTACTGTCTAAATAAACTGGCATTGATTATTGTCAGTACTATCTAAATAACTGGCATTCATTATTGTCTGTACTATCTAAATTAACTGGCATTCATTATAGTCAGTACTATCTAAATTAACTGGCATTCATTATAGTCAGTGCTATCTAAATTAACTGGCATTCATTATAGTCAGTACTATCTAAATTAACTGACATTCATTATAGTCAGCACTATCCAAATTAACTAGTATTCATTATAGTCGATACTATCTAAATTAACTGCAATTGCCCAGTTTTAGAATTGAAGGGCTAAGCTCATTTACATGATTATGATGAACTACTTTTTAATTTAGCTAACATAGTTTTAGGCAAATGGCTCTCAATAAAGTGACAATGAGTTCATGCTTTATTATTATGTGGAACCTAAAATGTAAAATTCATAATCATTATACTAATAAGGCTTATGCTAAATTTATAAATAGCCAAGTCAAGCCTAAATATACAAAATGTAAAATATAATTTGGAATCTTTTACTTTTCAAAATCCTTCAGGAAAACGTAAGTTCCTAAAAATCTTTACTATCTAACAAAAGTTGTACTCAGAAAAAAAAAAGTATTTTTATTACGTAAAAATAAGTACTATATGGCGAATCAAACCCAGGTCACTCAATAAAGAGGCTGGATGGTTTGCGGTTAGTTCAACAACCTGTCAACCGACATGTCGCGGGTTCTATCCCTGCCGCCGACCAATCCCTACCACCTTGTGGGAGTTTTGGGCCCAGTGGACATATTAATCTTCTATCTAGAAGGAACGTCTGTAAACTTATATAAAGCTGTTACTCTTTTTTTTTAGGGCAATCAATTCTCTCCCTTTCCAATTTTGTGACACTACATTGGACATCTAAAACATTATCTCCATTCTGGATGTTTACTATTTGTCCGGAGGGGCCTACCACTAAAATGGTTGATAATAGAAGATATTCACATATAGCAAGATTTAAAACAATTTTCCATTTAAAACTTGTTGCTCAATGTTGTTATATTGTGCCTCAAGGGGGACTAATTCAAACTCACAGGAATATTCCTCAGCCTTGGACTGTGCCAGAGTTTTGTCCGACTTGCCCCTGACGTCCACGGAGAAAAAGTAGGCGCCATCGTGAGGCAGCGTCAGCTCCAGCTCAAACTTGGAAGTGTGGTTCAGGATGTCAAAGTTCTTTCCCTTGGTGTGCACCACAAACTCCTGCAAAAGTCAGAGCACAATTGTGACAGTACAAAGGGACAAGAGAGTTAACTCAGTATTAATAGTTTCAGATTTAATTTTGTAGAATTTATCCTACTATCAAAGGGACTATAAAGTGAACCCTGATTCATCGCAATAGATACGTTCTGAGACCGGCCGCAATAGCTGAAAATCCGCGAAGTAGGGAACCATATTTACAGTATTTATTTAACGTCTATTCGGACTTTTAAAACCCTTCCTTTACATACTATTAACAAACCACCAGTAATGTACAAATATCTACAGTATGTACATACAGTACACGGGAACAATTGTTTAGCAATAAAAGATTAGGTGTACAGCTCTTTAGAAATTTCCGGAAAAGCCGCAATATATTTTCCCTATAATATAATCCACAAAATCCCATAGTCATGAATCGCAAATGTCGAACTGCAAAGTAGCGAGGGTTTGCTGTATATGACTACAATACTTTACTTATTCAATTTAACAAAATTATTCCGAAATATTTTTTTCTAGAACAAATTTTTAATTTTAATAGGAGCATCACTTAAGTGAAACAAGCATGGGGGGTTGGGGTGTCTCTGAGTTGGACTTAAGCAGCTTTGATTTGTAAGTTTATGTCGTTTGCCCAAGTTTATTAAAAAAATTCAAATAGTCTATATCAAAGGTCTGCAACCTTTTGCTTATAGTGTGCCAAACTAGGATTTCTAAATCATTCAGCGTGCCAACAGCGTGAAAGTCAAGCTGCACTACTATATTTTGTTATTTTTGTAAGACAATTTATTTAGTGCTGCAGCAAGACCAAAAGGGAAAGCAAAGTAGCCTTATAGAGAAAATCAATACCAGGTGACCGATCATTCGATCGGTAATAAAGAGCAGGCGCTTGTACCTTAACATCATGTGTATGTAAAACAACAGTGCATAAATTTAAAAAATACGTCTTTACCAGACCAATAAATTGTATTTGTCTGTTTTCTTTTTTCTACTATGAATAACATGGGCTTTAAATTCTGACAGTCGAAGAAGATTTTTATTAGTGCAGTCTAATATCTAAATTTTCACCAATACCCCCCCCCCCCCCAAAAAAAAAAAAAAAAAAAAAAAGATTAATCTCATTTTAAACCCAAATAAAAAAGCATGTAGGCTAGAGTTGTCAGTTTTAAATCCAACAGAAATATATGTCATTTATGTCATTAAATCGCCAGGCTACAGCGAATACAGAACAGTACTGCGCGTTTGTTTATGTGCAAGTCTAAAAGAGACTCGGGAACTGCCCTTCTACGCTCGCTCCACTGGCTCCCCGTGAAAGCCAGAATTGAGTATAAAGTGGCGCTACTTTGCCATCAGTGCATTTTTAATAACGAGTTTCCGTCCTATCTCAAGGCACTAATCACACCTTATGTCCCGCAAAGAAAACTTCGTTCTGCAAACTCATCGCTTCAGGAAGGGCCCCGTTTCTCTCTGACGACCGTTGGCCTTAGAGCCTTCTCAGTATCCGGTCCGAAGGTGTGGAATCAACTTCCCATTCAACTGAGGCTAATAAGCTCTACTGTTACTTTCAAAAAGAACTTAAAAACTCATTATTTCAATATTTACCTTAGATAACATTTAACATGCTTTAGAAACTTACTGTCTTATTTATGGGTTGGGTCGGTTAATGCTACATTTATTTGCTTTGTCTTTTTTTTAATCATCAATTTAGCTCTAAGCTTAGTGTAATATCCGTATTCTTAGTTGTATGTTAAACACGCTCTGAGCTTACATTATGTTTGTTGGCAGCGCTATACAAATATTATTATTATTATTATTATTATTATTTAAAAGACTGAAAATGAAAAGTTTAAATTTAAAATATCGTGAATTACGTTACAATTTTTAGTTCTTCTACCCCTTCCCCTATTGGTGTACGCTCGTTTGAATCTGTGGCGCCTTCACTGTGGAACGGCTTATCTGAGACACTGAAAAACTCTGTGTCAAAAAAGGCTTTCAAGAAGAATTTGAAGACTTTTCTTTTCAACTAAGTTGATTAAGTACACATCCATCAGTAAAAAACTTGTTTGAAACTATTTTAAAATGTTATTGTCGTTTCGTGCCTCCATCGGCCGAAACCTTGTTTAAAACTATTTTAGAGTGTTATTGTCGTTTCGATTTTGTGAGCGCGCTGAGCATGCTTTTATTAGCATGGAGTGAGGCGCTATATAAATGACCAATTAATTAATTAATTAAATAACTTTAACAACTGTCAAACTTTCCTATAAAATTATGTCAATTTTTTTAACTCCCTCCCTCAACCCATTCAAGCTAACAATGAGTTACGGCCGGCAAATATGTTTGATAGGAATTAAAAAGGTCTACGAATAAATGTAAATCGGGTAAAAAAAATAAGCATAGTCTAACTGGAGAATCGAACCCGGGTCGCCCGCACAGCAGTCCTCTACGTTAACAACTTAGCTAGAGAAGGCACATGTCAGATGTGAAAAGCTATTAGACAGTATATAGGACTAGGCCTAAATAAGTCAGTGACACAAACTCACAAATTTACCAATGGGGATCCGTGGGGACACAAACACGATCTTTTTATATATAGAGATTTTCAATGTTTTCAATGTATTATTCCAAACATTGTTTGACAAAAAAGTAAAAAAATATAGTTAACATTTTCTAATATCCTCCATTTGTGTTACTATTCATAATAAACTATCTCGGCAAAATATAATATTGATTAATTAAAACAATGGTATGATAAACATTTTTATTTTTTTTTGTTATTTTGAGCATTAAACTTAATACTAAATAATTAAAAGTGAAATTATGTTATTCATTGAAAAGACTGCAAATGAAAAGATCATAATATATATAGGCTACGTTAGATGATGTGTTTTATTTCTTCCCCCCCCCCCCCAGCCCCTCAATAAAACTAACAGTATATTACACTTCCGACTATTGTTATAAGGAAAATACGAATATACTAAATTTATATCTTTTCTAGTTTACCAGATTTCGAATTGACATTGTTAACATATTCTAATATATCTTACTTTGGTAGGCCTTTATAAGAAAATCATACATATTTTTAATGAAACATTCATTGAATTTTTAAAAAAGTGGATACTAATACAGTGTTTATTATTTACAGTGTAGAGTATACTGCTACATTGTATGCTATATACAGCGTAGTGTATACTGCTACAGTGAACACTATATACAGTGTAGTGTAATCTGCTACAGTGTACACTATATACAGCTATTCATTGTTTAAACACAAACAAGTTTTAGAGGTTGTTTTTTTTTCAAAAAATGTCAGATAAAAGAAAGTTAAAAATAGACCTTTAGTTTGTTGAAACTTCATCTAATTCTGTTATTATTTAAACGGCAAACTATTATCTGACTATTAATTAATTCGTAAATATGTATTTGTTTTTCTTTTTTTTAAAAATTTAATCTAAAATATATTGAAGTTTAATCTAAAATATATTGAAGACGTTCTAATCTAAATAAGCCGCAAGGGCCGCATACTATCATTTGTCCGCCCGCGCGTTACCCCTTGGCTGTAGTTTGCACACCCCTGCATTACATAAATTACACTTGGTCTTGCTTTAAATTATTTCTATCATCGGTGCGCAACAGTAGTCTAAACAAGAAATTAAACATCTTTCTGCTGTAGTAAGCCTACGGGTATTCCCGAAACGTCATAACTGCGACGTAACAAAACACAGCTCTTGAAAGCCGCACTACACGTGGGTCGAGCAATGGCATGTTTTCACTGCCAAAATCAATATCTACGATAAATCTAATGTGTATTTTTGTTTAACGTCCATTACCGATTTTTATTTGTGGGGCCAAAAAGCTGTAGATTTTTTTTAGGTGAAACAAGTCGTGCATTAAAACATGAAGATAATTGTTAGAGCGCTTTTGAAGAAAATTTCCAGACATATATACACATATATATATATATATACATACAATTTTAACTCGTATTATAGTATAGGATTAAAGCATTTTATAGTTAATAACAAATGAACCTTTTTTATTATCATCTTTTTTTAATCCATTCACAATTTCATTACTCAACTTACACATTAATAGTTCAAGTATCAGCTTTGAATTTAGTTGTCAAGATATAATTCTAGTAATAGCTATCCATTCTTTATTCGATCTCAGCATAACTGAGATTTACTAATGCTAATGTTTACTATGGGTAAGAAACACCACAGTAAAGTGAAATAGATACATAGTAATCATACAAACTGGGTAGTGAATGTGATGTTTAGAAATGTACATATAATTTCTTTAGTCATATAATTTTCAACTATGTTTTATAGTTTCATCATTTTAAAGTTATAAATTAAAAGTCATTAATTTTTTTTAAAGGAAACAAAAAAAGTTACATATTAGAAATATTAACACAAAGAAAATGTGTTAATTATCTCCCTTTAATTAAATTCTCCAAATTTGATGCTAGTGATGCCAAACCAGTTAATTAAAAAAAATAAAACTAGTGTTGCTTATAAATTATTATTTCTTCATACAAATTCAGCATTATGCTCTTTTTTCATTGTGTAATTAGATGTATAAAAGTAATTTACATAGTAAATAAACATTTTCTGCATTAATTAATGCATCAATTAAGGAGTTTGTCCTTTTTGTAAGCATAAATAATTACAACAATTACATAATATGATGCTAGTATATAAGCTTATTATATTTATTATATAATAATAAAACAAACAATTTTGTTTTAGAAATAATTATATTTATGCTAAATTAAGAGATATGAGCATAAAAACTCTTTTGAGTGTAATTAGCATGTATCAATTAATTAACGCCTTTTCCTTGAATGGTCTTTGCTAATTGTTCAATGTCAGGTACATATTTAGTCACTTCTGAGTGGTCAAGTTTGACTTCTTGGTAAGCTTAAAACAGCCTTTATATACGATAAAATAGGCCTATGCTCAATAGTGTAAATTAAACCCAACACTCAAAGTAGAGCGAATGACAACAGATAACTTTCCTAAGCAGCTATTCCTTACAGATTTTCCTGCTAATCGTCACATTTTGATGCCCACTTTTCGGATGTTTAAAATGAAAAAAAATAATGCCAATATCCCTCCACTATAAAAAGATCCAGATCTAAGTATTTTGCAGTAAGATGATGCCAGTAAGGCTTGATATGGTATGGAGACACAAGTCCATGAATTTGAAAGTCTTGCCTTTATTTAGAACACTCTGCATTGAGCACTTCAATGTACTTCCTAAAACATTCATCTATCTTAATTTGCCTTAAATTAGGGAAAGAGTTAAATGTTTTGAAATTGATTTCACGGCAAGATATATCCACTTTCAATGCAAACCCTAACCCTAACCCTAACCCTAACCCATTCCAGTCCAACTCACTGAAACGTAAGAAACTATCAAATTGACTATCTTAACAATAGATTCAATCTCAGATCACAAGTCCAATGATAAGAGCTTTGCATACAAACATTCCTGAACTTAGATAGTCGACGCCCAGAGTGATTCTCATGTAGTTCGCCACGCAGAACCAATTAATTATGATGATGTACGTTGTTTTGACTTAAAAAATGTATTGGCGGTCTCTTGCGTGCCACTGAAAATCGTTCTGCCAAGTCTGGCACGTGTGCCTTAGGTTGCCGACCCCTGGTCTATATAGTCTTGTGGAAATGTTCAGTATTTCAGAAATATATAAAGTACAAGCTAAATTGCCTGGCTTTGCCCGGGGGAAAATAAAACAGGCCTATATAAGCTACAGATGAAAATTTTATAAGCCACAATTAACAGAAAGCTATAAATCTAATAATTAATTTTTTTTTTTTTTTACTGGAGACTTTGAATAAAGTAATTTAAAATAAACATTGTAAGTGGGTAAAAAATAGGCAAGTCTTTTTCTTTAACAAAAAATCTAAATCGACCGGTGTTGCTCGTAGATTTACAATCTTATTTTTAAAGTAAAATTTATTGAAATAAAAAAAAATTGTAGAAAAAAGGTATTGAGTAAATGGAGAATCAAACCCGGGTCGCCCGCATTGCAGTCCGATACATTGTTCACTTAGCTAGCGAAGACACATGTCCAAAGTGAAATCACTAAAGTATAATATGAGACAATAAGGACACATGTCTTTAAATTTACTATTATGATTGATTGAACACACACAGAGCTTAATATATAGGCCTATATAGATAAAGCTACAAAAAAAAATATACTTTTATATTGAGCAACACATAAACAGCAACAAATAAACAACTAGTGAAGAATTGAAAAACATTGACCTTACCTTGAAGTCTTGGAGATTTTTAGCCTGTGGCCAGGACCAGCTTAGGTGTACCACCAGGCCGTCTAAATGCTTCGCCACCAGATTGTATGGCCCGTCTCTTGAAGCTGTGGACAGGGAAATGGAATCTCTGCAGTCATGGGATATGTGGTGGGTCATCAGTTTTACAACTGAGAAGTAGGGGGGATTGTGTGGCCCGCACAGCTAGCTGGCCCCCTGTGCTCTTGGGGTGGCGCAGCAATACAAAGGAGATCGTGAGACCAGGAGTTGTGGATAAGAATTCACAAGGTTTCATTGATATGACAGTCAAGGGAAATAGTTAGCAGTACAAACTAAATGGGAGAGGTGTGGACAAAGAACAAATCATGGAAAGAAAGTGGAGAAGGATTGGACACACCCTCAGGAAAGATAACAACAACAGAGCTAGACAGGCCTTAGAGTGGAACCCCCAGGGCCAAAGACACAGAGGAAGACCAAAGGGCACATGGAGACGAAGCATATTGGATGAGGCTGGCAGAGCTGGGAAGAATTGAAGTGACTGGCGTGGCAAATGGCGTGCTTTGACAGAGGCCCTATGTTCCACAAGGAACCTAAAGGACAGATGATGATGACAGACTAAATATATTATATTAAATCATTACAGACAATTAGCATTAATTAATTTTGGACTAACTGACTAACTTTGAGTGCTAGAAGAGCTTCAGCATTTGTGCCAGGCCATTTTTAGTCTGCAATAATATTTTTGGCAGCTTTTATTTATTCATAAATTTTGAATAGCATTTGTTTAGCAAGATACCTGTGTTTCTTATCAAATTAACCATTTCAGCCCTAAGCATTTTCCAGCCTATAACTCCCCTATCCCTAAGCCAAGTTGCATAACTCCGTTTATTGAACAAAAATCGGAAAAAAAAAATTATTTAAAAATTCACTGTAAAAGAACTATCCAAGCAAGTGAATTAAATTCTTCACAGTTAAAATATAAAAATATAAAGTTTAATTCAAACTAGAAGAGATGACAATTAACTAATAAATAAAAAGGAAAATAAAAAAAATCACTGAGTATACATCAATAGGTTCCGATAGTTTGTCAAGAAATTTTGAATTTTTCGTATCGGACTCAAATAATCCTATTCAAAGCCTATTCAACTTCTACAATGCTTTCAATATCACTATTATATTAGCATTATCAAAATAATACAGCCTTTTCCTCACAAGCCTAGCCTAATGCTTCTCTAAATATTGCCAAAATACCTTCAATTTTCGTAGAACTAGCGTTAAAAATGCATTATTTTCAAAAATTCACTCAAATCCTATCGATCGAGCTAAAAATAACAAACAAACATGTAAAAATAGCATCACTATCGCTCTTCTAGGTCAGAGTTTAAAAAGAGTTTATAAGGCAATTAAAAACTAGCAGTACTGTCGGCAACGAAACAACCCGAAATCGGCGACGCGCGGCGACTATAGTTGTCAGCCAGTAGAGGCGACGCGCGGCGACTGTAGTGGCGAAATGGTTAAGGAACGAAAGAAACTACAGAAATCAAATCAACGATATATCTTGGGTAGACACAAAGGCAACCGGTCAAATCTGCAAAATATCGCGGATGGCGTGGAAAGTGTTAATCATTGCAAACGTATTAAGTATGCATTAACTCTTAAAAAACTTAATGTATTAGCTCATTACACACTAATTGTACTAGGTCATTACATACTGAACATATCAGCTCATTACAGACTAATTGTACTAGGTCATTAAATACTTAACGTATTAGCTCATTACAGACAATTAACTCCTAATGGTAAAAGTGTCTGCATGCGGATTTAACTTGACCAATAGTGTTTTGAGGCCAAAGCTGAAGAAACAACTTACGTATATGGACAGAAAATGTTTCACTTTCACGAGATCCTGGGATGCTTGACCTGACGGTGAAGTTGTAGGTCGTCCCGGGGAGGACTTCTACCAGAGTGTAGTCCAGGTCTGGCTCGCGGGACTCAGGAACGGAAACATCGTTAGAAGCATCCCCTGTCTTCACATGTATAATGTAACCCTGGGAGAAAGATAATACTTTACAAATAAAACATTGAACAAAAAACAGCTGAATAAAAACATCTAGACAACCATGTCCCGATGACCTCAAATAACCATACAAGCTAGGGAAAGGAAAAAAAAAACAACCTCCACCATGTGCACAGGGTCATAACATTATCCTGATAGACAGATGGGAAACAACCTCCACCATGTGCACAGGGTCATAACATTATCCAGATAGACAGATGGGAAAAAAACTGGATTACTTACAATGGGTGTTTCCAGTTTGTGACATGACGCCTTCCAGTTCAGAATGATGGAGTCCTGGCCATTTTCACCGAGGATAACTCTTGCCACCAAGTTTTTGGGTGCAGCTGCTAGATCTGTACATAGACAGAGACATAGACAATCAATCTCTGTTAGTTTGTTAAACTAGTTTTTTAGACTCCTAAGCCATTTGACTAGTTAAGTATCTCTTTCAGATTTGATCTATTGGGCAAGTGAAGCAGCATCCACAGTTTCTGTGGCCACAGCATACAAGGTTAATGAGTGGTCAGAACAATGTGCATTTACTTATCTGCTCTTACTTATATCCAACTACTGTCTGATACCCATCAGAGATAGGTAGACTCAAGGGACGCCCCTCAGACCCCAGGAACAGACCCTAACCTTAACAAGGATTCCAACCCAGGAACTTTGTATGTCAGTTGAAAATGCTGCCGTTTGGTGCCCCCTACATCCACCAGACTTGGGAAGAAATCCAAGCCTTCACCAGGATTTGAGCGCAGGACCTTTCGTGCGGCGCCGGCTGAGTGTACTCCTGCTAGGCTACTGTGCCCCATAAGCACATTTGAATGATTGATCAGAAAAAACTTTATTGTAAGGATATTTTAGATCCCTGTATACAAGAGTGTAAAAACTGGTCAAAAGTTGGCTAGGTATGTGTGTATGCATGTGTGTATGTATATGTTTATGTATGTATGTATGTGTTTGTGTATCTGTACACTAAAGAAGATGCTTTCTCTGACCATGAAATATTTTCTTGACCTTACCTGATTCGGTTATGAAGTTCTCCAGATCGCTGACCGGGCAGTAGATGGACGCAGGCCTGACCCAGACAAAGTAGTTCTCGCAGGCCAGCAGGCCTCTCAGCTCGGTGCTGGTCTCGGCTGTGTCCTGGACCATCGCGCCAATTGTTTTGTCATGCGTGTAATACACGTGGTACACCTGGAAAGAGAGAAAATCACTTAATGGTCAGCCATGCATATCAGTATCGCAGCTGCCTCAAAATCTGATTGGTTGTTAGAGTGTTCATAAGTGCCCATGAGTAAACAAATGAAAGATTATTGAATGGGCTATATGTTTTTAGCGGGGCAGAGCAGCAGCGCATTCTACTCATGTACTGAAGGTCGTGGGTTTAAATCCTGGTGAAGACTAAGATTATTTCCTCGGACTTGAGGGTGTCCTTGAGTCTAACCAGCTCTGATGGGTACCTGTTAATCGTTCGGGGTAAAATAAAGGTGGCTGGGCATAGTGCTGGCCACACATCCACTAGTATGTCGTGGCCACTCAAACTGGTAGTCCAAGTTTCACCAGCCCTATGATCAATTTGGCCTGACGGGATACTTACATGTTTTTAGCTCACTTTTTCAAAGTTTCAATAAAATTACTAAAAAAAGAAGCTGAGCTTTCTAAGAAGCTTACAATCATGTTAGGGTCTATGACAGCCATAGCAACAGTTTTGAAAGAAATAGACAGCAAAATATAATACTTCAAGTCACATGAAATAAAAAAAACAACACATCCGTGTTTATAAACAACAAGAACCACTCTTATACATAGTCCAAGATTTTTTTTGTTCTTCAGATGAACATTGTGTGTCTTGTGCAACAGCCAATTAGTAAAGATCTTACAGGTGCGTAGGAAAATCTTTCTCATTTATCATCTTATCTTATCTTATGTATTACAGATGCTCCTCCTATAAAGAAGATTATTGCGTCCTACGCTCATCCATAATCCGAGTCTAGTCTTGAATTTTTATTAATGTTTGGAATGATGTTAAGTTACTGGTTTTACTGGTTTGTTCAGGCAACCCATTGCAGGCCCGAATGCCACTCGAGAAGAAAGAGTACTTATATGCATTTGTTCTTGCATAAGGGATAAGGAAAGTGTTTTTGTCTTTGTTTATTTGAGCATTGCAACAGGTTGTTATTGGGTTGTATTTCTAAATTAGAGTATAATGGCTTATTATTACGACTTTACTCTTTGCCTTACTGTCCTCTAGCATTCTAGGTTTGGAGATTCGACTAATATCTTCATGCAGTTAAATCTATAAGTGAAAAAGCTGTGATGAATAAGAATAGAGTGTTTATACATGTAAAAACTTGTTTACCTGGGCAGAGCCAGCTTTAAGGCTGAAAGAGACCAAGGCAGTTGTAGTTCCTGTCTTGTTGACTTTCATAGGATCAAGCTCTGGCTTTGTACCTTGAATGGGTTAAACAAAGAAAGTAGACATTCATATGCTCTCCGCTACCAAATATTGCCCCATTATCTCCAACAAACTACAAAAAGGTGTGTCTATTAACTCTTAAACTACCCAAGATTATGCCATTATGTATTCCATTACCAAAGATTTGTTCATTAACTCTCTTCCTCTACAGTAAGCTTTTGTCTATTAAGCCTTCAAATACCAAATATTGGGCTCTTAACTCATCCAATACCATAGTTTTGTCCATTTACTCTTACACTACAAAAAGCCTATGTCTATTAACTCTTCAGGTACCTAAGATTAGGCCATTAAGTATTTCATTACCAAAGATTGGACCAGTAACTCTTCGACTCCCCAAAGATATAAACATTAACTCTTCCAATAACCAAACACTTTCACAAAAAAATGTTTTCAATGTGCATGACCAGCCCAACCTTGACCCACTTCACTATTATACTCATGATCACAAAACAATATATATGCAAAGTAAAGTATTAGGGTGCTGGAAATGCTGGGGGTTAAGCTTAATGTCCACACCACATTGTCCTATAGCTCAATTAACTCTTTGTTCCAGTGCAATGCTGCTCGAGATGTTAATTGTACCAGACCCTGGGACTCAAAGGGTTAATGATACGAAAGGCCATGTTTATTGTCAAAATCAAGGGAGGAAGGTCAGAGTGATGCTTAAAAACGTGCTCATCAAAAGGCGGTATTTTTGTACTGACCATTCAACCGTACTTTAAGTGAAAACCAGGCCGGGCCGAGCCCGAATTTTGTGTAATTGGCCTTGATTGAGAACTGGAACTCTGTGTGAGGACAAAGGCCATCGACTGCGGAAGAAGATTGAGATAAAAACATGCATATAACGTCATGGTTGTAACTTTGAGTCTAAAAAAAATAATTAAAATTTGACAGGAAATGATATTTATAAAAACAAACGACCAAGGTTCCATGAGTGTGTGGAGTCTGACCACTGATCTATAAAAAGAATGGATAGCGCCTCCATATTAAATTTGTATGTACAAATTGAGGCTAGAATTGATTACACAATTTACTTATCATACAAGCAAATTATAGGAAAGAAAACACCTATAATTAGAACAAATCTATATGATAAAATGGAAGTCTAAGTCACTTGAAATGTATTTACAGGTCAGTGTTTAAGAAATGTAATTTTATAGATAAGTGAAAGTCGTGTGAAAGTTTATTAATTTTGGCTTCAATAATGTTACTTCCGTGCCTAATCCATTCTTTTTGCAGTGAGATCAGTGAGTCGAACTAATATTCAGTGACACATGAAGTGTTTCTGGTTGTTTTGGTTCCATTGGTATTAATAATCAGAACATTGATGCCTATCCACATACGACATAAGAGGAGCGGCAGCGTGATCTGCTGGCGCACTGAAGGTTCTGGGTTCGAATCCTGGTGAAGGCTAGGATTTTTTCCCAGGACTTGAGGGCATCCCGGAGTCTATCCAGCTCTGACGGGTACCTGACATTAGTTGGGGTAAAGTAAAGGCGGACAGGCATTGTGCTGGATACACGATCCTCTAGTATGCCATGGCCACTAAAACTGGTGAGCGCTGCTTAACTAGCCCTCTGGATCCGTTTTGTTTAACTAGTACTTTACTGACTGATTTTATAAGACATAATGCAATAACAGAAACACTTGTTAATTAGTGGCTGAACACATTATAAGTCGAGAGATTTCAATATATTTTTAAATGATGTGACAAGGTGCTCATTAGAATGCATCAGTGTGATGCTCCTGCCATGAAATCCAATCCCCTTTTTAAAAACTTCTCAACGTAATTTTATTTCTTGTGGCGGGAGGGAAGGAATGGAGAGGGAATGGATTTTTTATATAAAAAAACTGTCCTCCCTGTGACTTCCTCAAAACAGAAAAACTACTAGCCTGGTAAAAAAGTAAGGGGCTAGGTAGTGTAGCGGTGGATTGCCGAACCAAAGGCCCCGGGTTTGAGTCCTAGGATTTTTTTCTTACCCAGCAGTCAACAACCTCTATCAATGACTTGTTCAGACTTACATGTCACGCTGAGATTTCCTTTGTCCAGGTCTATGCTGAGCTCTTTGACCGTAGCCGCAGGAAGTGACGCCTCTTCGTGCAGGTGAAGGGTCGCCCTGTACCCTTCCGCCCTGGGGTCCCCTTCCCAAGCGAGCGTGACCCTGGTGGGGTCGCTGGAGACTATCCTAACCTTCAGGTCCGTGGCCACCTTCGGGTCTATGTACACGATGCTCTTGTCCGACGGCTCTCCCAGCCCAGCGGATGTCCTGCCAGCAACCTGGGCAAAAAAAATACAACAAAGTATCAAATACTCACTGCTTCTGTTGTCAATTTTCACTTTTATTTCATGAGCTGTGTGTAAGGGAATTGTGGGATGGCACCAAAATTTAAGTTACTTTTATAAACAATTTGATTTTTAAAAAAAGAAATCTTAATGAATTATTGAAATAAATTGTAAAAGATTTATAGAACAAAAAAAACAAACCGATGACCTCATAAATGGAACAAAAGAGAATTCTGATTAATGCACATATCATCATAATCATCAATCCCTTGACCAGTGTGGTGGTTGGGGAGAGAGAATTAGCACCTCAACAGTCAACTTTCTCCATTTTTGCCTATCTTGAGCGGCTGGTCAAAAGTTTAGTCGTTTGCATCTTTGTCCAATCTTTTAAATTGTCGAGCCAGCATTTCAGATGACGGCGTCTCCGACGTCCGACCTTCTACAGTGCATTTGAGGATGGTTTTTTTTTTGGCAGGTTATTATGCCATAACACATGACCGAACCATGTCAGCTTGGGCTGCTTGATTGTTGCCGCAATGGTTACTTGAGGGCTCGCATTCGAGGATATTCTGTCCCGGACATAACCATTTACAAGACTATCAAAGCTATCCTTAACACAGGGTTCTCACATTTTTTCTGAAAAAAAAATTCAAGGCTGTTTCCAGACTATTTCAAGGCTATAGAGCCAAATTCCAGGCTGCTTGAAGACGTTATTTGGAAAATGGTAACACGCCTCCTCCCCCTAAGGGACCTAATTATGGCGTGAATGAGGTATTAATCTAAGGCTCGGTCAGTGGGCGTTTATGGCGTATAAAAATGGGTTTGGAATTTTTTGTTTGATCTTGATTTTTAGAATAAATTTATATATAAATATAGATTTAGATAAATTTCCAGGCTGACAGGCTATTTTTCCAGGCTAAAATGCCAATGTTCAAGGTTGTCCAGGCCTTGATTTGTTTATTTGAAACTCCAGACTTTTCAGACTGTGTGAGAACCCTGTTAACAATAAACTAATTAGGTTCCCACATAAAATTTTAATTTTAAGTTAATTTTTTGTATAACTGTTTCTATGAACTAATCACTGAATGAAGAAAATCAAAAATGTGAAAAAGCTATTAAACAGAAAGGAGCAAGAATATATTTACCCAGAAGTCATATCTTTTCCCCACCACAATGTGGTCGTAGACCGTAATGTGGGTTACCTGCCCCCTGTTCTGGGTGGCTGAGAAGACATCAGACTTGGTGGCGCCTTTGTCGTCCACTTCTTGATAATACACCTGGTGTCAGGGACAAAGTGAACAGACTATGTAACTCATTGTGTTTTATCGAAAAGCATCTGGCCAGAACCAGTTTTGGCTGCAGGGTTATTAGATCAGCATCACCCCCCCCCCCCCCAGTCAGGCCCGGTTGGGCCGCAGCACCATTAGAGCAGCACCCCCATACATTCTGTGGCAAACTAGGGGAATGTGTTGCCAACATAGTATCCAGCCACCTCTACTCCCCGACCCGAGGGCTGGTTATAGTAAAGTTGGGTAACGTTGGGTGACACAATCTAGACCAGGGGTCGGCAGCCTACGGGTTGCGTGCCACACTTGGCGCGCAGGTCGATTTTCAACGGCATGTGGAAGACCCCTGAAAAAGGCAATGCCAGTGCTTTCTATCAGAAATTCAGTGCTGGAGCAGGATACATCCTAGCCTCCTGGCACGCTGAAAGAATTTGAATTCTTACTTTGGCACACTATTATCAAAATCTTGCCGACCCCTGATCTAGACCATAGAAAGAAACAGTGCTTTCACCCAAAGTTCAACTGCAGGACATTTAAGATAGGCAGCTGCTGGACCAGTGGTGCATACTAATAGCTGTCCTGATATTATATCTAGTCCAGAACATGCCTTGGTTTAATCAAGAGCTACAGAAAGAGATGACATTCTTTATATGAACATTTGTAAGATTACATTAAATAATATGCATGACCTCAGATAAATATATTTTTTACAATTTATTTACCGACTGCTTACTTAGATTAATTTATTATGCCAATATCTTTAATATAAAAAAAGAACAAAGGCAGGGTAAAGTAATAGTAAAGTAAAGCATAACGAGAACTCTTGGGCTCAACTACAGAACAATCTAGCAATCAAGGCCAGATTATATCTCAGAATCTACCATTCTCTTACTAGATACTCCAAAATTTGACCGTTGGGCAGCTGCGGCCTGCTCCAGGTGACATTGACAGCGAAGACGTGGCCGTCACTCTCAATTCGGACCGATGTTTCCAGATGTATGGGTTTGGAGGGCACTGAAAAGAAAGAGAGATGGGGAAAGGTAGGGCATCAAGTTTATAATGGGGTTGCAGCTAAATAACCTAACTGAATGATCTTAACCCTTCCCGTACCGACCTACTTCTATCTATGCTGCCTTCAGTTCCGCTATATACGCGCCCGGGACTGTAAGGGTTAACATTGTGTTTATCAAAACTATAGAACATTTACAAAATTAAAACAAACTAGTCACACCCAAGAATATTGTGTTTATCATAACTATAGAACATTTACAAATTAAAACAAACTAGTCACACCCAATAATATTGTGTTTATCATAACTAGGGTGACTAGCAGCCCGTTACCCTAAAAAGTTCAGTCACCTGTTACACGCCCGAAAAAACAGTTGTCAAGAATGAGAGCTTACATGAATAACCCTTGCATAACAAGAAAAGTATTTTATTTTTTGTTGCTACTTTTAAAAATTTAAGAAACTTGAGAGAAGTTTGAGAGAAATGGGTGAAATTGAAACTTACACCCATCCTTTGTAGTGAGCTCCAGGTTGTTGAAGGGACACTGCTTGTTCATGTGCTCACTTTCATGAAACAGCACGAAGTAGTAGCTGGTGGCTGGCTTCAGGTTGTCCACTCTGAAGTCTGCTTTACTCCTGGACACATTCTGCCAGGCCAGACTGGCCCACGGCTTGTTGTCTTCCTTTGTGCTAGAAGGAGGAATCAAAAAACTTCTCATGAATGATTTAGCCTTTCAATTTTTAAAGACCAACAGAACAGGAATATATAGGTCAAACATGCAAAATTTAACATATGTATTAGTATAGACTCATTTATACAATATATTATGCATAATGTTAAGAACTTGAGTTACAAAAAAAATGATAATCTACTAAATTGATCCTTCATTGTGCGTATTAGAGTCCAAGGAGAGAAGGGGTGAGGTATGACCTTCGAGATATTATTGTAGATTTAACTCAGGGTATGGTGGTCGAGTTCGACTGGCGATCCGAAGGTTCTGGGTTCGAATCCTGGTGCAGGCTAGGATTTTTTCCTGGGACTTGAGTGTGCCCCTGAGTCTACTCAGCTCAGATGGGTACCTGACACTAGTTGGGCTGGGCATTGTGCTGGCCACACATCCCCTGCCGTAGCCACAGAAACTGGTGAACGCTGCTTTACCAGCCCTATGATCAGTTTGGTTCAAAGGGTACTTTACTTTTTTTTAACTCAATACTTCGCCCACCCTGCGGAAGTCGTAGTTTGAATTGTGCGTCGTAGATTGACTTTCTGAACATCCCATGAAAAAGAGGGATTCTTAATTTCTTCCCTCACACCATAGAGTCCCAATCTTTTGTTTTGTCAGTTTGGTTTGAAAGCTTGCAGAGAGCAGTTCAAGTTCTTAGAGCTCAGAGTAAAGATTCTGTATCTATCTCTATTGAGTCTACAATTGAAATAAAATTGTTTTATTCAACAACTCAAGTTATTTACTCACTATCACTGTTGAATGAGAGCCTTTGAAAGAATAGTTGACTAATACTACTATGATCATCGAAGGCGCTGCGGAAACCTGATGTCGAGTGGAACCCTAGCCCTGACACCAGCAAGCAGAATTGACGGCTTCATAATGATACAAATATTTTTGAACCCTAATACAACGAGTCATAACAGATTTCTTTATTTCAAGTAATTAGTTCAATATTAGCTATTCAAGATTTGTAACAAAGGGGACCTGACTTCATTAATTAAAAATGCATGTAGGAAAAGTCAAATTGCCTCATGTTCTGAATCTTAACCCAGTTCTAACTTTTAACGAAATTAGTTACATACAGGTTTAGTGGGTCATGCTTTTTTTTTTGTCCTTCTTTGAAAAGTTACTTTGGTAGGAGACTCATGGGATTGCTTACCATAGCAATTCTAAATATTCTTGCTTCATGTAAATTACTTTTTAAAAATAAAAAAACTAACGCGTAAGAAACTGAAGACAAATCCTTGGAAAAGAACTCAACACTGACATTGGCAACCTCCTTCTCAAATGGTGAGCTTTTCAGAGCCATGCAATCTGCAAATGAGGTAAAAACAACAACTAAAGGTATGTTTTAAAAAAGATTTTATTAAAATGGTTAGCATAGAAATAATTTTATGGCATCCACACATTCAATAAGCCTTTTGTTACATTCCTCTTAAGATTTAGTTGGTTTAAATTGAACATTTTATGTTTGTGAAGCCTAGTTGAAGAATTGAGATAGGATGAAATAGTACCAGGGTCTGCCAGTGGATTCACTTATTACTATTGAATTGACTTGCATTCAGTCACTTTAAAAAAAAATTATTCTCAGCAATACAAATGAGGAGCTGTACAATCAATATGAAAATTTGAATAAACTTGAAGTATTTTATAGGAATGAAGAAAACTTATTATAAAAATTCATCATCTCAGGACAAGAGCATGGATAAAAATGAACAACCTGTAAACTTGATACCAAACTCACAAGGTACAAAATGTAAAAATGTATTCTATTGATCCCATTAAAAAGGGTCAACATACAAATGTATTTTTTTCACAAGGGGTCAGAAAGTTAAACTTCAGACAGCGGAGCCATTAACTCCA
Organism: Anisus vortex; assembly: GCA_949126835.1. Classification (NCBI taxonomy): domain Eukaryota; kingdom Metazoa; phylum Mollusca; class Gastropoda; family Planorbidae; genus Anisus; species Anisus vortex. The sequence continues at coordinate 37,110,154 of OX421503.1, forward strand.
TTTTCTTGTGTGTGGCCGTCACAATTTAATTGAACATTTTGGAGGGACATTACTCCCTCCCCCCTTCTCCTTCAACACTAACGGACAGTGACCCTTTCACTGTCAATGACAATGTCTATGACAATGTCTATGACAGTGTCTATGACAGTGTCTATGACAATGTCTATGACAGTGTCTATGACAATGTCTATGACAGTGTCTATGACAATGTCTATGACATTAACTATGTCACTGTCTATGACAATGTCTATGACAATGTCAATGACAATGTCTATGACAATGTCAATGTCTATGACAATGTCTATTTAATAAAGCCTAGGTTCTAAGAATACAATAAAAACTATAAGCCAATATTTGAAACTGCTACATACCATCGCAGTCCACCTCATCCAGGTAGCTCCCATCGCAGTCCCTCTTGTTGTCGCAGACCTGAACCCAGGACACGCAGTCCATCCGGGCATTGCTGCACTGGAACTGGCCAGCCTTGCATGTGTAGTTGGCTAAACAAATGCATTGAGTGCGCAAGGTTAAAAATCTTTTTGTTTTTAGCCATTGTAAATGTTTAACAAGGAACAAACTACAGTTGGCTGAATGCATCAAGGTCACGTAGCTTATAAAATAACTATTCTACATACACCCAATGTAATAGTTAAACAAGGAACAAACCAAGTGTATTTATAATTAAGCTGCCAATATATATCAATGTACAGCCTCAGAAAATATTTTGTCAGTGTTTCTTATCTGTTTTAGAAATTTCTTTCGTAAACATTTTAGCGGCTTAATTGCAAATAATTTAAGAAATTCTGGCTGCTTTTTTATACATTTTATAGATAAATATTTGAGTAATTTGGCTGCAAAATATTTTAGAAACGTGTTATCCCAATTTTTATTTAGAAATGGAGTTGTTAGATATTTTATTTAAACATTTTATGTAAACATAAAAAATTTGTTAGGTAAACATTTTTTCTTAGAAAATTTTATTTTCCTGAATATTTTAAACATTTTTTCTGCAAAATATATTTAAAATTTATGATACCAAATAAAAAAAATAATTAGTTCTTAAATATTTTAGCCATTTAGTTCCTAATATTTAAACAACAATAAAAAAAAAAATTTCACAAATCCTTGTGGCATATAATATTTGAGACATTTTTACGGCTTAATCTTATAGTAATTTAGTTGCTAAATATTTAAGACAGCTTCTAACAATAATTTGTTTCTTTTTTTTAAAGTTTTTTCCATACCTTTGATAACACCATCACCTGAAATTATAAAGACAGAAAAAAATCATAAATAATACAGCAATAAATTCTAAAAATGCTAAAATTAATAATTAAGGAGGGTTCCGCAGAGAGACCACTCTATATAAAATGCATGCATGCTGAGGTACAAAACAGGATCACCAGATACCGCTCACCAAATATATCAGTCACCTTCCCAATCTTTCCCTCCTGGGTATTGTTACAATATTATTTAATGATTCGATCACACCAGAGATTCATTCCAAATGAAACGATAGAAAACCATATTATAATTGAGACGATGTTTATTTCTACATTCGATATTCAATGTCAATGGCCCAGAGATCGCAAAACTGAATGTTCTTCCTTCCTGTCCTTCTTACATACCGTGTTCGCTGTTCATTGCTCCCATTCACGGATAGCTGAGTTAAATTCATTCCTATATTTACAATAACGCTCCCACTGTTTGTTTCTCACACACTCACACATAAAACAATCACATATTTGTTCCCTTCACTCATACAACATTCTGTCTCTTCCCCTGTCTTCTTACGTCAACAATAGCTTAACCCTTTCATACTAACTTCTCGAAATAGCTCTCAACAGGTATCCTTCCCATGAGAAAATTTGGTATATATAATTATATATTGATGTGCATATGCAGTATTTATTTTCCTTTTATCCTTGAAAGTCTGATTAAACAACTGGACTGTTAATTTTCAAAACCAGACACCTGGTAACCTTAGTGACAGGGGATTGGGGACTGAATCAATGCATTTCTTATAAAACAGTCTAAAACACTGTTTTTTCTTCTTCTGGCATCTGGAATCCAGCCAGTTTGCAAGTTTGAGGAAAAAAAGTTGAGGGTGGAGATGCATTTTGCTGGGCATGCAAAACTCTTAATAGAAACTCTTACTCAATTATCTAGCTAAATGAACCTTTTACTTTTATTTTTAAAGCACTAGTTTAATGTGATTGAAATAAAACAACAAGAATAATGCAGAGGTCTAGATCACATAATTAACTTATCGGCTTGGCACGGGGTGGTTAGTCTCTGACAGAATATCAGGCGAATGAAACTTCTTGTGAGCTTCTGATGTACAGTAGACCAGGGGTTGGCAAACTTTTGATAAAAGTGTGCCAAAGTAGGATTTCTAATTCATTCAGCGTGCCAACAGCCTAAAAGTCATCCTGTTCTAGCCCTCAATTTTTTGCAGAGTAGACATGAATTATTGCTTTCTGGGGTGTTCCGCGTGCCATTGAAAATCACTCTGCGCGCCAAGTCTGGCATGCATGCCGTTGGTTGCTGACCCCTGCAGTGGACGATCTCAACAATCATTCATTTGCCCAATTCATTTTTTAACAACCTCGGACAAATACCCGTCTTTAGTTAATGGAACTCACATTTATTTGATTTAGTGTACATCTGTGCTTCTTTAATAGAATTGCATGTTCCTGAGGAAACAGAAATTTTTGTTGGAGTAAAGTTTCATGAGAAAACCAAATATATTTATTACAATATATGCAAGACTGCTTCTGAAAGATCAGAACATAAATTAATCTGTGAAGCAGAATTCATAAGCATTTAATTTAAAGTTAGGTAATTAGATTAAAAAAAGGCAAAGAAGGATATGTAGATAAGTAAGGTCACAACAGGCCTTAGCCTGTTTCTTTAATCTCAGCAGCAGATGTTGTGGTGTATAGAGGTAGCGGTTAAGGGGGGTAATGTGTTGTCAAGGGGCAGGTGTCATTGGGGTTTGTATTTTGTTATGATAGAAGCGTGATAAATGTCGTGTCAAGGAATGTTGTGAAAGGATCTTGTGCAAAGCCTGAATGTAGAAAGCAATGTATTGTGGGACATGGATCAGGGGTAGTAAATAAGTGAGTGTGTTGGGGACACGAGAGACTGTGTAAGGCGACTGCTGAGAGACTGTGTAAGGCGACTGCTGAGAGACTGCTTAGGGCAACGGCTGAGAGACTGTGTAAGGCGACTGCTGAGAGACTGCTTAGGGCAACTGCTGAGAGACTGTGTAAGGGGACTGCTATGAGACATTGTTTTTGTTTCGAGATGAACTTTGACGTAGTGTTGGTTGTTATCAGTTACTCATCAAATGTTATATTTATGTCGTACCAATCAATAAATTGTACACAAGATTCTGCAGTCATAACAGATGTCCCAGGCAATCAGAGCAGCCCCTAAGAAAACATTTCCTTGATGGGTTTGAACCACATGATTCTGCAGCCATAACATGTCCCAGGCAATCAGAGCAGCCCCTAAGAAAACATTTCCTTGATGGGTTTGAACCACATGATTCTGAGATAGTAATTCAATGCTCTAACATTTGACCACTCCCCCCTACACACACATGTTTCAGACCAGGGGTTAGTGAATAAATAGTTCTTTTTGATAATCTCTCTTGTATACACACCATTATAGAACCTCACTAATCTAAAGCCTGAAATGAAATGAGACTACTCTCTAAGGGCTCGGAGAATGAATGAATGTGTATTAACGCAGTGTAGCCACATCACCACATAGGTTCGGTGCAAAACCATTGACCATTCCCATCCCTGCAAGGCAGGGCAGTCTGAAACCACATGCTAGACCTCCCCAAAACATTCTCAAGCAATGACAGCACAACACAGTCTTGGAAAAAAGAGAGAGAGAGAGAGAGAACATCAGCCTTATAATTAACCAAAGTCTAAGTGGTCAACATACCGCTTTCAGAGAGGTATACACCGCAGGACGGGTTGCTGCAGCAAGCCATTTTGTATTTGTTGTAGTGGGAACAGTTCATGGCTGTTGAAGTAAATGGAAAACAAACACGGGTATTAAAAGTTTAGGGGGGAGAGGGTGGAGGAAGGTTTACTTGAGTAATTCAATTGACAAGACAGGCAACAGATTAAATATAGCAAAGGTATCCGTTTACAAAATTTCTCGACCATACAAAATGTTTAGCCAGATCAAAGTCCAGCCATGAGAGCTTTACTCTATTCGGGGATGCCCCTAAGCTAGGGTTAAAGTAAATTACCTATCAGACCAACTTTATCCTTAGGGTGGGTGAAGAAGTGTTCACCAGTCTTTGTGGCCACAGCATACTAGGGGGGGATTGTGTGGCCAACACAGTGCCCAGAAAAATTAACTTTTCCCCACCAACAAATGCCAGGTGCTAATCAGACCTCATTAGACTGGGGGGACTCCAGTGCATGGGAAAAAATCCAGAATTTTTTCTCAAACTAAGACCTTTGAAATGGCAATCTGATCGCTCCTGACTATACCACAGTCTCCGAATGCTTAAACTAAAGAGCTGAATACAATCAAATGGAGACTGGGCACACCCCCTCCCCCCACAGTTCTACAAACAAAAAAGATAGATCAATAAACAATATGCTGAAGTTACATATCAAAAGAGAAAAACAAAACATTAAAAAGTAAACGCACTGTCAGTTTTATATTCACACCCAGTCTCGTCAGAGCCATCGGTGCAGTCCACAAGCTGATCGCAGCGTTTGATCATGGGAATACAGCCTCCATCCAGGTAGCATTTAAACTCAAACAGCCCGCATGGCCTGACACCTGGAAAAAAAAGAGACAAACATATGTAAACAAATGCAAGTGACAAGTTCCTAGGCAGGGTTCTTATCCCAAGATCATTTTATTATTCCAAAACTTTTTCACCAGACTAGACTTGAACTCCATTTGGACTGAGATCTGAGAGTATTATTCCCTTAACAGTGGAAAGTGGGTCACCTGTCTCATCTCCTCGATCACTGGCGAGACGAAGGTACTCCCGCAGGATACGCTCCACTGCATCCTCTTCCTCCTACCCACAGTGGCAACACTGCGAGTCGACCTTGTTCAGTATCTGGCAAAGTATGCCCCAATGGGGCAGTGGCCAGTGCTGAGTTGTAATATAAAGTTTTTTTCCGACCTATTTAGCTGCCATCATGAGTCGGTGCGGTTTGGGCGGGACAGAAATTTTCACAAACTTGACTAATTATTCACAAACCACTTTTCACTGGCATGTGTGAAATTTCTTCGTGTTAACTGGCAATATGTACCAGTATAAGCAGTTAGGGGCAGAGACAAGAAAAATTGTTAAATATTTTAAAATATTAAATATTTTTCAACAGTTGTTTTTAATATAATATACTAAATTCTTAAAACATTTGATAAATGTTTGTGTCACACAAGAGTAAAGCCCACCCTGGAAAAAAATGTCTGGCTTTGCCCCTGTAAGCAGTAATCCAAATAACAAAAAGAAATTTGCAGGTTCGAGAATAGCATTAGACAGGACAAAGATTACAAAAAAAAAGGATAATTTGGTCAGAATAGCAAATGTCATTCCAGAGACAAAGAGTTAATGTAAATTATATTCTCCATTTGCAAAAAAATCTGAAATTATTCACCAAAATGTGATTGACATATTGGCAATAGTGATTCGTGTTTTTCCTTCAAATTAAAAAAAATGGGTCAAAATTTTATAACATTAACATTTTTACATATAGATAGGCAAGTTTACAATTTATTGAACCCAAAGACATGGATCTCAGTTCATTAAACTCAATAAACTGTTCTTTAATCTACTGTTTCAATAGACGAGAAATCCATATTGCAGGTACGAAAAAAAAAGGGCGAGTTACTCACGACTACATCCTCTTTCATCGTCGCCCATGTCGCAATCATTTTCACCGTCGCACACCCAGTTCTTGTCTATGCAGCGGGTCCTGTTGCTTGACCCTTCGCACTGGTACTGCTGGCTGCTACAGGTGGTCACCCCCCAGGGCCAGGTGGGCACAGCTTGAGTTGTGGACCACGAATCACCTGAAGAGCCAGATGAAAATAAAGGCGGAGACGGTATAAATTGAACAGTGTAATGTCTCTGTATGTGATGTATAATATTAATTTCTTGTGTCAGGAATGGCTCGTGCAACACAAACGGCGTACTAAAATAACTTGCGCCACACAGACTGAGTAACTCCAGTTGTAAACATATATAAGTAATTGAACAATACACACAGATAGAATTAGTAAAAGAGTGTGTTGCACTATGTAATGATATTCCAATAGATTGAACTATACATAAGACACAATCTCTTCATAAAATATTGTCAAAGTCCAATGAGCATTGGATCTCTTGCTCATACAATATAGAGCAACTTCTCTCTATCATAACAACTCTCTCACAACTGTAACATAACTTAATCAAAATGGGTACTTTCACATCAACCTCTTCGTGACTAAAAAAACAGTGAATACAGTTCACTCACTTGTCACATTGTAGCAAACAAATGGTCAGTTATAGTCTGTATCTATAATTTTATATATGTCACAAACAGCATCATAATACAAATGATATCATAAAATGATTTTTTTTTAAAATACGTATCGTTGAGAATATTGGGCATTACTGCTCTAGGAGAGTAAGGAGCCAGGGACAAGGCCCAGATGCCATTAATGACAGCACCGACCTGAGCCAGGGAACTATTGTGGCTAGGTAAAAATTACCCTCTCAGACCATGTCGGTTCGAAGGCTTGGTAAGACAGCGCTCAAGGGACCTGTGTAGCCAGGATAATGCCAGACTTAATTTACTTTCCCAAGATTCCTATAGGAGATGGGTAGATACTCATGGACACCGTCTAGACCCAGGAATAAAATCCATGTTTTCACCTGGACTTTAAACCTAATTACATTAATGATGCCAAAAGCTGTCATTACATAACAGGGTCCAGCCTTAAAGCTGGGGGGGGGGGGGGGGGGGGAGTCTTCTTTTCTAGAAAATAATACCCATCCCTAAAAAAAAGAAACTGCACTGAACATACTAAATTCAACAGCAATACAAAGAGCTTCAAAGACGATCACATACAAACAAAGTAATAAGGGGTGAAACTCACATCCAATTTCATCTGAGTTATCTCCGCAATCATCAATGCCATTGCAAACGTCGAGATAATTGACACAGGCACCGTTGGAGCAGTCCAGGAGCAGTGGGTGACATCCGGTTGGCTTGGGCAATACCGTCGTCGGTCTCATAGTGAAGGCTGGACATTAAAAAAAATGAGTGAGCCACCCTTGACAGCCCAAAACTGACAGTGTAATTTTTGTGACGCACCAATGATTTCAAATGCGACGGCGCGAAAAAAAGTTCAAAAGCTCTGTGATTTTTGTGAAGCAGAGGTCACCAGTTTTACTCGGCAAATGACAAACAGGAGGATTGTGCAGCATGCACACACTGCCTACTTTTAATTTTCACCAATAGATGTCAGGTGGTACTGGGAACTTCAGTTTTTTCATCCTTGAGACCAGTCTAGACCCTGGGACAAAAAATATATGCCTCTCGACCCCTGACCCTTGGGATAGCCCAGTTGATGCCCAAACGTAAGGTTTTCATATTGTACTTAAAACTGTACCACCAAAAATTCATTTTAGAGTTATTTACTTATATGTAATTATAGCTTAGAGATTATTTGTGTAAGAATGGTATCGATAATTCATTTATAGTCATTTTGTATGGTTTAGAGATTATTAGTGTTCTAATAGTATCTACAAATTTCTAGAGCACATCTTCCTCAGCTTCTTCTTTGGGAAAATCCATTCTAACACTTACTGCACCAAAACCTATATAAGAAGGCATGCAGAGGTTGTTATTTGCAGAGTATTAAAGAAGCTGCTTTCAATTATCTACAACTGTACTTCAATGTAATTATTGTAGATAAGTTCAAGCATCAAATGTTCACCGAGTGGCTTGAGTGTACTATTTCATAGTAAACCATACTTTAGTTGGACGACAGAAGACCCAGGCCATAACAGTAGTGTCCCAAATTACTGCAATAACAATGGCTGTATTGTGACACTGAAAATTGTTACGGGTGATATCATGAATAATGAGCCACCAGGCTTGCTGGATAATATCATTATTATTAAGGGTTATCACCTAAGGGACATTATGCTTAAACAATTTCTTACCTCCCTTAGTATATAAATAGATTGATTTTTAATTATACAAGTATGTGTTGTAATGGTGCCCAAGAAACCAGTACGGAGGTCAGCATAGCTGATTTTAACTCACTAGCAACTAACAAGGGGGCAAATGTCATTTTGGAGATTTCAAAATAGATTTTCATTGATGACTATATTTTTTAAAAGTATCCCGTCGGACCAATTCGATCCATAGGGCCGGTGAAGCAGCGTTCACCAGTTTCTGTGGCCACGGCATACTAGGGGATTTTGCGGCCAGCAGTATGCACAGCCGCCTTTACTTTACCTAACTATGGTCAGGTTCCAATCAGAGCTGGGTAGACTCAGGGACACCCTCCAGACACAGGAAAAAATCTTAGCCTGCACCAGAATTCGAACCCAGGATCTTCGGTATGCCAGCCAAACGCTTGGCCACTGTGTCCCGTGATGAATATATTAACCCTTCCCGTACCGACCTACTTCTATCTATGCTGCCTTCAGTTCCGCTATATACGCGCCCGGGACTGTAAGGGTTAACCTTTTATATATTCTGTGAATTTTCAAACTTTTAACTGTTCCTAGATAATACACGGTCATGAGAAAAACCAAAATATGTTCAAATGAACAATTTATGTCAGTGTTTTTTTACAACAATTCACTCTCTTTTCATTAATTTACTGAATGACTGTTATAACTTACAGCAGTTATCCTCGTCTGAGCCATCAGGGCAGTCCCTGTCACCATCACATATCCAAGACTTGAAAATGCAGTTGCCGCTATGGCACTTAAACTGGTAGTCTGGAGAACAAACAGACAAAATGAATATTGAGAAAGACTTCAAGAAAAACAACAACACGTTACTTATTCAAGTTACTTAGGACCCTTATCTTAACAGTGCCCAGTGTGGTATCGGGAAATTGCTGCTTGTTCCCCTTCTGCTGCAACTCCACCAGGGGTCTGCTTGATTTGGCCATTCTAGATGCTGCCACACACCTCTTCGGCCCTTGTCAGATCAGTCCCAACTCGTGCATCACCTTTCAGTCCACGCCCCCTCTCGGATTGTTCTGCAGTCACTCTCATATGAGCAGGGGGGCACGTTGAGAGTGGGTTCCATAGACCCCTGCTAAGGAATCTGTGCTATCTCGAGCCGAGTGGTTGGCAAGGTCTAAAAGAGAGACTTCACTTTTTCCCCGGAGAGCAGAAACATTTACTCACCATTGTTGCATGTGCTGTTTCCTGCGCAGCCTTCCTCATCGCTGCCATCATCGCAGTCCTTCTGCCCATTGCAGTGGAAGTAGCTATCCACACAGGCGCCGCTTTTGCACGCAAAGTTGTAAGGGCCACATCCTGATCACATGACCGAAAAAAAGTCAAACATACTTAGTCTAAACTAAAGATGAAAATGGATGAAGGATGTGCACCAATAGAGAGGTGTACGAGTTATATGAAGACCCTACTATTGTGGCTGAGATAATAAAGGGCAGACTTCGCTCGACAGGCCACCTGGAACGAATGCCTAACAGCAGAGGAGCATAAGTGATATATACTCAGAACCCCAGAGAAAAACGACCTAAAGGCAGACCCAAACTGAGATGGTTGGACGATGTCGAGATGGATCTGAGACAGATCAGGGTACAGGCCTAAAAAAAGAAGGCAATGGATAGGTCCGAGTGGAAGGAGGTGGTGATGCAGGCAAGAGCCCTCCATGGGCTGTAGCACCAAAGATGATGATGATGATTTAATAGAATTTTCATGTCAGTTTCATAATTTTAATACTTGTTACTTTAATACTTTTTATTTCATTTAATACTAGTTACTAGGGATGTTAATGTCTTTTTTTTTTCAAAACTAATGTTTCGCCCTAGAAATCCAATTTTTAACCGGTTTTCGGTTTGCCCCGTCCCCCATGTACTTTTTGTGTTTCTTTTGTTATTGTGCATGTATAGGTGGAAAAAAAAGCGATTGTATTTTAGCGAAGTGACCGACAGAGCAATAAAAGAACTGCACCTTTGCAGCTTAGCCAGCTGGTGTTAATTGGAATCACACTCACTCACACAAAAGGGATACAGGAAGTGTTTCAGTCTGTTTGTCGGTTCAGTACGTTCAGCGTCTGTGGGTAAAGCCCAGATTTTGCTTCTCAAGTAAGATCAAAATAATGTGCTATAGACTCGCGTTAATGTATAACTTAGATGTTACTTAACATCTGCATTTGTTGTATGTGTATGGGAAGCAATATTTGGGTTTTGAAAAAAACGATAGGCCTAGACTAAGAGTCCCCTATGACAAATTAGTGTTTGCAAAGCACTAAACGTTTGGTGCAAATCAAATATGGTTTTGAAGACTTTCGGTTTATTTACTAATTAAAGATTCCGACATTCGAGATTAGGCCTAGCCCTATGTAAACTATATAGAAATATACAGGATCGGCATTTGCCGGCTGATACTAATATTACAAAAATGCGTATAACTCAGTAACTATATGGGATATTTTCAAAATTCAAAATGCATTCTGATCAGGAATAGATATACTTTTAGTTGTTATAAGCCGAATAGGATATCTGCTACGCATACCATATAAAAATCTGTGAAGATTGATTTTTTTTAATCCTTTTTTTTATAAAAAAAAATCTCTAAAAATTACTAATAAAGACGTAAATATTATTATAATTCTACTTATTATTCTACTTATTATTATTACCTGTTTAATTTCCTTTAATTTGATATGAAATACAGGTATCTTGCTAAACAAATACCTTTAAAAATTTATGAATAAATAAGGGCACCCTAAAAAAATTCTAGCGGCCTAAAAATGGCCTGGCACAAACGCGGTAAACCCCCCGGCACGGAATGAGTTAATGAAATGGGAAATTTGAGGAGAAAATTTCAAGGGCTATTGCAAGTGACTCTAAAGTGACACGACATGCCCCCCCACCTGTGCTATTGCTGGTATTGCTGCAGTTGGTCTCGTCTGACATATCGTGGCAGTCGTCATCCAAGTCACAGAGCCAGTTGTTGTCGATGCAGTAGCCATTTTTACACCGGAACTGGTGAGTGGAGCAGCTCAAATTACCTGGACAATCCAGAGATTAAAAAAAATAAAAATAAAAGGTGATTTGAAAAATGCATCCACAACAGAATAATTTTAGCAAACTAGAGAACAAATAAATCAAACCAAATTTTCAGCATGCAACTGTTTCAAGGAATTAAAGTTTTTTCTTTTAAAAAAAAAAATGAGTGTAATGCAACCCACTTACAATTGATCTCATCCGAGGCCAAGCCATCTTTGCAGTCGTCCTCCCTGTCACACTTCCAGTGGTCGGGGATGCATTTGCCGCTGTGGCAGGTGAAGGCTCCATCAGGACAAGTGGCAAACGCTGGCGCAAAAGAAAAAAAAAATAGACAACACACAATTAAAAGGATGCAGGGGTAGAATGAAACACAGTAAGCTAAGTGACAAGCATATTTCACTGAAAACTAGAATATAAAACTTATTGAAGACTAAGCATTAGTAAGTAGTTTTCTAGAGCAGAGATTGGAAACCTACGGCAAGCATGCCAACGGAAAAATGTTCAACGACGCATAAAGAACTCCCCAAAAGGCAATTCAAATCTCTTCTGCAAGCAATTGAGTGCTAAAGCAAGATGAGTTTTAGGCTGTTGGCATGCTGACTAAATTAGAAATCCTACTTTGGCACAATAATATCAAAAGGTTGCCAACCCCTGCTCTAGGGTATGTGTGAGGCATCAACTCATATTAATGACTATATTTAAATTTAAAGCACATATTTCCATGGGATTGAATTCAGCAAGCTCACTTTACACAAAACAGTTGCCGATGTTAGAATGATGGGGACGGCACAAAAACACTAGCCAAAGAAAAAGGTCTTCAAAATCCTCTCAAATGACTCTTTAGTCTCGGAAATTCAAAGAGTCTGGGGCAAATTGTTTTCCACACTGCATACGCCAGGGGTTCAAATGACTTTATTTTGTGCCCAACAACAGGGGGAAACCCTGAGCAAAGACCTATTGATGGCATGTACTTTGTAACTACACTAGAGTATAAGAAACACATCAAGAAAACTGAATAAATTAATAAAAGAGTGGTAAGGCTCGTTTGTGAAGCCGGCTGGTCCAGCGGTTAGTTCACCGGACTGTCAACCAAAAACCAACTGACAGGTTGCAGGTTCTATCCCTGCCACCAACGGATCCCTGTCGCCCTGCAGAAGTTTTGGGCCTAGTGGACGTAATAATCTTCTATCTAGAAAGAACATCTGTAAACTTATAAGATAAACTTATAAGATTACTGTAAATTATATTGTATTCAATATTCACATCTAACAAGTGTTTCGCAACTTGTATCATCACTAAATTTTGAACCACTTTTGGAAAAAAAATGATTGAAATGCAAAGTTGCAAATAATAAATAATGAGTTTCATTCTAGCTATGAGATACTATACACAGCAAGTAAGTAAAGTACCCTTCAGGATCAAACTGATCATAGGGCTGGTGATGCAACATTCACCAGTTTCTGTGGCCAGGAAATACACAGCAATCAACCTTGAAATTCATCCATATTGAAGATGAAATTTTGTGTTTTCTAGAAGGGCAATCTGGCATGGAATGGGTTACTTCAGAAAAACCAAAACCCCCACCACAATAGAAAGCCTTAATCGAAATGCAAGACTAGACGAAAACCAAAGATAAGCTTAGGAGGCAATACTTTTCGGTATATAAGAAACCTCTGTAAGTTATGTGATAAGATAAGAACTACTTACGGCAATCCGCCTCATCCGTGCCATCTCCACAGTCATCATCTCCATCACAGCGCCAAATTTTCATAACACAGTGTCCGTTCCTGCAGCTCACTTTGTCACTGGCGCAAGTGGTCACTGAAAATATTTGCGGGGAAAAAAAAAACTAGTCACAAATGTATGAAGGTATCTGGATTGGAACCCAAGTTAAAAGACTCGTTAAAACCGGACGAGCCTTCTGTCTCATAATTTTAGGACATAACCTGTAGGGCACATGCCCTACACTTTTCTCCTTGGATTATTACAGAGGTGGCATTATCTAATATACTTGCACTTTCAATCAATAGCAGAGAAAATCCGACTATATGCCTGGTCTGCCAAGCACCGGGCTTGGCGAGACAGGGATTTTTGCACTTATTCCACAATCCCCACCGAGTTTCAGAGGGCTCTCATGCGACCAATGATCCTCAAAGGCCTCCCCGATGCGTAAGCCCACCGGTGTACTCTTAATGGAAGCATACCGGTGGCTTAAGCTTTCCACGACCTTTGAGACCCATGGGTACAGAAGTGGGATTAGGTCCAGAGACTATCAGAATGGCATTAGGATTACACTGCAGCTAGAACAAGTGTCTGGGAATAAGAAGAAGTAAAGTACTCTTCCGACCAAATTGATCATAGGGCAGAGTTTACCAGTTTCTGTGGCCATGGCATACTAGGTGATTTTGTGGCCATTACTTTACCCTTACTAAGGTCAGGTACCCACCAGAGCTGGGTAGACTCAGGGATACCCTGGGAAAAAATCCTAGCCTGCACCAGGATTCGATCCCAGGACACTCGGTACGCCAGCTGAATGCGCAGACGCACGCCCACCGTTCCCCCACTAATCCATAGGCCAGGCATAAAATGCATCTGCAAGTCAATTTTAAATGTGCAACTGTTAGGGTTTTAATTTAGTTTAAGTGAGTCCATACCATTTGAGGCTCTGACACACGTTCCATTTTTACCCAGCATCTCCCCAGCCTCACACAAGCACATCTCGTCGTTGGTTTTCGGGTGGGCGTCTTTGCGGTAGCCGTCACCGCACAGGCAGGTGCGGTTGGCTGAGCTGTGGCTGGCCGAGGGCATGGGCATGCACAGCTGCGTGCAGGGCTTGCTATAGGCACTGCAGGCACTCATGACTGCAGGTGAACAAAAGTGCGATAATAAATGTTTTATAGTAACACAATAAAAAAATGGAAACATACAAAATATATTAGTCTTAGGTATTAACAAAGACTATAATAAGATGGACCGTCTGCTCTATTTTTAGAGCTTATTGGTTCTTTTTTTCTGTGCGCATCCAATGAAGCTGTCTTAAATTACTTCTACGCTCCTAAGGTTGCCTAAATGTTTCCGCTGTATACAACTTTCAATTTTAATTTTTCATTGAGAAAATCATAGCGCTGAAATAAAACGGAAGTGCACAGTACAAAAGGGAATTGGGAATTCCGAGAAGAAGTCATACGGGTCATCAAATAGCAGAAATATTAAAGCAAGCGGTCCATCTTATTTATTGTCTTTGGTATTAATGAATGAATGAAAGACAAACTAGTGGTGTAAGACAGTACCATGCTGAGATGTGTTGGACACAACCACCATTCCGTAAGCTCTGCTGGAGATGGTCCCCAAGATGCTGTAGCCCTGGTGCCTGATTTTGTCCTTGACGTAGATGAACGAGCTGAAGCTGCCCACCAGGTAAACAGTATCCTGAAAAAAACAAAACCAGCACACATCACGATGTATAACAATGGGGTCATAGTAGTCTGGCAGCAACAGGCGTGTTTTGCCGTTCCAAAGGTCCAGAGTTCAAATCCAGGTAATGGGAAGGGTTTCTTCCTAGGTCTGGATGGTGCACTAAACCTCTCACAAACTTTACAATCATTTCACAAACCAATATTATGTGGTATGTGTAAATTGTCACTATGTTAATTAGTAGTTAATAAAGGTAATCCAAGTTATTTTTTTTTTTAGTACTTATAGAACTCATAAAAACAGCTCTGGAATATTTTCTACTATAAAAAAACGAAAAAACCAATAGGAGTTCAGGACTTAGTTTCCCAAACTTCTGTTAGTTTCCTCAATCTTGAAAAGACAAGTTAGTTTTCCCAAACTTGAAATTCAAGATAGCCAGTTTTCTGACAAGTTAAGTTAGTTTTTGCAAACTGTCCAGAAATTTCCAAAGTCCGCTGAACCACGGCTTGTTCTGACTAATAATATTTGGCTCTCACCCGATGGTGAGAGGTCTGCTTCAGAATATATCAGACATTTTGTAATGCCTTGGAAACTTCTTGTACTCATAACATAACGGAGGTATTTCAAAGTGATTGGAAAAAAACAACAACAATACCTTGTAGATCCCGATACCGGAGATGTCCCTGTTCAAAGAGTTATAGGAGGAGTTCAGTTCAAGAGTGTTCAGGTTGAATGAGTAGAACATGTTGCTTGTTGACGAGAGCCAGTACAGGCGCTCTGTTTCCAGGTCAAGGGTGAAATAGGTGGAGGCGGTGACGGAGCTGTTGACCACAGCACTGACCATTTTGTCAGATCCGTCCATCACAGCCCGGTAGATGGAATACGTTCGGCCATTAGCGCTGTCCGCACCCACAAAGTATAGGTACCTGAAAATATTTTTTATAATGCGTTACTTTTATGATATTAGGAGTTACCTGTACAATTTAAAGAGTTATTGTATAATGATAAAAGTTACCTGCATAATAATAAAAGTTACCTGTATAATGATAAAAGTTACCTATGATAAAAGTTACCTGTATAATGATAAAAGTTACCTGTATAATGATAAAAGTTACCTGTATAATGATAAAAATTACCTGTATAATGATAAAAGTTACCTGTATAATGATAAAAGTTACCTTTATAATGATAAAAGTTACCTGTATAATGTGAGCTGTTACCTCTATAATGCTAAGAGTTATTGTATAATGCTAGAAGTTACCTGTTTAATGCTAGGAGTTACCTGTTTAATGATAAAAGTTACCTGTACAATGATAAAAGTTACCTGTATAATGATAAAAGTTACCTGTATAATGTCAGCTGTTACCTCTATAATGCTAAGAGTTATTGTATAATGCTAGAAGTTACCTGTTTAATGCTAAGAGTTACCTGTATAATGCAAGGAGATATCTGTATGATGTTACTATTTACCTTTATGTTGTTAGAGAAGTTACCTGTATGACATTTAAGCAATCTGTTCACCAAAGAGACATAGAATGAGTAAGAGTACTCACCCGTGGGATGGGTCCAGCACAACTTGTCTAGGCTTGTAGACTCCGTTGGAAGAGTTGTACAGGGTCAGCTCAAACTTGCCGTCCACGTTGACCACCCGGATTGCGTCGCCCGTGGAGTCGGCAAGGTACACGTTTCTGCCGGTCCACTCAAAGGCCATGCCGGAGATGTCATAGCTCAGGGGTGTCGTGAGGTACGACACTTCCTTGGTGACCTGGCTGAAGCCCAAACAGTTCACCTGTTGACAGCATCGGAAGGCT
The DNA here is from genome assembly GCA_949126835.1 of Anisus vortex. Classification (NCBI taxonomy): domain Eukaryota; kingdom Metazoa; phylum Mollusca; class Gastropoda; family Planorbidae; genus Anisus; species Anisus vortex. Next base: position 37,126,647 of record OX421503.1, read on the forward strand.
TTATTCACTTCAACCCCCAAAAGAGATTAAACGATTGATCTTTTTGCCCCTTTTTTTCAAAATGTGTTTTGAAAGTGGGATATCAATTATGGCTTATAATAAGATTGCATGCAGAGAATAATGCCCAACTTATATCTTATGCCCTTCTAAAACGAATAAACACAAAGACAACATCCAAAAATGTTTGGAAATCAAGACAACCACTGGGATTTAAACTCAAGTCTTTTTGCATGGCCAGGGATTAATTGACCGTCTGACCACCCAACACAAAGATAAAAAAAAGATTCCATGAATTTTTTTTATAAAAGAGGAATTTGTCTAAAAGGGTTTTTGGGTTATTGTAGCAAAAACAAAGGAAATGTCATAAAGTTCATTAGCTCATCCAGAATGATTCCCAGCTTAAAAACAAGAGAAGACAACTGTACTGTAAGAGTTTGTGTTTGTTACGTCATGGTTTGTGTGTGTTGTTTGGATCGCTCAGACCACGTGACCGGCTGATCACGTGGGACGAGAAAAGCATTAAAGCGTCAGTTAGACGATCGTACACAACAGAGCGTGGATTGTTTTCTTTCCTGTACAACATTAACAAAATATGACAACAACTTGCTTGAGATTTATTATGGTTAATATAACAGATTTGCTGGCAACGGATGTCATAAACGACCTACTTTAATGGCTTTATCCAGCGTCATGTAGATGATGCAGTTCTTGTCATAGTCGAAGACGGCTGGAGGGGATGTGGCCGCGTCCTCGAGCGGGAGGCTGGTCTTCTCCAGGGAGCCCAGGTCCACCATGAGCACTGACCTGTAGGTGGTCACCAGGAGGAAGGCGCTGCTCTCTGGCGCAGGAGGAAACACAGAAATCAAAGCGTTAGTCTCAACAAGTTTTAACAAGCGGCAGCCTTTCTCTGATTGAAATTCAAAGCGCTTCCAACACAAGCATTAGATTTATACAGTTTTATATAAGCCCATAGCTCACACTCAAAAACACTTGTGATGGTCTTCCTATGGAGAGTTGGGATATTTTGACCACAGCTTGGCTTTCCCATGGTAAAAAAAAGGGTACAAAGTAAAATGCCCCTTCAAAACTTTGTAGGTCCATGGAGCTTGTAAAGCACACATGAAGAGTATGTGGCTAGCACAATGCCCGGCAACCGTTAACTTTTCCACAGCTAACTGGCGTTACCCATTGGAGCTAGACAGGCTCAGAGACACCTCTGAAATATTCCTCAACCTTTAACCTGAATCCTTAGGGCAAGGATATATGAACATGCAGCTGCTGCACTGCCATTCTCTATAAACAGCGAAGTAGGTCCAGTATAAAACGGGACAAGTAAGTCTCTGTGTGTGTGCAAGTGGCGGGCAGTGTTAGGGAGTGATATAGATTTGTGAATCGGAAAAGACTAATCATGTGGCTATTTTCTCCACACAAGTTACATGTGGGGCGAATGTGAAGTGAATTGACGTACGTCTACTTTATCATGTATCAATTAGGTTTGAGCTGTCAACAAGACACCCAGATCAATTTTGTAAAAATGTTCCCACTTAAATAAAGCGCTACTGATATTTTTTTTTTTTTCTCAGTATTTTTCTTACCTCTGACGGGACAAGAATATTTTAGGGGCCCGTAGCGGTGGTCCTCACCCCCTTCGCATGTGTCACCTGCCACTTTACGATATCTGGGGAAAAAAAAAATATGCTGATTTTGTAACAGCCTACATAGGGCTGGTGAAGCAGCGCTCACCAGTTTCTGTGGCCACCACGTATTAGGTGCTTGTGCGTCCAGCACAGTGCCCATACCTCTTTACTTTACCCAAACTAAAGTCAGGTACCTGAGCTGGGTAGACAAGGACACCCTCCAGACTCTGAAAAATATCCTAGTGTTCACCAGGATTCGTACTTTAGCAATCTTGTACAGTGACACACAAGGGCAAAACAAGACACTCACCCTCTAGAAAAATAGTAAAAGGTCCCTGGAAGGCAGTTCGCAGGCACTGGGTTGAGTTTGGATGGGTCCACAGATTTCTCCCGCCTGCAGATCAGCTCCGAGTTGGATGATTTCTGAAACACCAGCGTGTCCTCTTCGAAGCCAAAGTCGCTGCAGAGTGTACAATATTCAAGCATGGATTCAAGCGAGTCCCTGACATTTACTAATTGACATTACCGTAAAATCTCCAGTATAATCCGCACTTTTTTTTAAAAGTCAATTTTTAGGCTCTAGAATGGGGTGCAGCTAATATGTGTATAAATAAAGTAATTGTTCTTTTCCTAAGTTTGGATATCATTTGAAATTGACTTTATAACTTTCTCATTTAGATCTTGGGCTCTCTTTCCTTTAAAATGATGCAGAATAATATATATAATATATAAATATATAATCCCGTTGAACCAAATTGATCCATGGGGCCAGTGAAGCAGCGTCCTCCAGTTTCTGTGGCGAGGCATACTAGGGGATTGCATGGCCAGCACAATGCCCAGCCACCTTTACTTTACCCCAACCAAAGTCAGGTAGCCATCAGATCTGGGTAGACTCAGGCGACACCCTCCAGACCCGACAACGAATCCTAGTCTTCACCAGGATGCGAACCTAGGAGCTTCGGCACGCCAGCCGAACGCACTGCCACTCGACCACTATGCCCCCCACAAAAATACAATGAATATTTAATTTTATGTTTCTGTCTGCACTGTCTGCATATGGTGAATCACAGGGCTGGGGTCATCCTGACATAGATAGGATGTAAAATTTAAAGTATTCCTTTCAGACCTTGCTGGGAAATTATGCAAGTAAAACCTATTTACAGTATTCCATAGTTTTTCATGGCCAAAGCATACATGAGGATTGTCTGCCCGGCACAGCAACCTGCCTTCTTTACTCTCCCCAAAATAATGTCAGTTGCCCATCTGAGCAGGGAATGCCCTTCCCCACCCCTGCCGCCAGGCCGGGTAAACAAAATCCTGGCGTTACATGGCTGTTACATATGACGTCAACACACAATTCTACAGCTCAATATTATACTTATATCATCAAGTACTCCTAACTCAGATTTAAACTTGAACACATAATCCTGAACTGACACAGACACTGGAGGAAAGGACTAAATTAAAAAACAATCAACAACAGGTCCTACCATTCATAATCCTCACTCGTGCACGAGCAGTTCCTAACCTGCACCGGGCGAACGTAGTCATTGCCGTTGTAGCACTTTGCCGTGGAGAAGCGCCTCTGGTACTGGGTGGTCCGCCCCAGGAGGCAGCCGTCCTGCTTAGGCAGATTGTCATTTGCTGACCACATGTAGTAGTCTAGCGGCCCGCACTTCACTCCTGATATCCAAATAAAAAGGTGTTTAGACTTTAGTTCCTGAATCTATGCACAAACATCAACATGCAATTAGTTAACAATTATGTGCAATACACTACTGAGGGTTTCAAAAGCTGACAAACTTTGTGAAATAGGCATGGCTATTGGAGCCTATGATACAAGATCACCATACCACATTACAAAATACAAGAGATGTATGCCAAAAAAAATAATATTATATAGTGGCCAATGAACAGTATCTCAAATAGTTTTGTCTTTCTAAGGGCTGCGAATGATATGAAAATCCAGAAATAATACAACCCTGAGAGAGAAAAATTTTTTATAACACAATAAAGACAGGTGTCAAAATAAATACATTACAACCCCAGCTCAGGCACTGTTCAACAACTGTGAACTACTAATGAAATGAAATCTCATTTTTATGGAATCTCATTTCTCACTTAACCTTGACAGTCCCGGCCACGTATATAGTCATCAACCTATTTCTTCCCCTCCAACCCAGGCATATATATTGTCATCAAAACACGAAATTCCCTCAGCCCCGAGCATGTATATTTTCCTCAAGGAAGGGTGTCTATTTAAAGAACAAAATAAAGGATTTGACCTTTCACCAAAGCCACGGGCAGAATATTTATGCGATAGCTGAATGGTTGAATTGTATTTCGCTTTTTATTTTACAACAGTTGACCAATTATTGAGTTGTTGTTTTTTTTAAATTGAAAGTGCAGCCATAATGGACACTACCGAATTACCTTCCATTATAATGGACGTACGAGTTGATGAAACTTTTTCTTATGAATTAATATTACGAATGAATACAATTATTTTATGAATTAGATTATTCTAATAAGGTAAGTTAATATGTTTCTAGCAATTAACTCTATACATGTTGTTATCAATTTTGACCAACAAAAAAGTATAAAAATAATTTTGGAACCTTTTGGTGTCACAGCCATTCTGAAATAAGGTCTGGGCTGTAGGGAGTAATTAGTAAAATAATGGCCGGGACTGAAGGTATACATAGCAGGAAAGTAGGTCAGTACTGGAAGGGTTAAAACCCTTTTTAGCAGAAACAGAAACCTTTGATGCCTGGAACTAACCTTTGAAGAGCTTTAAGAAGTCTATTTGCAGTATAATCCAGCTGTGATGAAATGACCCTGAACCAAACACAGAGAAGATGGTGGTGTTCTCCCCTGGCTCTGTTAGCAGACCGTACACTCTTATGGTCTCCTCTATGAATTTATAACTGGTCCAGCTTGCACCTTCATCCAACGAATACCTGTCGAAAATTAATTTTTTTGTAGGTCAGGGATTAGGCTAAATATTGACGCTGGCAGACTACAGTGGCATTTTGGCTGAAAATCCAGGCACGGTCATGTCAACAGATCAGGTATGTAAGTACCCGTCGGACCAGATTGATAATAGTATTTAGAAAAAAACTATTTCCTCATCAATTTAAGTATTTAAAGGGGAAAAATCCACGAACACTTGATGACTAGCAAGATCTCCCCAGATACAAACAGACTACCATCTATAAATAGATTGAGAACAGGATACGCCAGACTGCTGGACCACCAGCACCCAAAGGCCCGTGTGGAATTGAACTCCAAAATCACTAAACATCAAAAAACAGTTCCCCACTCCACAGTAAAGCCATACTCCAGTCTGCCTCTCTTGGGTGTCACTATTACAGCCAGCCATAATTAATTTAGTTTTATTTGTAAGTCATGATTTTAATTTTTTTTCTTAATTTAACGTTTAGATACTCTTTAAAAGAGTTGAGATGATGTCTACCTAATCAATATTTATGTAAGTTGTTAATTTGCTAATTAAAGTATCTTACGTATAGTCAGGGGCGAAACTATACGTTTTTTTTTTCAGGGGGACTGAACTTTTGTGTAACAAACATTTACCAAATTCCAGGAGGGACTGAAATTTCATGTGACAAACATTTACCAAATTTAGTACACATTTAAAAGAAAAATGTTGAAATTTAAAAAAAAAAAAAATTAGAGGGGGGAATGTAGCCCTCCTCAGCCTCCCGTGTGGCTTTGCCCCCTATGCATAGTGTCACATTAGTGTAGCATAAAGGGCACGGTGGCCGAGCGGCAGCACGTTGAACTTGCGATCCGGAGGTTCTGGGTTTGAATCCTGGTGGAGGCTAGGATATTTTCCTGACCCTGAGTCTACCCAGCTCTGATGGGTACCTGACATGAGTTGGCGTAAAGTGAAGGCCACTGGGCGTTGTGCTGTACACACATCCCCTAGTATGCCATGGCCACTGAAACTGGTGAACGTTGCTTGACCACCCCTGTGATCAATTTAGTCTGAAGGGTACTTTACTAGTGTATCTTAATATAGTCCATTTGATCATAATTGTTTTTTTCCCTGTAAAATGGATCTTATTGTTAAAGTGAATATGATTTCTTGAAGCAGTTGCCTGTCATTATTGCCACTATGTATAGTGCCCCTGTAAGCAGGCTTAACATCTGTCTGGCAGGTCTTGGTTAGAGCTTTAGTCTCTGTGGCTGCCAAAGTTCTATTGTCAACCATCCCCGACCATTCCTACACCGGGTATTCGCTAATCTTCGCATGCCTTTCAACCAATTATAAAATTAAACCCTAAACAACCCACCCACTCCACCCGCACATACCCCGAACCCCGCCTCACCCACAACGACTTACATGAGCTCATTGGTCGGGATGAACTGGTGCACCGCCACGATGATCCCGCCATGGTCAGCGCTGGCGTACATGTAGTTGCCGGACAGCACCTGCCGCCAGGAGATCCCTGCGTTTGTGGACAGGAACACATCTGGCTCTCCCTTGAGTGAGCTGCCCAACGTCCCAGAGGCAATCACAAGACCTGGGATTTTACAAACAACAGAACAGACTTTCTTGACACACAGAGATCTTATAATATAGAGAATTATTTTCATATTTAGAAAAAAAAAAAACCTATTGTTGACTAAGAACAACATGGCTGAACTACAACAAGAACTTAAACATTGTATACTTGATGTCTGTCATACTATTTTGTCGTAGCCATGTTTCCTTCATTTGACCCTATTTTTTAATGTTTGATCCATTTTTTTTAATACACTTTTTTTTTGTTGGTCTTAAATAGCTCATGGGATGTCAAAAATAACTATTTTTGGCTATTTTCTAAAATAAAAGTAACTTTGACCTTCAAATTGCAGAAAATATTGTACTGGGTATTTTTTAGCAATGTTTTTTTAAAGTATAAGTTGTAAACGTATTTGTTTACATGTTTAGGCTCTATGAAGTTTTTTAAATACATATGTAAGTGATACGGATTAAAATGGTTTAATGATAAATATATTTGAGTTTTTATCCCCAAAGGAATATCATAGTAGTTAATGCTTGATAATTCCAGAAGTAGAGCGATGTTTCTGAAAGGTGGGCATCACCCCAGCTGTGCCTAAACAACCTAGTATTATTCAAAACTGTGTTTGTAGGCCTAACAAAAATGCTCAAAATTTGTTTTAGGACATTTCCTTTTATATTTCTTTAAGTGGATAGTTTTTTAAATCGTGTAAAAATTGTGTAATAACTTTTCAATTGGAATATCTTAAAACATCTCGTAGGTTGTTTTCTTTATTCGATTTTTTAAAATTCTTTTTTTAGCCTTTTCAAACATTTTTGTATGCAACCTTTTATGTTAAAAATAATAACAAGCTTAAAAAATCATTTTTAAAAACATAACAATGAGAACTAAATGTAGGAAGACAACAAATTCAGGCAGAACAAAGAAAATAATTCAGATTAAAATACCAATTATCTTAAAAAAAATACTGACAAACATTGTATATTCAAAAACCCACCTGGCGATGAGTCTTGGGTCAAAATTGGAGTGGCCAGGCTGCCAGGCATCATCCTACTTAACTCCTGGGTCAGGTGCAGGGAACAGTTATGGGCCTTTAAAAAAAAAAAAAAAGCAAAATAAAACCCTGAGATGCAGGTGTAGAATTGGGAAGGTCATCAGCCAAACATAGCCCACCCCGTTGCCAATAAAACATTAGCTGGGAAGTTTTAAAAAATAAACATAGAAATGCTAACCATGAGTGTAACCATGGCAACCAGCAGAAATGTATGCAGTATAAATAATGTTGTTGAGTGTAACCATGGCAACCAGCAGAAATGTATGCAGTATAAATAATGTTGTATATAAAGAGCATGTAGTAAAGAGATGGTAGTGATGGAGAAGCTAACCTTAATTTTTTATATATCTACAAAGAACTAAAGAAAGCTGTCCCTTTGGGGCTCCAAAGTTTTTGCTTTTTAAATCCCCCACTTGTTTAGTTGTAATTAATATTTACAATAATATATGGAATATTATTAACATGGTAATTAATATTAATTTCAAGACTACTGAATAACTAATTCATGATTATTGAGTGTTCATTTCTTGATTATTGAATTTGAATTTCATGATAATTGAATTTGAATTTCATGATTATAGAATATTAAATACATATTAATGCATATCGTTTCATAATTTAGTGCATGATTATTGAATATTAATTTTGTGATTATTGAATTTCAATATTAATTTCATGATAATTGAATTGAATATTAATTCTAAGATTATTGAATATTAATTTTATGATTATTGAATATTAATTTCACGCTTATTGAATATTAATTCCAAGATTATTTAATATTTATTATATGAATGATGAATGTTAATTATGTAATTATTGAATATCAAATACAGCATTATTGAATATTACATCAATGATTATTGAACATTATTAAAAATATTTAATATTGATTTCTGTTTTAAAGTCAATAAAAATAAATAAATAATGACGCATATATTTCCCTACATAGTTTTTTTTATACAATTTTAATTCTGTTCTTATAACTATGCATTGGGTGAGCGATGTAGAAAACAGACATAAGGCAAAAACTGCTCACATTAAACTCAATGCAACTTGTGGCAAGAGTAGGCTAAGAGGGAATGGGTTCATGAACATTTGTGAAGTCTGCTTAGTTGTGCAAGAGCCCATTTCTCAAGGAACAAAGGTCAAAAGTGAAAGGAAATGAGGTCAAGGTGAGTTTTATGGGTCTGTGAGCTTGTGCATGTGCCCATGTTTGCGCAAATGTTTGAAAGGTGTAACTAACGTCTAAAGTGTGCCAAAATGAAATAATGGAATACCTGGATGTGGGCAGTAGGTTACAGGGACTGTTGGCATATGACAAATAAAACATTTTTAAAAAATTCATTCACGTTAAACATTTGTATAAATTGAGGCGTTTGGCAGCTATTGAATGACTATAACTTAATGCTTTACATCTGAACATGTAACACTGTTGAGAAAGATCAATACATACTTAACTAAACTTGAACAATTAAAAATGTTCATAGATTTCTTTATTAGCTCCCCATTTGTGATTGGTAAACCTCTAGGCTAGGCAAACAGACAGATACAAATTGACTTGAAGACTGCAGTCAGAGAGACTGTAGAAAGGTGACGTGCAAATGAGCCCACTTACCAGGTCACAGTTGGTGGATGAGTTCCCGAGGCCGTGGCGGGGCGCCTGGATCCTCTGCCACTGCCCGCCTTTGTCGTAGGAGATGAGCGTGATCTGGTGTTCCAGGTCCAAAAGGCTGCTGGCCTGCTGAGAGGCTATGTAAATGCCCTCCACGCCACTCACTTTGGTGATGTCCGCAAACGTTTCGTTAGAGAAGAGCCTGTTATGCGACAATGCAATTTACACAAAGGTTGTAAAAATGTAGCGGTAGAAGAAGAGAGGAGTTTGGGTCAGTAGATACCAGTATTCAGAGAAAGAATGGCTGTTTGCATGATGAATTGAGATTAATGGATATGTTGATATTATTTAAAGCTAGTGTAAGACCCAGTGGATAAAAGCCGATTTATTCTGCACTGTTTATGTTTTATTAGTATGATCTACTGTATTACTGTTCCTGTTGAATAAAGCAATAGATATACCATCAACTATATTGTTAATTGAAGTTGAGAGGATGTAGCATGATGTAAGCCAGACCTGTCTACCCTGGAAAAACGCTTGGAGTATTCTTGAAAAGGCTAAAGTGTACTTTTCCGAGGTCAAGTGTACTATTCAATAATAATTGTCATCTATCGCACCAATTATTCAAAATAATAGTCATTAAAATTAAAACAGTTGTTTCATTTAATGTTTAAAACAAGCAAAGAAAATCTGTTTTGTATTTTCAGCACACTTTAATAAATGTATGTTGAAAATGTTAACGAAATAGACAGCTGGTGTGTTTTCAGCAGTTTTAAGTCTTTATCATTAAGAGCCTTTACAGACTCCAAAATGCCCACTGGCCGGGACTTGAGCACCAGAAGGCTCTCCATGGTCTGGTCAGACATTGAGAAACGCTGTGGTGTCCGGTTCTTCCTGACACAGCTGAAAACACGTTCGCAGTGGGCACTGCTGTGTGGTATGGTGAGAAGCCCCAGCATCACATTCTCCAAGTCTTCAAACATCAAGCTGTCAGTATCTTCATGCTTCATTTCAGCAATAGAAAACCAATTCTGTCCTTGATGCACTCTGACACATCAGTAGATTGATATAGGCAGACCTGCTCAGCAACTTTGTCTAGTGAGGTGTTGGCGACCAGGACAGGAAATCTGTTGATGATGAATTCCAGATTGCTGAACCTGCAAGACTCCTGCAATTTGACGTCTGCCACTTCTGCATGCATCAACAAGTCAACATCGACGCCACAGCCTTTGTCAGCAGAGCACGACAGCGACAAGTTATTGTCCACAATGATGTTGCAAATCATTGCTTCTGCACGAGTCACATCACGCTAAAGTTGCTCCTCCCCAGCGACGGGCTCAAGCTTCACAAGAAAAGACCTAATATTTTGTCTAGGCCTAGACTTTTCTTTCTCAACAGCCAGTTTCTGGTGCAACTCCGATTCGTCATGTCTCTTACAGTCATAGAGCCTTCCGTGTCCCACCGAGTAAGTCGATATGACAAATAGTGCAGTGTGCCGATGTGTCACTTTTGGATGACAAATGCAAGTACTTATATTTCATAGAATATTTATTTATAAACTTTTGCTTCCGAGCAGAATACACCTTCGCTTTTTACTCGGAGCAGACTCGGGAGCTTCTTCGTCATCTGTTTCATGATTTCGTGCACACTGTGTAAGTTCGCTGTCAGCCATACTTTTGATCGCCGAATTCGGACATTTGCGAGAGAGGAAAAAAAGGATATCAGGTCAAGGTCGCCGCGCCGTGTAACAAGTTAGATATTACTAACAATGTAGGGCCTACAGCGAGATCCGTGTTGTACAAAAACAAGTTTATAGTGACGATTTTACATCATTGATAGCAATAAATGATACCCTGACGTTGCCCCGAGATCAAGTCTATTAAAAAATAGTTGCTTTCGTTTTAGTAGGCTGATAAAGAAAAGTTGTATTCTAATGAAAACAACGAGTTTTAATCTCTCCGTTAGTAAAATAAAACGTCAAGAATTTAAAAAAAAAGCCGCGAGTAAAGCGTGCGTGACGTACAGATTGACCTAAAAACAAATTCGCGTGAAGTAGGCTTATTACCGATTGCCGCGTCAGACCATAAAAACGTAGACTTCTTGGAGATTTATATAGATCTAGATTATAGCTTATGAAACTACAGGGTCCAAAAAAGCTACATTACAGGATTGCGCTAAGAAAAAGTTTTTAAAACTCAGGAGGCACGGGTAGGCCTATAAATATTACCGGGCCACGAAAGCAAAAACTAGGGAAACCATGACCTAAAAATAAATATAGAATCACGCATGCATTTTATTTCGCCTTTTAAGTTTTCATGAAAGAAAAAAGTTGATCATTTATAGTTTCCCAAAACTTAAACTGGCCGATAGTCGGCACTCTAAACTCTTGCACCCAAGCAGAATAGCCTACACCTTCGCTTTTTTACTCGGAGCAGACTCGGAAGCTTCTTCGTCATCTGTTTCATGGTTTCGTGCACGTTGTGTAAGTTTGCTGTCAGCCATACTTTTGATCACCGAATTAGGACATTTGCGAGTGAAAAAAGGATATCAGGTCAAGGTCGCCGCGCTGTGTAACAAGTTAGGTATTGAAACAGACGATATCCATTTTCGACCAGTCAAAATATCGGTTTTATGTAACTGCGATTTAGTGATCGTCTAATTACCGAAAAGAATAGAAATAAAACGAAAAATTGCGAAATCATATTTTTTTTATTCAAGAAGTCGTATTTTTAAGACGCTCGGTGTAACAGTCGTATTTTGTATCCTAAAGCGTACGAAAATACGCCCAAAGCGTACGGGTAGGCAGGTCTGTGTAAGCCTATAACACGTCAAAAATTATAAGTAAAGTACCCATCTGACCATATTGATCCATAAGGCCAGTGAAGCAGCATTCACTAGTTTCTGTGGCCACGGCATACTAGGGGATATATGTGTGGTCAGTACAATGCCCAGCCGCCTTTACTTTACCCCAAAAAAATGTATAAGACATTACACAGTTTTATCTCGTATCCCCATAAACAGCAGGGGGACATCTTATGCCATATTTTTGCTAGGCACACTCAGAAGCCATATAGGAAATCTTTTAAATAAAATCTCTAATCACTTTGTATTGTCATTTCCCACATCTGCAATGCATAAAAGAGTCTGGCATTACCTCAGCCAATAATTGTTGTTCATGATCTTGGGGTTAAAGTAGACAATTCTCTCTAGGGACAAGGAGAACCTGTAGCCCTGCGCGTCTGAGACATAAAGGTCGGCCGAGTTGTTGCGGTACACGCAGACCATCAGCTGACCTTCCGAGGCATCCGCCACGTAATAGTCCTGCAGAAAATAAAAACAAAACTTCATTTGAATAAATCTAACTACAGACGAAAATTACTATTTTTTTTCGAATTCAAAATGAAATGTAAGCGTTATTCTTAAAGATAATTATTTTTCAATAGCTCAATTTAAAAAATGAAATATTTTGCTTTATTGTAAATGTGTTCAGAATAGCAATGGCTGCAAAGTATTATGTTTATGATATCAATTATCAAACTATAAATGGTTTCTATAAGACATTAAGAGTAAGCTCTGTAAAAAAAAGTAACATAAAATTTGGATTTTTTTCAATATGTTTGGCTTTTTCTCTACTTCTTTTCACTAGGTAGTCTAATATTGAATGTGTACTGTACAATGTGTTTTTTCTATTGTAAAGTCTCCTATTTTGCTTTTAATAAATATACATAACTTTTGTATGGACATAATATGTCCACGGGTCCACTAGTATAGAAATAAATGCGAACTTTAAAAAAAGAACATCATTTACAAGGCTTTTTAAATCTAATTAACATCTAGACTGTGAGATTGTCATAAACATCTTTGACAGACACTTACCGTCACATTGCCAGAGAATGGGAAGTCTGCTTTGACAAATGGCTGCCTCTTGTACGACACCCAGAACTGGATGTTCGGGTTGGAAGACGAGCCAAGGAGCCTCTGCAGGATGAAACAAGGCAATGAAGTCACCACTACAACTAGGTGGATAAACAAAATCAATTTTAAAAAGGGAAGAAAGATGGGATGAGCAGTTGACTCCCATAAACCCTTTGAGAGACCAGCAGGTCCTGGGGTTAGTTCACCGGACTGTCAACCGACACGTTGCAGGCTCCATCCCTGCCACCGACCGATCCCTACCGCCCTGCAGGAGATTTTGGGCCTTGTGGACGTAATAATCTTCTACCTAGAAGGAACGTCTGTAAAAAAACTTCTAAGTCATACATAAAAGAGACAAAAGGGTTCTTCTGCTGTGAATGTCAAGCCAAGCCCCAGCGGAGAAGCCGTAAAGATGATGTCGTGAGATCAATCTACTGGACTCTTTTACTTTTCATTTATTCTTCATTGGATACAAGGTCTGCGTCAGAAAAATGAAACATCTTTTGCGTGACTGAATGCAGTATCTGCTGTTAATGGCAGCCAAATATAGCCGGAAAAAAGCATAACGCTATCATGGGTCGAATCAGCTCTCTGCTAGCCTCAATTTACATTCATTCCTTTTAAGATAAGAATGGGCATTTCTTATAGCGCTTCTATCCATGCTATTAAATTAGCATGCTCAGTGCGCTCTTGGTGTGAATTGCAGTGGCAGATGTATTAGCCAAAGAGAAAGGTCTTTAAGTTCTTTTTAAAAGATTCTCTTGTCCCAGATTCTCTTAGTGTCTGAGATAAACTATTCCATAGCGGATTTGGTCAGATATTTGGATATGGTCAGATAAAAGGTTTGAGTCAAAGATGACAGGGTTATGGTCAGAGATGAAGGTGAAGGGTTAGCCCAGAGAGGAGGGGTTAGGATCAAAGATGAATGGTTAGGGTCAGATGTAGGGAACCACTTCAGTGTGTGACCATGGTTGGTGATGCAGTGTCGGCTTTGAAAGTCAAGCTGCCAGAAAAAAAACATAGCAATGGCATTTAATGATAACACATGAGTCATATCGGTTCTAAATATCAGTTGACAAATACACGCAATAGCTTCCAGATAAGATTCTTGCCTCTGTCTCATCCTGATGGTCATAGATCAGCTCTGCCAAATGGAAAGATAGATAAAACTAAAATCTAACCTTTGACAGAGTGGCAAACATGTACTCTTCTTTCACTTCAAAGTCGACGGCATCCTCAAGCAACATCTCCGAGCTCTGGTTCCTGTAGCGGACAATCTGAGATATGCCGTTGCCCCGCTCCTCTTCAACGTAGATGGTCATTGGGTGGTCATAAGGGGGGACTCCCCTAGAAGAATGTTGTTCACAAACATATATCATTCACAAAAGAAACAATGCTATAATCTTCCTTTTACATCTTTAGTGGAAGTAGTTTTTAACCCTTACAGTCCAGAGCGCATATAATATAGCGGAACTGAAGGCAGCATAGATAGAAGTAGGTCGGTACGGGAAGGGTTAATTGTGTGTTTGTGTTCATAGCTTTATGATCTTAAAAGTCAACGTGTAAACCATCAAAATGACTCTAAACAAAGTATTCTTGATGCTGCTTAAAAATTACTGTATTGGCCTAGGGGTCGAGCTATCTATTCTTTAAGGGGCCCTGAACATTATTAATTAGGGGGTTCATGAGCTATATTTTTTAGGGGCCCACAACTCTCTGTTTAGGACTTAACACCCAATTCTTTAGTGGCCCACCTCTTTAATCTTGATATTTTTTAGTAACTCATCCCTATATTCTTAAAAAAAAATAATCAATTGTTTTAGGTTTAACGCTCTAGTCTTCAATGGCACACTACTCTTTTTAGTGGCCCACCCCTCTATTCTTTAGTGGCCCACCCCTCTATTTTTTAGTGGCCCACTTCTCTATACTTTCAGGGGGCACTCGTCTCTATTTTTTTAGAGGCCACCACTATATTCCTCTGGGGTCACCAATATATTCTTTAAAGTGGGAGGGGGGGGGTGCATCACACTGGTCTTCGGAGTATGCCACTCTTTTTCTTCTATTTTTGTCACAGATTGAAAAAAAAACCACCAATGACAAACCACTGTTGTGAAATTCTCAAAAAAAAACTTACCAGTAGTAAGACTTGACTTTGCTAAATATAGGCCGCCATGTGAAACCAAAATCATCAGACTGATACAGCTGTTGGGAAATGAGATAAACATAGAATTTTAAATTTCTGAACTGACCAAGCCCTCCTTGCCCGCAAGTGTTCATAGATTTAGCAAATTGGTTAACACTGTCTTTCATATGTTACAATATCTACCCACTATTGTATTTCATGTATAAAGAAAAAAATGCTATTTGTACCATGTATACAATTATACCTCACAAATCTCTTCCAATGCAGAAAACAATGCACCACATCCCAGTTGAGAAAAAAAAAAGTCAAAAAAAAACCCTGACTGGTCATGAAAGGGTTAAAACCAATTCATTGTGACACATGGTGTGATGGGGTAAATAATATTAAGTTAACCTCTTAATATTCTTGTTGCTATTCATTCTCTCAAAAATCTGTTAAAATTTAACAATTTTTTATGTTTGAATTTATTTTATGGTTATGGAGATTTGAGGAATGTTTTTTTAATAATTACTTATCAAACACACACAAATTTTTATGCATAAATTTATTTACTCGAGTCAACTCAATCTACAAAAACACATACACAAATATTAGAAAGGAACTAATAACTAAGTTAACATCTGTTAAAACATTACTTTTACTATTGAATATTTTTTAAAAAAGGGAGAGAAATTAGAACTCAATTGGCTCAGCTAAAAGCTAAATTCTAATAGCCTCCCTTTCCCTTCCCAATGGGAATAAAATCCTACCGTGTAAATTGAGGACGTGCCACATGCTAAAAGGATTAAAGGTGATCACTAACAACAAGTTGCACCCAGGATTCAGTGCTGGACAGACTAAGCGCTCACCTGCTTGAATGGATCGCTCTCGTCCATGCCGAGGATGTACCTGGGGTGCACGCCGCTGGGCAGCAGGCTCGTGGGAAAAAACGGCAGATCGCAGTGAGGGACAAAGCTCTCGGCAGAGTTGTCCGTGGTGAAGAGGCACTTGTTTTTCACATCCGTGAAGACGTACTGCTCGCAAACATGGGTAAAAAAATAAGTTATCAATCACAGCTTACACAAAAACAAAAATTTAAAAGGCAGGCTGTTATGCTATTATGCTATACTAAATTGAAGATGATTATATAGCCTCTGCAGGATTGACATGAAAGTGTAATGAATGGGATTTTAAACAATGTACATTTTCAGAGGTCAAGACAAGACCTATATTTTAAGAAGGGATATCTATAGTTGACAAAACATGTGCATTAGTATGTGACGCACTTGTTTTCACTGGTGATTTTTTTCACCAGCCAATTTGCATACATTGAATAATATTCATATGTAATTTCATATGATAAATTATTTAATACCTTTGTTACTGCAATTTGTTGAATGCATACACAATTTTTCATATTATGGTTGGAACCAAAGTAATCATCTTATCAACCTGCAAACCTTCTTATGTCACAGAATATTTTACCAGAATGTGCCGGTAAATAAGAATCTGTCATCACGTTAAGAGTTTTGTTGAGACTTCCTGTCACATTAAACTTGTTTTTTATTTAACAAACAACTTTTGCAGAGAAAATGGCGATATGCTCAGTTATGTTTACGAAGATTACTTTTCAAACTACTGCTCAACCTGACAGAAACATATTTTTTTTTTAAGACTCCAGAAATACGTCAGTGCCAAAACTTACATGATTATTGAAGCCCTTAACGTTGTAGTATCTGTGTATCATAGCTTTCTTGCCTTGGTACATCAATCTGGAGCTTATGTTCAAGAAATTCTTTCCATAGTCCTTTAAACATCAGAAACCAAAAAAAAATGTTAACCTAAAATTGTTCAAATCACAAAATTAAGCATATAAAGTTATTATTATTTTTTCACAATTTCTTTTCACTATCCCAGTGATGTTATAGTTCAATAGACTCATGCCTGTGTAGCATGGCCAAGACCCACAACTGGACTCTAGAAATTTTTTAAATAATTGGCCTTCTTTGAAATACATGATGTTATTAGTACTACAGCAACCAATAAGAAAATGTTACTTCTAAAACAGATGAACCTTAGCAGTAGAAACAGTCATGCACATTGAAGGGTTTTCTAAACCGGTTTACAATCACAAACAACCAAGCTTTTAATCTATCGATTTTAGGCAAATAGATCACTCCCTACGTTGAAGAAATGGGTAATGGTGCTACTAGTCTTTAAGGTAAAACCATTACAGAATGTCTTTGGGCATCGGCATTACACACGGGCACTCACCGTTGATAAGTAGAGGACACTGTCTGTGTCATCTGAGCTTTTAGCCAGCGCCAGGATGACATCACTACCTGCTCCTCCCCAGTGGACAACCAGGGTCGTGTGAGTGTCATTGAGCGGAAACTGAAATACAAAAATATGCTTATAACAAGGTTTAAATCTGAAAGCTGAAAACATTTCATTTTCAATATTGGTATGACTCTTTCTCATGGGTTCAAATAGAAGATCTTGCATGGAAATGAAGCCCTCAGTTTTTTCTGTTAGATGATGTTGTTTCTAGGCGTTCCAACTTGTATTAGTTAGTAGCAGATAATAATTTTTAAAAATAATACTTATGGGGAGTGGCAGCGCATTCGACTGGCGATCCAAAGGTTCTGGGTTTGAATTCTGGTGGGTGCTAGGATTTTTTCCAGAGACTTGAGGGTGTCTCTGAGTCTACCCAGCTTCTGACGGGTAGCTGACATTAGTTGGGGTAAAGTAAAGGCGGCTGGGCATTGTGCTGACCACACATCCCCTCGCATGGTGTGGCCAAGGAACTGGTGAACGCTGCTTCACCAGCCCTATGTTCAGTTTGATCCGAAGGGTACTTTACTTAAAATAATAACACTTGACTAGCATTCAATCTCATTCAAACAAATTGTGTAGAACAAAGTGAAAACATCAGTAGCATGAAGCTAGAGTATATGTACAAAAGAAATAAGCTTGAGATAAAAAATATACATGTGAGCATTGTAAGCGCTTACTGACCAAAACTAAGGCTGGACCCCACGAGGTATGAAAATTCTCCAACTCTGATTGGTTACCCCAGATGTGTCGATAGCCAAAATTCATGCTTTTTTTTTGGGGGGGGGGGGGGGGACAAAAAGTTTTCAGACTTTCAATGAAGCAAAACCTTGAACTTACACTGGGTAGACGTCACAATTTTAACCCAATTTAAAAAAAATTAATTCGAAGGTCATCATTCCCCCCATTCCTCGGACAGTGAAGGGTTAAGTGCACTTTTTTAATTTATGGCAGGTTTCACAAAATGGCCACCAAATGGTCAACTTTTTTTGAATATTTAAAGAAAAAAAAATTTATGTACAAAATGTTGTTTTCTTTACTTGTTTGTGTTTATATGTAATAAAAGTATCAGCAAAATCAATATTGTGAGTTTTTATTTTATTTTTGTGTTGTTTATTATATTTTTTTTGCAGTGTAACGTAACAAAGCATGCAGATCCCATTTCCCCTTTTTTTGTACCTACTTGAAAAGCTTTAAGTAAAAGTATTAAAAAGAAAAATTAACGCAATTTCTGGATGTTTTTCATTCATGCATATGTTATAATATGCTATACTTGCAATGAAAGTCGTTACATATGTTTATTTTTTTTTTAAACAATTTTTCAAATCTCTTAGTTTTTTTACACCGTGTCTGGAATTTTTTCTTTATTCCCTAGGCTAGGCCTAAAACTCGAACTAAAAATAGATAAGTCATTGTAGATTTCTAAAACTCTCCAAATTTAATCCCAATATATATTAATTCATAAAAACGGCATTATTTTTAAATATTCAGCCACAAATTTTATTTTATTTGCTAAAAACCATCGGGTGTACATAACATAACAAAAACTTGTTCTGTCAAGAGAACCTTACGTTACCCCGAAAAAGTTGAATCGATTTTTCATTAATTTTAAAATGCGCTCAAGTGAATTTTAAAATATAAATGCAATCGGATAGCCGTTTTGTTCTATTTGACGCGTTTTTTTTACTTTAAAAATGCGTTTTTCGATTTAATATAATTATATTACTCGTGTCTGTCTGTTATGTTCCCATTAGGGTTTCGTAACACCGCCGAGGACCGCATGCTCGGCCGTTATCGATAATTTACAGTAAAACGCTATTTACGCATTTCTTTTTTTATTTCTAAGTTCTTCTATACGATTTTCATTAACATTGCAATATTATTAAATGTTTTACAACTAAAGTTACGCGAACAGTAATTGTTTAAACATAAAAATAATATCTCTTTATGCTTTTCGCTAAAACCACGTTTTAAGTACAAAATGGCCGCCATGTTGTTGTTTTTTCCGGTACCACATATCCTAGGCCTAATGACCTAAGGATGCAAAATTATTAGTTTATTTGTGAAATTAATAACAAAACACAACACAAATGATGATATTTCAAGTATTATAAGTTTATTTTTCATAAAAATATTAAAAAAACACAATATTGTACGTTTTTATAATATTTTGCAGCTGTTTAGTCTCGTGTATTTTTTTGCGCCGGCAAAACTGAGCCATACAGAATTTCCCGATCTTAAAATTATTAATTATAAAACATTGGAAAGTCGGCTGACTTTCTAACCTTCATATTCGGATTCCTCAGTTTCTAGGCTTTAAAATGATATATAATACAGTGACAAAGCTTAAAATATATATTTTGTTTAAAAAGGGAACTTTTGAAAACCTTATTGTGAAACCTGCCTTATATCTCAAGTTCGTAACAATAAACGTATCAAAGTGGCTATTGGCTGGTCTCTCGGCCTTCAAGGACTCCAACGTATCCAGAACTGCGCAGCCCGACTAGTTCTCAAGAAGAAGAAGTCAAATGATATCAATCCTCTGCTCCGATCTCTGCACTGGCTACCCATCAACAACCGGATCTCATATAAGCTGGCTTCCCTCTGTTATAGGTGCCTGAATAACTGCGCCCCGGATTATCTTCGCTCTTGTATGGAGCTCTACACCCAGTCCCGCCCACTTCGTTCGGCATCTGACGCGCTTACTTTGCGGATCCTTTGTGTGAGGCTAGTGTCCGCTGACGAACGTTCATTTTCCTACGCAGGACCGTCCGCTTGGAATCACCTCCCACTACAGCTTCGCCAGAGCCCTAGCTATGACACCTTCAGGAGCCGGCTGAAGACTCACCTATTTCGTCAGCAGAATTAGCGTATTACTACATATTTCGTTGTCTGTCTGTATTCTGTAACTGTCGTCTGCGCATAGAACTGTCACCAACGGGATATACGCTATAATATAAGCACCGTTATTATTATTATTATTTATTATTATTATTATTCGGATCAGATAGACTTAGTAATAGATAGTTAGTATAGTATCGGTTAGTTTATATAGGTTATGGATGGCTTTGTAGTATTTTTTTTGTAATAGTTAGTATTGGTTAGGTTGTATAGGATATAGTGATAAATTTGGTGTTTTCTGTGCTATTTCTAAATATGGTAAGACAAAAAAATTTTGTGCTTTTTCCCTTTTTTTTTTTTTGGGGGGTTCTAAGGAATTCCGATTGAAGCTGGGTCCGAATAACCATTTAATTCTAAAGGGACCAGGGTCCGAATAGCCGCAGCCTAAACGCATATATACAGTGAACCTTTTAACATCAGACCCAAGAAAAGTTGAATATTTCTACATCTTAGACAAACTCAATAGTAGCCTGACATTGTGCTGACCTCCCTACTGCCTACTCAATGAAAGAAAATAAGCACATCTCTTTAAAAAAAAGAATTGCTAAGCTGCTTCTAATGTCTAATGGCTAACTGCTACGCTACGCAACTAATTGACCTATTTTTCATGGTTACCAGAAATTATCACTTGTTGTGCTGGCTTAGAGTATGAATGTGTAGTAAGCCTATACTCTAGTCTAGGTATGAGTATGAGTGTTGATTTTAATTTTATAAAAAATGTTCACAATTTGAATGATTTTGCACAAAGTTGAAAAACTGTTTTAGGTATAGGCCTACCTTAGTAACTATATTTTCAGTGTCTACTTTTATATCATTAGATCGTTTTAAACGTGTTTTTGCTATTAACTCTTCATACGATTTTTCCACTGATGACGAAAGTTTATTTTTGGATGCCTCAATTATCCTGAATCCATGGCCATGTCCCCAAGCACTTTGGAAATCACTTTTTGAAATCGTTAGTGCACTAAAAACTTCATTTGTTTGATAGTTAATTACAAACAAAATAATGAGAAGAGAGTATTTTGAAATCATTAAAAGTCTTTTGTCTGCTTTGGCACGATTCTGAGAATGACCAGGGGCCATATTGTCTCAACATATATCACTTGTGCTAAAGTAAACAAATTTCAACTTCCTTGTTGATGTTGGTATCAAGGATATATGTCTTTAACGTGACTTCCGGTTGACATAAAAGTAAATCAAATTGGTCCAAATTTATTAGGTCCATAATGAAAAAAAAAATATCCCCGGCTTTTGATTGCTTTAATTGTTTAGAAATACTACAAAAGGAAGTCATAAAAGCTAACCAATCTTTCAAATTGGCAAATTTATGAGAAAAAAGGTAGGCCTAATAGTAGCAAAGAACAAACTAGTCATAATATATGAAATTTTATGATATAAAGCATTATTAAATTCTAAGTAGAATTCTAAGTTTAAGTACAACCCATGGCAATCATCAATGTATTAAAATGCTCAGATAAACATAAAGATAAAAACAAATAAAAGTTATCTTTCTTCCCGAGTTGCATCTAGACAGAAGGGTAAATGGATTGCCTGGTGAACAAACCATAAATAAAACCAACAATTTGTAACATATAGACCCCACTATAAATCTAAGATTAGAATCAAACCGCAGATAAGTTTAAGACGCGATAATCATCTGTATAAAACTAGCATCTTCTTCTTCTTCTATCCCAGCGATGGCGAACCTATGGCACGCGTGCCACAGCTGGCACGCAGAGCCATTTCTGTGGGCACGCGAACATTTTCTGAAAATGGACAGCTTAGTTATGGCCACACCGCCAAGGATGGGATCGTCGATTTAAAACGGCCATTTTGTCGGATCGACGATTTGTTAATAATAGTCTATCTGGTTGTTATGTTCCCCGTTGGGACTGTGCCAGGTCTATCGCCTGGATTTTTTGTGGTGGCCAAGCGTGTTTGCCAATATCAAATTGTTGTATCTGGTAAACTCTAAAATCCTCAGACCTCTATCGTTTGTCTCGTTGTTGCAATGGGGTCCATGTGTGTCTCCCCAGTTGTGGTATGTATCTTGTCCAACTTTGGCATTCCAGTCACCTTGCACTATGACTATGTCTCTCCTCGGCACTTGATCAAGGACAGCCTGGAGTTGCTCGTAGAAATCATCGACTTCGTTGTCGTCATGGCTTGTTGTTGGGGCGTAAGTCTGGATGATGGTGATGTTGAAAGGGGCCGCTCTCAGACGAATGGTGATAAATCTGCTTGAGACTGGGTGGCAGCCTGTGACAGTGGCTAGAGTGTCTTTGTGGACCAGAAATCCAACACCATGTTCATGCCTGTCATCTCTTCCGCTGAAGTACAGCTTGTTGCCTTTGTCGGTAGTTGTTTCACCTAGACCTTTCCAGCGCAGTTCACTGAGACCTAGGATGTTCCATCGATAATGCTCCATCTCGTGGGAAAGCTATTCAAATTTTCCATCCGCAGCTAGGGTATTGACATTCCAGCTTCCTTCAATGAAGTTGTCTCTTGAGCGAATCTTGCGAAGGGGTGCAAGATGTCCACCAGTATTCCACTTTTCACCTCCGTCCTGGTAGTCAACGGAAGGCGCGGTCCTTGTTGACCCGGGCGACGACCGAGCCGGTATGGAGTGAGTGTTAGTTGTCATTTCATGGTGTGTCTTGGGCAAGTAGAGTCTAAACCTGGCGGGGCCCAATCCTCTCCAGGCTGTTAGGCAGCTCCCATTTTGGGCGGGTTGTCCTAGCCATTGTGCCTCTATCGGCATCCTCTGCCTAGCACAGATGAAGCAGTGACCAGTTCCTAAGATACTTCTCAGCTGCTCGCCACTTCTATTAGACCTGCCAGCCGAATTTTTTTTTTTATTTCGGCGGGCTGACGTAATTTTTCGGCTGATATCCGGATTTGCCGGATTTTTCCGTACACTGACATTTGCTGCTCAAAAAAACGGGCGAGCCTGAAATTTTCATCTTTTTTAGAAGTTGAAAGGTCAAAGTCATGTAAATCTTATTAAAACTATTTTTTTTTTCGCAAAGCAAAGTTATAGTTAAGGGTTAACTACAGTACAATGCTAAAAACTCATAAATTTTAGTTTTTATAAGTGATATGAATATTTAATAGGATTTTTTTACGAAGTGTCCCATAAGTGGGACGCTAGCAGTCAAAATATCAGTTTGTAATTGTCATGAATAAAACAAACGTGATGTAGTTTATCAGCTGTTGAAGCTTGATCGTTTGCTGTTTATTATCAAACCAGCAACCGAAAAAATGCACTCCACTGGTACAGATGATGCTGATGATGATAGGTGAAGACGAGCCAGTTATAATGTAATTTAAAAAAAAATCAAAACACAACAGTACTAACTGCTACTGCTAGGTTATAAAACATTTCATTATAGTACACAGTAGATGTAATATTTAGTTTGCTCTGTTAATAGATACCAGTAAAAAAAATATTGGAATAAAAAGCTATACTAAATGTCACTAAATAACCTAGTATTTATAAATACTGTATGTGGGTCTATTAAAAAATATTTTACTGCAAACTGAGTAGTCTATTGAGAGCAAAATAAAACGAAAACTGTTTCAATGCCAATAAATTAACATAGAACTTATTAGTTCTCAGCTCATTCATCAGCTCCATTTGCAACCGCTTACATCGGCTATCTTCAGAAACATCTTCACTGACCAGCTGTGAATGCAATACATGAGCTTCAGACATGATGAATTCACGGGAGATTGCTGACTGTATTGCATTCTCCATAATTGTGGTTGCTTCTGGCCGTGGAATAAATGATTTGGAATTTGGATCAAGCAACTGATGCAGCTTGATGTGATCATTGACAGGAAATCGATGGTCAAGTTGGTTGAGAACTGACAGCTTGATCATTCGTATCTTGTCATCATCTGCATTTGATGCAGTGCAGATCTTTCTGATGTGCATTTTCACTAGTGGAATAGTTAATAAGGTTGGCACTGAACAGCTGAAGAGATCAGTTAGGTCTTGGAATGGTTTCAGAAAGGTAACGAGTTCACTTAAGAAGTCAATTTCATCTTCATGGAGACAAATATCAACTCGACCAATACGCTTGAGAGTATTTTGAACTTCCCTTTTCAAGTCAAGTATAGACTGAATCATCGTCAGTGTTGAATTCCAACGCGTTGGACATGATGCCTTCACTGACTTATGATTGTGTGTATGACTGTCAACGATGGCGTCAGTGCTGCTCTCAGAGGCGTCCACTATTGATACACTGAATTGATCGTCTACAAGAAGCAATTCACACACTGGAGACAAGCATTCTTTCAGGGTCTTGATCATTTCTTTATCCTCTGTGAATGCTGCCTCGTCTTCTATGATTGCAGTCTTGAAATGAAGTGCAGTTACGATGCTGCGGCACTTTTGGAGTATCTGTAGAACGTCTTCATTTCTTTTGATACTGTCGGTAGTAAGCAGAAGGTGCAACGCATGTACTGTACAGTGCTGATACGAGTCAACCTTCAGAAGCTTTGAAGTCTTTATCATATTGCAGCATTACGTTACGTCGCGCCGCATATTTGTCGGCGGATTTACGAAGGACGAAATACGGCGGCTAATGCGGCGCGCCGCATATTTTCCGGCGGATTTTTGGCGGACGAAAATTCGGCGGCGTATTCGGCGCGCGGCGTCGGCTGAGGGGTCTAACTTCTATTCATCATCTGCCTTCCATGATGTCGCGTGACCCTGATCGGGGGGCTAAGCGGGTACTCCACCCCTGCCCATGAGGTGTCCCGCAGGCTAGCGGAGGGAAGGAGGCGCCTTACATCTCCTATTGATAGGGTTTACCCTATCCCGCCACCCATCTATCAAAACATATAAGATAATGCAGCCGGGACAATTAATCTAAACTAGGACTTAAATTAATTGATATCGCCCAGATATATCCATAGACTATAATACGTGAAGCCGGCTGGTCCAGCGGTTAGTTCACCGGACTGTCAACCAAAAACCAACGGACAGGTCGCGGGTTCTAGCCCTGCCACCGACGGATCCCTGTCGCCCTGCAGGAGTTTTGGGCCTATTGGACGTAATAATCTTCTATCTAGAAGGAACGTCTGTAAATTTATAAAACACATGGACGGCTTGCTTTAGTAACGTATTTCTGCTATATTATGTTTATGATGACTCGAAAGGTCGACTGCTTTTCGGAATTCCCGATTCGTATAATACTGTAACCCGGTAGTTGTGGATTCGACTCGGTTACACGTGTGGTGGAGGTTTCAACTCACACCCTTGGCTTCGTTGGTCTGGAGGTATCTTTTGAAGTCGGATGGCAGCCTCTACTGTACTTTTGCAAATTTATATTTGACACCTTTCCTCAGACGTGGCTTCGTAAACGTCTAAGTCTAACAAACAATGTCACGTTCTAACCAAACAGTAACCAACGCTGTTGTCTTATGATAGAAAACTGTATGACTTTATTCAATGGTAGCGGAAAATGGCTAGCAGTAATAATACAATGATGAAAGTGAACTATTAGCAGATGCAGGCAATTCATCAACAAAATGCAAAACTTCGTGACTAAACTGGCGTATAAAATGCTGAATCAAACAATCTGAGTAGAACAATATTTACAATAGTTAGATCTGACTTCTAACTAAAATGAAAGTGTGTCTGCTTAAGAGACTGGCGCTAGGACTAAATTTACAGCGAACAGTTTCAACTTATATAGCGGACATGAAGAGGGGGAGTGTAAACTATACCAATGGTTTGACATCTGGTACTAAATTTTGAGATCAACAGAAGGATCTCCCTGGCCTTAGAAAGTCGCCCAATTATGGGCCATTTGCAGAAGGCCAGAGCTATGCATAAAAATGTCAATGTCCACCGTTGGCGATCAGAAAAAAATGATATCAACTGGAATTATATTTCCTGAAACAGTGACAAGATAAGGTAGGAAATATATGGTCACCCAGGAAGGTGGAAAAGGGGGGGGGCGAGAGGGCGCGATATTCACGAGACTATGTGACCCTTAATTGCAATCTGGACACTGGTCGTTAAATTCGTACGCCATTCAAAGTTGGAGGGAGATGATTCCTATCTTAACAGGTAAGGGGGGATAACCACGTCGCGGGTGGAAAAGGTGACACGGGAAGGTGGGGGGGGGGGGAGGGCGGTATAGTATCATTTTACTTGGCCGGGAAACCCCGCTATATGGGAACAAGGTAATATACTAACATTTACAAACAACATTTATATTTCTAAACCTTCTCTCTCTCTCTCTCTCTCTCTCTCTCTTACGCTTAATCAAAATAATGTACATATATTCCTAATCCATACATGGTTGTGATGCTAATACATTTGTTATAAACATTGGCAGTTATAAAATTCGGCCTATGTGACGACCGATTCGTTTCCATTCGTCACAATATCCCCACCAACAAAAGTTCTTATCTATGATAAGAACTGTTAATAAGCGCTATTACGAGAACAATCGCGAGATTATACACCCCAAAAGTTACAAGTCTATAACACAAAAAAAAACTAAGAGGTAAACTGAGATACTTACAGATTTATGATAATGGCAGAATATGTACACATTAAACAAGGAGGGCTTCTTAGTTCTCTCCAGTTTCTTCCGCAATAGGATGGCGGCTGAGGAAATCTGATAGGCAGTTTTCTGGACCTGGTATGTACTGGGTTTTAAAAGAATACTGGGACAACGTCAGGGAGTGTCGCATTAGTCGGCGGTTAAGATTTTTGGCTGAAGCCATGAATGTGAGGGGTCGGTGGTCTGTCTGCAAAGTAAACTGTTTTCCGTACAAGTATGTTTGGAATTTTTCTATCCCATAAACTACAGCTAAACATTCTAGCTCGATAATGGGGTAGTTCATTTCTGCTTTGGTCAATTTCCGGCTAGCATAAGCTATTGGGTAAAGTCTGTCGTCGTCTGGGTCGGTCTGCATAAGGACTGCGCCCAGCCCGGAAAAACTAGCGTCTGTCCTAATAACGAACTGTCTTGATAAATCAGGGAGTCGTAAGATCGGTTTGTCGACTAGAGCTGCCTTCAGTGTGGTAAACGCACGTTCGCAATTGTCATCCCATAATATTGGATCAGGTTGTCCCTTCTTAGTGAGGTCTGACAACGGGGCGGCTATAGTGTTGTAATTGGCTACGAACTTTTGATAATAGCCACAGAAACCAAGAAATGACCTTACCCTTGATTTGGTGGTGGGCCTCGGGGCGTCTCTGAGTTTAGCTATTTTGTCCTCAGCTGGCATGAGGTGGTTACATTCTACCATGTGGCCTAGAAATTTTAACTTGTCAAATCCTATCATACATTTGGAGGGAAGCGCAGTGAGACCGGTTTCCCGCAACCTTTTTAAGAGAAGCTCAATAAGTTCAAGGTGTTCAGCCCATGTTTCGGTTGCCACTAAGATATCATCAATGAAATTAGAAATTCCAGGTCTCTGTATCGGTTGCAATAACTTCCTCATCATGCGGGTGAAAACGCAAGGGGAGTTGTTCAGACCAAAGGGAACAGTCTGGAATTCAAAATGCCCCTGGGGTGTACTAAATGCGAGGAAAGGGCGGGAACTCTCACGTACTTCAATCTGATAAAACCCTTTGCTGAGATCAAATTTTGAAAAGAAGCGAGCATTGGCTAAATTGGCAAATAAGGTATCAGGGTCAGGCATGGGCTCCGCTTGAAACTCCGCAACACTGTTCAAACGTCTGAAATCTATGCACATACGGTGCGAACCATCTGACTTTTTAACTAATACCACCGGGGCATTGAAGGGAGAGGTAGAAGGGGCTATAATCTTTTGTTCCAATAAGGTCTTGATCTCCTCTTCTATCAGTTTAGCTTCGGCATGAGGAATCTGATAGGGTTTGACTCGAATGGGGGTGGGGTCTATTAGTTTCATAGAAAACTTTTCTAGGTTGGTGCGACCTGGTTTGTCTGTCAGCACGTCGGCATATTTGACTAGCAGTTTGCGCACTTGACCGGCTTGCTGTGGAATTAATTTTGGACATGTGGTGACATCGGCTACTGTCTCATTTGTTTGAAGAGGGCAGGAGGTGAGGGTATTATCAGGCTCGGTTTCCTCCGCGATGGCCAAGGCCAAAATGGGAATATCAGAGGTTGAGCGTTCTAGATACTTTTTGAGTAGATTGATGTGGTACATTTTTTCTTTGATTCCCACTTTTATTTTATAGTTGGTTGGCGAGATTTGGTCAGTGACCACATATGGTCCTTTCCACGTTATCTGCAATTTATTGTGAGATGAAGGGAGTAATAATAGCACTTTGTCGCCAGGGGCAAGTTCGCGTTCCTTGACCCGGCGATTGTAATGATTCGCCTGTTTACGGCGGGCTTTTAAAAGTTGGGAGTGAGCAATGTTTCGGACACACTCCAGGCGGGCTTTTAGTTGCTGGACATATGCATGGACTGTTTTTTCCTCTTGATGAGTACTTTCTTTAGTCCAAGAGCGACGAAGGAGTTCGAGTGGTCCGCGAGGTTGAGTCCCATAAATCACTTCGTAGGGAGAGTAACCTAAACTAGAATGCGGGGCTGTGCGGTATGCGTAAAGTGCTGCGGGTATGTAGGTATCCCAATTGTTGGGGTCTTCGAGAGTGATTTTCTTAAGCATTTCTTTTAAGGTTTTATTGAACCTTTCTACTAGCCCGTTTGCTTGTGGGTGGTAGGGTGAGGTTCGAAGGTGTCGTGTGTTCATTAGCTGTAACACTTCCTTCATTAATGTACCTGTAAACTGAGTGCCATTGTCTGACTGGAGGAACTCTGGGAAACCTATCCTAGTGAATATGGTGAACAGGGCTTCCGCCACGTGTTTAGCATCCATACTAGGCAATGCTACTGCCTCTGGCCATTTAGTCGATTGGCACACTACACAAAGGATATAAGCGTTCCTCTTCCGCGTCCGGGAGAGGGGACCGATTAGATCCACTGACACCCGTTTAAACGGAATGTCAACTACTGGGGTCTCACCCAATGGTACTGGCGGAGTGAGGTGTTTTGGAGCCGTGATTTGGCAGTGGTGACACGAAGATACAAATCTTTTGATGTCTTCAGACATGCCGGGCCAGTAATAGTAGTACTTCACCTTTTGAACAGTCGACGTCTGTCCTTGATGGGCTCCCATAGGAGAGTCATGAGCTATTTCCATTACCTGATTGCGAAAGGCGGCGGGAACCACTACCTGGGGCTTTTCATCTTGATCAGCGCAAGGCTGTCTGTAAAGAATGTTTGCTTTAAGGAAAAAATAAGATTTCCCTGATTCGCGCAAATTTGTTTGGGCTTTTTCTCTAGCTGAATTTAGGGAAGGGTCTTCCTTCTGAGCTTTAACAAAATCTCGGTGAGAGGGCAGAGGCTCTACTGTGGAGTCCACTGTCTCGTGTTGGGCTCGGGTGATGACCGGAGCCACAATCATAGGGGTCTGTGGGGTAGCTAGAAAAACATACTTGCATCCCAAAATAACATCATAAACTAGGTCTTTCATGACCGCTGCATTAATTGTGCCACGGACAAAAGGAGAATTTATGTGAATACGCGCAATGGGAAGATTCTGTGCGGGTGCAGAGAGGGATGGCCCTCGAAGGTTAATAAATTTACCAGTGAGATCGCCGGGCCTTATCCGCGACTCATTAACTATGGAATCGTACTCGCAGCCAGTGTCAAACAGACAGATTGCTGGTTCCCCATTCAGTTCAACCGTGTCTGTTTCTTTGGGGCCATTGTGGCTCCCAGAGGTAGGCGGGGTTTCTAATTCATCAATCAAAGTCACCTGAGTTTCGGACTCCTTGGTGCAAGTGGCTAGGGTTCCCACATTATTCATGGGTGACATTAAGTTTTCCGACGCCGAAGAGTCGGCTTGGACTACAACGGAGGACACGTGGGCCTGTGTGGGGCGGTCTCTCCTCCTATCACTCGGAAACGGGTTTGAGTGCTCTAGGCGGTTGCTCCCTCCATTTGTTTGATGGTAGGGGCGGTGCGTTTGATGATTCTCGTGCTGGGGCGGATGGCGATGTGAGTTTTTCTTATCTATAGGCCCGTTGGGGCGCCCTACCTGGGGTTTATCAAGGCGTGGGCGTGGGGGGTGGGTTGTCAGATTTTCCTCTTGGTGAGCTGTGGCGTAGCGATCCGCTAACTCTACCAATTTGTTAAAGGTACCCACCTTACGTTCGTCCAGGAACACTTTCATTTTATAAGACATATTATGTCTCATTTGTTCTGTTAGGACTAGCTCGGCTAGTCCTTGAAATGTTTTTTCATGCGATGCGAGTTCTACCCATTTGATTAAATATGAATTTAGCCTGTCTGCAAACTGAACATACGTCTCTCCTTCTTTTATTTGTGATTCTCTAAATTTCCTATTGTATGATCTAGCCGTCAATTCGTACTTTATCAGTAGCGCATTTTTCAATGTTTCATAACTGCCCTTGTCATTAGAGGGAAGTTTGTTGTAAACCTCATAAGCTTGGCCTCTTAGAGACTGAACTAAATGTCTAACCCATAGTTCTTTGTGGACATTATGGTTTACAGCTAAATGTTCATACCTATTAAGGTAGACGTCAATGGTCTCTAATGACGGGTCAAAAATGTCAGGTGTGAAAGAGTAGTATTGGGGGGTAAATGAGTCATTTGAGTGCTCTGTTGAAGTTTGAGAGGAAGGAGAATTCGGAGTGCACATACCGGGGGCCGCTAATTCTGCCTGTCTTAACTGTATTACTTTCTCAGCCTCAATTTGGGCCAACCTAATTTGCATTTCTTTTTCTGATTCAATTTTTAACTTTTCTTTTTCTGATTCAATTTTTAACTTTTCTTTTTCTGATTCAATTTTTAACTTTTCTTTTTCTGATTCAATTTTTAACTTTTCTTTTTCTGATTCAATTTTTAACTTTTCATTTTCGGACTCAATTTTTAACTTTTCTGCCTCCCTAAACTCAGCGACCTGTTGCTTAATATATTCTAACATCTCATTACCAGTGAGGTTAGCGGCCTCAGCCTCTTCTCTAGCAACACGTTTAATGCTTACAATATCGGCCATGATATTATAACTTCTAAATTATGCTAAAATGCCAATGATATAACAAAAGTAAAAGGATCACTTACCCTTCAGCCTTCCAAATTTGAATTACAGAAATGCATATCACTAACACACACACACACACTTATAAACTATTCACTAATGTCACTAGAATGTTAGAATGTTTTTAATTCTGTCTTGTGGACTTCGGTAACTATTAGCTGTGTTGTCTCACGGCGGCGTTGAAGCTGATCTACGGTGTCAGGTGGATAAACGTGTAGCAAAGGGTTGTCTACAGGGTTGTCTGGTTGGCAGTTGACACTCTTCAGGTAACAAGCAATGTTCAATGAAATGAGCAGGGTAGGTCTAGTTGACTTTCTTCAGGAGACAGGCAGTGTTTTGTGTAGGGGTTGATACAGGTTGTCACCGGGTTGTCAGGACAGTGGCTTTTCTGTTAGAGGTGAATAAGAGCCCCCAGCAAAAATACAATCAAGCTGGACCGCTTCAAATGGTGCCCAGATTTTAATCACCGGACGAGACCTCAATTATGTAACCCGGTAGTTGTGGATTCGACTCGGTTACACGTGTGGTGGAGGTTTCAACTCACACCCTTGGCTTCGTTGGTCTGGAGGTATCTTTTGAAGTCGGATGGCAGCCTCTACTGTACTTTTGCAAATTTATATTTGACACCTTTCCTCAGACGTGGCTTCGTAAACGTCTAAGTCTAACAAACAATGTCACGTTCTAACCAAACAGTAACCAACGCTGTTGTCTTATGATAGAAAACTGTATGACTTTATTCAATGGTAGCGGAAAATGGCTAGCAGTAATAATACAATGATGAAAGTGAACTATTAGCAGATGCAGGCAATTCATCAACAAAATGCAAAACTTCGTGACTAAACTGGCGTATAAAATGCTGAATCAAACAATCTGAGTAGAACAATATTTACAATAGTTAGATCTGACTTCTAACTAAAATGAAAGTGTGTCTGCTTAAGAGACTGGCGCTAGGACTAAATTTACAGCGAACAGTTTCAACTTATATAGCGGACATGAAGAGGGGGAGTGTAAACTATACCAATGGTTTGACATCTGGTACTAAATTTTGAGATCAACAGAAGGATCTCCCTGGCCTTAGAAAGTCGCCCAATTATGGGCCATTTGCAGAAGGCCAGAGCTATGCATAAAAATGTCAATGTCCACCGTTGGCGATCAGAAAAAAATGATATCAACTGGAATTATATTTCCTGAAACAGTGACAAGATAAGGTAGGAAATATATGGTCACCCAGGAAGGTGGAAAAGGGGGGGGGGGCGAGAGGGCGCGATATTCACGAGACTATGTGACCCTTAATTGCAATCTGGACACTGGTCGTTAAATTCGTACGCCATTCAAAGTTGGAGGGAGATGATTCCTATCTTAACAGGTAAGGGGGGATAACCACGTCGCGGGTGGAAAAGGTGACACGGGAAGGTGGGGGGGGGGGGGGAGGGCGGTATAGTATCATTTTACTTGGCCGGGAAACCCCGCTATATGGGAACAAGGTAATATACTAACATTTACAAACAACATTTATATTTCTAAACCTTCTCTCTCTCTCTCTCTCTCTCTCTCTTACGCTTAATCAAAATAATGTACATATATTCCTAATCCATACATGGTTGTGATGCTAATACATTTGTTATAAACATTGGCAGTTATAAAATTCGGCCTATGTGACGACCGATTCGTTTCCATTCGTCACAAATACATTGCACTTCCGTTTTATTGAATCGCTTTGATTTTCTCATACATGGACCGCTTGCTTTAGTTTTTTATCCGAACATCTTCTTTTTTTTGCAATTCCCGATTCTAAATAAAGTAATTGTCATACAAGTTCCGTTTTTTTTTAAATCGCATTTTTTCGACTTTAAATTTTAAATGAATACTTATAGGCCTATTAATCCTATTATCATTGACTATAATAAGATGGACCGCCTGCTCTATTTTTAGAGCTTATGTTCTTTTTCCGTGCGCACACAACACGGATCTATAAATGTTTCCGCTCTGTACAACTTTCGATTTTAATTTTTCATTGAGAACATCATAGCGATTAAATAAAACGGAACTTTTACACCAATAACTTTATTTGCTGTATAGCAATTACTTTATTTAGAATCGGGAATTCCAAAAATCAGTGTTTCAAGTCATCATATAGCAGAAATACTAAAGCAAGCGGTCCATGTATATTATAGTCTATGATTTTCTCAATGAAAAATTAAAATTAAAATCGAAAGTACTATACACCGGAAACATTTAAGAAACAAGGGGGAGCGTAGAAGTAATTTAAGACAGTCTTATTGGTTGCGCACGGAAAAAAAAGTACATTTAAGCTCTAAAAATAGAGCGGTCCATGTATATTATAGTCTATAATATATCAAATAAGAAATCCTAAAGCTAAAAATAAACGCGCACCATTAAGTACGAAAATAAAAAAACGACATAAAAAGAAAAATGCGAAAACTATTAGAGGTGCATTTAAAACTTGTTCAAAATCGAAACAACAAAAGTGATGACCATCTGCACACTTCCGATGTAAACACCAACACAGCTTACCTTCTACTTTTTGTTATAGGACTTATAGGCTTCTAATTACTAGCCTAGTTCTATTTACAACATGATCTAAAATTAGACGATTTGAATTTAAATTTTTGATAAATTGTTGGTAAGTCATATGCAAGCTGGAAAGAAAAGGAGTAATTTAAGCATCCCTAAAATATGATTAGTAGCCACAAATAAGTAGGCTATAGTATAGTACTACTATAGGTAGTATAGTATAGTCTATAGTTATAGTTATAGTATAGAGTTATAGAGTAGGCCTATGTCCTATGTGATGTCACAGTACTCACACTGTACTCACAGTAATCACAGTATCAGTATGAGTATGTGAAGTATGTGACACGGTATAATTGTGACACTAACTTAACTAACTATGACTATGTCAGTATCAGTATGTCGTATTATTATTTATTATAAAATATTATAGTATATATATATTTTATAGGCCTACTTTATATAGTATTATTTAGTATAGGCCTATTTATTATAGCACATGGCTCATCCTTGCCTCTTATAAGTTTACAGACGTTCCTTCTAGAGAGAAGATTATTACGTCCACTAGGCCCAAAACTCCTGCAGGGCGACAGGGATCCGCCGGTTGCAGGGATAGAACCCGCGACCTGTCAGTTGGTTTTTGGTTGACAGTCCGGTGAACTAACCGCTGGACCAGCCGGCTTCACATATTTATATTAAATATTAAGTTTAAGTTATAGATAGTCAAAGTTCACAGTGTCGCTGGGTACAATTTAAAAGAAGTTCTTTGAGATACATTCATTTAAATTTTAAACCCATTGGTTCTACACTAAGAAACAGTTTGTCTCAGACACTGGGGAATTCTGAGACAAAGGAGTCTATAGGAACAGTTTTAAAAGCATTTCTCCTTAATATTTTAAATATTCAATTAAATAAAAGTATGTCACACATAGGTCACATAGGCTACTTGACATACTCATACGACATACTACAGTCTATTAGTATTATAGTATTCATAGACACTGATGGTAATCCCTGTACCTGTATTGGCTGTATCCTTGAATACAATACATATTGGGCAGTCACTTTTGTTTTCAAATTTCCCATTTACTTTTACTACTTAAATTTTTTTATAGTGATTTTATGATGACCCAACTTGTCATATATGCTAAGCACCAGGGCCAGCCGGCCTCTTGTTGTTACATGTTTCTCTGCAGACTTTTAAAAGCAACTTGTTCAGAATTACTAAGGAAAGTTTATTAACAAACATTTCCTGACTTTTCCCCTAAAAAAACAAAAGTCTTGTTAAAATGTGTGCATTAATTTCTTTCATTACAGTGTTGCTATATTCAGACCATGGATGATGAGAGCCATGCAGATGTACCTCTTCACGCCACACACAGCCTTGTTGGTGAGGTGGAGCCGAAACACTTAGATGATCAGACCCCTTGCTCAGGTTTGTGTATTTGCCAGAATTTATCTAAACCAATTTAAGTTATTGGTGTGGCGTAGTTCAGGTGTCGGGAACCTTTTGTTAATAGTGTGCCAAAAAATTTTTTTTAATTCATTCAGCGTGCCAACATTCTAAAAGTCAACATTCGCCACCAATCAATTTCTTGTTTAAGAGACTTGAATTGAGTTTTCGGGGTCTTTCGCATGCCATTAAAATTAGCTTTCTTTGATCTGAAGCAGTGTTCACACCTTGATAAGACTATTAAATGATGTCAAGTTATCCTGGTTAGTTTAGTCAAGCCATTCCTTGCCTGAATGCCACATTAGAAGAAAGAAAATTTTAATTAATATGTTCTTGGTAAAAGAAAAAGGCTATTAGCTCTTTCTTGGTATTGTATTAGGTTATTGTTTTGTATTTTTAATTTAGAATTTTTCTGATTTGATACCTAATTGAGTTGTTCCAAAAAGTAGGCACCCCTTACTTAAACACAAAACTATCCTACAGATGTCTCCTAGACATAGATATAGATGGGTCCAAACTTAAGGTGCTTGATAATGTGAAATGCTAACTTCTTATTTATTATTGTTTGTATGTTGTTGTTTTTTTGCCAATTGTATGGTATGAGTAAAAATTATCTTTGAATACTAGGTGTATGTACACCCACTGAAAGCATACAGTCTGAAGCCGTTGGTCCCTCTGAGAACCTTGTTGAGCCCCGGATGACCGTGTCCAGCGGCGACTGCCCGGTGCTCGTGCTGGAGAGCCACCCTGAGTCGTTCGTGAGCTTTGTCAAGGCCGTGCACGAGAAGTACAATGAGGACGCAACGTTTGCCCCCGATGCCATCAAGAGCATGATCCTGGTTCCCAAGTCTGGTCCAGTCAAACTGACAGGTGAGAGAACAAAAACTGACAGTTGAGAGAACAAAAATTGACAGGTGAGAGAAAACATTGACAGGGGAGAGAAATAAACTGACATGTGAGAGAGAGAAAAAACTCACAGGTGAGAGATAAAAAAAATGACAGGTGAGAGGACAAAAACTGACATGTGAGAGAAAACATTGACAGGGGAGAGAAATAAACTGACATGTGAGAGAGAGAAAAAACTGACAGGTGAGAGAGATAAAAAAATGACAGGTGAGAGAAAAAATTGACAGGGGAGAGAAAAAATTGACAGGTGAGAGAAAAAAAAAGAAAGATGAAAGAAAAATATTGACAGATGACAAAAAACTGACAGGTGAGATAGAAACAAATGCCAGGTGAGAGAAAAAAATCGATAGGTGAGGAAAAAATTGACAGATTATGGAGAGAAAAAAAACAGACCAGTAATTTCCAGTTGTTGTTTTTTTATAGCCTCAGGGAACATGCTGCTTCCGAGACAAGTCAGCATGAGCGGCTGTAAAATCTCCGCGGCTGGCGACCCCGCACTCATCAGGAAGATGTGCCAGAAGGTGCGTGAGCTGGACTTGATGGAGAACAACATCACCAGCTGGGAGCAGGTAATCAGTAGACAGAAAGTATCGAGTCAAAAATTTGTTATACCTTTGCATTGCTGGGTGCCTACATAATTAGGCCATCAGGTCAGCCTTGTCACATTGAATAATTATAATAATGGTCATTTCTTATAGCACTTTTTTCTATGCTATCAAATTTAGCATGCTCAGTGCGCTCTTGGTGTGAATTGCAGTGGCAGATGTATTATCCAAAGAGAAAGGTCTTTAAGTTCTTTTTAAAAGACTCTCTTGTCTCAGATTCTCTCAGTGTCTGAGATAAACTGTTCCATAGAGAAGGCGACTCTGATTCAAATAAGCACACTCCCAGGTACTTCTTTTTTTGTCCAGCCACACTGTGAGTTTTAAGGAGTGACAGTGATGAAGACTGCAGTTCCCTTGATGGCTCATGCTTTGATATAAGCTCTCGAAGATAGGAAGGAGCAATGCCGTTTATGCATCCGTACGTAACGGACATAATTTTGAATACATTGACATATGGAGCTGTTTAGGGCTTATTAGCCCATCTACCGAGAATAAATTAAAGTTACACATTTAAATGGATGTAACTTGGTTTATTTTGTTTGCTAAAGATTTTTTAAAATTTATGTAGCTGGCTTTTTTTTTGTTTGCTAAAGGTTTTTAAAAATGTATTTAACAGATTTTTTTAAATTGTTTGCTAAAGGCAGACCTGCCAACTGCCAACCCTTCCGATTTCTCTGAGTTTTACAGCTTTTTTACCCCTCATTCCGACCTTCCGACAAAAAACTCCCTTATAACTCCGTTAATTTTTTTTTAACCATTACAAAAATCCGAAATAAAAAATAAATGATGTAGGAAGTAGATAGTTTAGATTATACCACTTTAGTTTTTTCTTTCGTACTTCCGTTATTGAAAATGCGTTGCAGGCTGATTAATTTCATGGTTTGCACCGTAGGCCTACGCTAATATTTAGTTTTTTGTGTTAAAACATGGCCGCCAAAGTCTGATTACAACTTATATTTTCATAAAAAAATGTAGCGATTTAAAAAACAACCTGTTATATTAAAAAAAAAAATGAATTTCTACTAGGACTGATGCAATGTCATATTTAAGACATTTGAAGATATCTTTTCATAATTTTTGTGTATTATTAAAGTGGGCATTGATTTCTTTGCTCTTTAGGTTTTTAACATCATTGAATGCATTCCACAACTGACATTTTTAAACATCACCAAGAACCAGCTGACTTCAGAAGTCCCAGACCTAAGCGGTCAAACACTGCCTTGTTTGACTCACCTGGTTCTGAACAACACTCTCATCACCTGGGAAATCCTTTTGAAGCTGCTGGACATTTTTCCCAGGTGATCATGGTTGTTTAGTTGACATTTTGTTACTGCTATTTATTTTACTATTGTCATTCCATTTTATGCTCTTTTTGTTTTCAGTTTGGAAGAGCTTCACCTGAGCCTCAATGGGTTCGAGTCTGTCGACTTGCCCCCGCCAGCTCCTCTCCTGGCTTCCTCCGTGCTGACGCCACCGTCGATGCCATCCTCCGATGTCCTGATGACCTCCTCCGACTCCCTGTCCTCCACCCACTCGTCAGCCGCCCCAACCTACCCCTCCCTCCAGAGGCTCTACTTCATCGGCAACAAGGTCACCAGGTGGTCCGAGGTCAGCAAGCTCGGGGCCTATTTCCCCAACCTCACCTTCTTCCTCCTGTCGGAGACCGACATCAAAACCTTTGAGGGCGCAGATGCCGTCGGGGACTGTTTCCCCAGCCTCCGGACTCTTGGGCTGAACAGGACCCTCCTGGAATCCTGGGAAGAGGTGGAAAAGTTGCGGCTGTTTTCTTCGCTGACTGATGTCCGCCTAAATGGAATTCCTTTTCTTGAGGTCAATACTGTCTGCAATTCACATAGATTTTATTAAATTAAATTATACTTTTGATATATGCTTTTTTTTTTATGAAAACCAGTATTTCCCATACTCTTTCGGTCCATTTAATCCTTAAGCTACACTTCTTTATTTTGACTTAGCCACAGCAATGAAAAAGTTCAAGATTTTATTTTAAAAAAGTATTTCTACTTTTTTTTTTTAGAACCATGGCTCTGATTTTAATTTCAAAGATTTTAAGTCAAGTTTTAATCAAGGTCCTGGGTTTGAAACGTGATGAAGGCTTAAATGGAGGGTGTCCCTGAGTCCACCAAACTCTGATGGGTACCTGACTTTAGTTGGGGTGAAGTAAAGGTGGCTGGGCATTGTGCTGGACACATCCCCTAGTATCCCGTGGCCACAGAAACTGGTGAACGCTGCTTCACCAGCCCTATGATCATTTTGGTCTGACGGGATATTTTACTTTACTTAATGAATGACAAACACACAGTATCAAACTGACAATAAAATACAAATGTGATAATCCAATTTAGAATTCCCTGTTAAAAAAAATTGTTTTTCTTATCAGGCTTTTCCAGAGATTTTTAGGAGGCAGCATACAATAGCCCTGTTGCCAAACATCACAAATTTAAATGGGAGCAGGATCGGGGAAACAGAAAGGGAAGATGCGGAGAGAGCCTACATCAGGCTGCACTTAGACAAGGAGGAAAAATCACAAAGGTAGCCTCTTGAAACAGATGAATGGACTTTAAGCGTCATCTTTGTCTTTTTGTTTTCATTACAAAATACAACAATGCTTATTAATTTGCCAAAAATATTAGATGGGGAGAACCTAAGAAAGCAATGCTTAACCCTTACAGTCCCCGGCGCGAATATAGCGGAACTGAAAGCAGCATAGATAGAAGTAGGTCGGTGCGGGAAGGGTTAACATAAGTCAGTAGATTACCAAGCTATGGGGTACGGTAGCTTAGCAGCAGCAAACTGCGTTGTTGTACCCAGGGTCCCGGCTCAAATCCTGGTGAAGGCTAGGACTTATTCCTGTGTCTTGAGGGTGTCCCTGAGTCTACCCAGTTCTGACGCGTATGGGACAGTGGTTTGGAATAAGAAAGGCAGCTGGGCATTGTGCTGGTCACAGTTCCCATTCGTATGCTGTGGCCACAGTAACTTGTGAACGATGCTTCATAAGCCCTATGGATCAAATTGGTCTGGAGGTTAAAAATCTTTATTTATATCCTGCTTTACGAAGAGTTGGCAGTTGGCTAAAGGAAAAGAGCCCAGCTTTGCCTGTGGTTTGAAGATGTCTAAAAAAAGGGATATAATTCTTGCGCACATCCACTAAAAACACATGAGTAATGCGCCTCCTGGTGGGCGGCAGTGGGCAGCAGTGGCCACCCTTGCAGAAAACAACAAAGAGAAGAGAGCCAGGAGAAAGATAAAGGGAGACAAAGAGACCATACCGTCATCCATTCATGAGGGATGGATGCCATATATATCTATCTCTTTGTACATATTAGTTTTATACATGTATATAAGATGGAAGTTAAAGAGCTTAATTTACATTTCTAGACAGCCGAGCTAGAAGCTAAAGAGTTTGAGTTTTAACCAGTAGACCTACAAGTCCCAATGGTTTTTATTATATTTACATTTCTATTAGATATCATGAGCTGGTGAGGTTGCATGGCAAAGTTGACCCCCTGGCTAAAGTTGTGCTCAAACCCAAGACACACATTCGACTCAAGGTAAGAAGATCACCCAATCGGTTAAACAGGCTCATTCTCCTATTTTTATTGGTCTGTTCACCAAGAGGTCAAAGTTTAAAGGTTGAGGGTCTAGGCACATAGCATCAAAATTTCATTAAGAAGGTTTTGAAGGATGCTGAAGGGTAGTTATATGTCTACCACCCAGCTCTGAGAGACACCTAACATCAGAAAATAAAAGATGGCCACACAATCTTTTTGTAGATTCTGGCCAAAGAAACTGCAAACTCTGCTTTACTAACCCCATGCATGAAAATGGACTCAAAAAGATGATTCTTAGGGCTGTTTTTTTATATCTATAGGCCTATATTTTTCACAGCTGTTTCCAAATTTCTAATTACTTGCTCAAGATTAGAAACCAGGATAAGAGCACTACAAATTTGAATTTAAAGACACATTTTGACTTCGCTAACTCTTATTTTAAAATCTGGCAGCTTTCCTGATATTGATGATGAACATAAGGACAAAAACAATTCTTTTGCCCCAAAATGCAACATTTCCTCACAGTCATTTCACGATTTTTTAATGTTTTGAGGAAACTAAACAGGGTCTCCACAGTAATATAAAGAAGAAGAGTGTCTGTAGCATATTCTTCTTCTTCTATTAGCCTGTCTGCAGAGCTGTTCGCTCTCTTGCAGTCAATGCCAGACAAACATATTTACATGTATTTTTCTGTAACATATAAGATAAGATTGTTATAACTAACTGACACTATTTTGGACCATCATGTTTATTTTTAGATTCGCGTGGAAGATGCCAACCAAGAGCTGCTGAAATCTGATGAGCTGGACGTGGACGTCACGCAGACGGTGAGGGACCTGAAAAAGGCGCTGAGCAACGTGGCCGGCCGCCCGGCCTCCAAGATCCACCTGTACTACCTGGACAGTCAGATCAACATGGGGCCGGACAAGCTCAGGTTTATGGACAAGAAGATCTTCTCCTACAACATGAGGGACGGCGATGAA
Organism: Anisus vortex; assembly: GCA_949126835.1. NCBI lineage: Eukaryota > Metazoa > Mollusca > Gastropoda > Planorbidae > Anisus > Anisus vortex. The sequence goes on from OX421503.1 coordinate 37,167,887, forward strand.
ATCATTGTTGAATGTTTCGATTAGACGATTCTCTTTCTGGGTACGCACGTTATTGGTCAGCCCTGGTGACCCAGATTACCATAGCAGAACACAGCTAAACCCTTATTGGGTTATTTTTTTCTAGTCCTGCTCTTTAAAAAAAATTCACATCAAGTATTATACAGTCTTAACCAGGTATACGTTTTTGAATTAGTTACATTTGGCAGGAATTCTCTGAAAATGTGTTCCAACTGCAAAGTCTTTTTAACTTAAAAGTAAATGAAAGCAGACCAACGTTAGGTGTAGCTCTGACCTTAACTTAAACCTTCAGTTTAAATGGAAACTTTCTATTTTGTGTGGGACCATTTTCTGATAATGCCAGATTACCTAACTTTACAAGTTTAGTCTAATCAGTTTTATTTACCGTCTGTTGACGATATTTTCCCATACTTATTTAACCCCCTGAACTCATTTCCAAATATATGTTAAACAACTATTTGAAGTATTTTTTTAAAAAAAAAAGCAGTTTTAACTGCAACCTCTAGAACGCAGACCAGTAGTAAAAGCCATAGGACTCATGCGAGAGGTGGTTTGCCTTTGATGCAGTTCAGCTGCATGCACCCATAAAGGGTTAATGGTGCCATAATTTGTGAGCAGTATTTATTTACAAGACATTGTCATTTCAGTGTATTTGTAAACCATGAAATCTTTTTCATTTATATATAATATCAACTTTTTTAATTCAACGTAACGTGGTGACTTAGAAGTAGAAGTCAGCGCACCACATGATTATTTCTTAGTAAAGCTAGTATTTTTTAACAAGGTTAGTAGATTGTCCCTCAGTCTACACAGCTCATAAGGGTACCTGACATTAGTTGGGGGGAAAAGCAAAGGCAGCTTGTAACTGTGCTGTCCACACAATCTTCCTATATATGCCATGTCCACAGAAACTGTTTAACAGTGCTTAAATTGCCCTATGGGCCAACTTGGTTTGAAAGTAGGGATACTTTACTCTTATATTGACTTGAATAAAAAAAAATTTTTACATGATTCCTACTATTTTACTAGTTATACTAAATTTTAATATTAAAATATCTAATGATGTACTCGCAAAGTAACAACCTGATATTTATATTAGTTCAGAATTTTTTCATTATTTTTACTTAACCATAAAAATTTCATAAATATAAGCTAAAATAGTTTGTACTATGAGAGAAAGAAAAAAAAAACACATCCAAATAGTTTGTTAATAAGACTTATGAATTTAATATAAACTTTTAAAGTGTTGAATATTACATCTGGCAGACTGCTATGTTTGTTTCATGATTTTGACAATGCAAACATTTGTTGTAAAACAATTCCTAGTCAAACCCCTTATTTGTAAAACATTTTTGTATGACTGCAGCCATTGTAGTTGAGTTTCTACCCGTTAAACTACACCAGTTAGAAATAGGCTTAAAGATGTTGTTAGTTTCACGTGATATACATTACTGTCTTAGTAATACAAATAAGTTTCTTCTTTTTTTTTTTGCAAAACTATTTTTATAATTAAAATGATTTCATTGAAATAAAAGCATCCATATCATAAACTGATGAAAATCATTGCTATTTTTGTATGAGTACAGACAACAAACTGTAGAGGAGGGAGGCATAGTCTGAAGTCTACTGAAAATATTGTCGCAAATAGATTTCAGTATAATTACTTGTATGGATTGCCTTGACTTCATTCAAAAGTCACTAACAATATTTTACAGGGTTCTACACTTGCTGGATAAAATCGCCCAGAAAAAATGCTTGCCTTGTCTCTGTTGTTGTTTTTATCAACAAACTATGGTGAAGTTTAGGAGTAGACAACTTTGTTTAGAAATATCCTAACTAGCCAAACTCTTAATTTCATTATCAATTTAGCTTCCGTTTTCTTTTTTGTGTGTGTGTTGTCTTGATGTTATGAAAAATTCTACACCCCCAGCTGGTTTTTAACTGCAACCAGATACATGAATAGATTGTTCCCTTGTTTTCTTTCCCCTCAACTGTCTATTAGCTCATCCACTAACTATTAATGTATGTACTAGTTGTATGTTATGGTTGTTATGTCTTTATTACAAATTGCATAATTTGCTTGCATACTTTTATTTTTTTTTCTCTAAGCATTCAAAACCTTGTCCAGTTTCAAACCAAAATCGATGTATAAAATTTTTTCTTCCATTTGCCCCCTCTATCATAATAATAATACACTCCTTGCCTGTGATGATAGAGTTTATGTGGTCTACACCTTGTTGATGTTGATCATGATCTTTGTCCATTGGTTTCTATGAGGACCATCCTTTGTCAGAGTTATATTTGCTTGTGGGTCCGGAGATGGCTGATAAGGCCTATACTTGCCCGAATGTGTTGGCCGCAGTGGAAGCACAGATGCATGGATTGATGGCCGGTAGTAGCAGAGTTGTCTTTACTGGATTTTCTGAGATGTCGTTTTTCAATTGCGACCCTTCCCCTTTTATCTTTGTGGGCTGCTACTCCAGTTAAGGTCATGTTGTGACAAGAGGATTGGTCCTCAGCCAGGCTTTCCCAGTTGTTAGGATCGATTTCAAAGTATTTTAGGGAGGCCTTCATGGTGTCTTTAAATCTTTTCTTTTGCCCTCCTCGTGATGCTTTCCTGTGACTAGTTCACCATAGAAAATCTTCTTGGGTAGTCGTCCTTGTTAATGATCAAGGCATCACATATTACATGGAAGTCCAGCATCATTCACTTCCTCTGAATGGACTGAAGAGCCAAAAGAATTGTTTTGCAATGAATACTTAATAAATAACAACATTTCAGGCAAGAGGCAAATAAAATTCCCCATTAAGCTTTTTAAGTTTTGAGTCACTGCTGGAGTCTTCCATAGCATTCCTTTTCTTTTTGTTTAATTGTGCCAACTATCTGTGAGAAACTGGTGTGTCTATTTGTTTTAAAAAACATATATTATGTACATTTTTAAGCTACTGTACTGCTTCGTTGCAAAGATAAAGAAATGATTGTTCCCTTTTCTTCTTAAAATGGAATGATCATATATTCTATCTAACTTTTGTAATAATTATAAATGTTTTATTTTCAATATCGACACACACATAAATAATATACACACAAGTGATAACAAGTGTTTGTGGAGAAATCGTTTTGATTAAATAAATGTGATAGCCATATTTTACCACAAAAATTATTATTTTTTATTTTTATGTTAAAAAGAATTCAAAATATAAACAGATTTTTTTTATATTTCAGTGCATACAATTTTTTTCTGGTTTAAGTTACTGCCAATGAACTTATATATTGTTATGATTTACCCATGATAACTTACAGCCTTTGACAGTTAGCTCCATCATGGTTGTTTATGAAGACAAGTGAGTAATTACATTTAAAAATGCGATGAGCTGAATTTCCACAGATCCACTCTATTAATTATTGTGATAAATCAAAAACTTTTTTTTTTACGAAAGCATATTTTTTTCTTATTTTATAATTATACATTTATTTTTTTATACTGTGTGATTTTTCTTTGTTTTGTTTTTATATACTATTTGTTCTTTTTTTTTTGTGTGGAGAAAAACTTAGGACAGCGTTCACCAGTTACTGTGGCCATGGCATACTAGGGGATCGTGTGGCCAGCACAAGGCACATCCGCCTTTACTTTACCCCAACTTATGTCAGGTACCCATCAGAGCTGGGTAGACTCAGGGACACACACCCTAAAGTCGTGGGGAAAAAATCCTACAAAGATTACCTTCCCCTTGCAAGCATATAGCACTGAGAGTGGCCTGTTTCACTGTGTCACAATGCCCAGCCAACTTGACTTTCTCTCGCAGTTGGTTAATTTGATTTTTTCAACGAGTTTGAAATTTCTTGAAGACAGTGTCAGTAAGGATCCCTTTCAGGCCATTTAGATTTGCAGGGTAATTCAAGCATCATTTCACTGTGGCCTTGTGCCAGTGTTTGGCTGTCGTACCAAAGGTCCTGGGCTCAAATCTTGGTGAAGGCTACAATCTGTTTCTGCGTCTGGATGGTGTCCCTTGAATCTACACACATTCCTCTTGTATGCCTTTGCCACAGAAACTTCGTTTAAGTGATCCTTGCATACTTAGCAAAAAATTAAAAATAAACAGCAGAACCTGTTTTTTTTTCCAATATTAGACTATGATGCCATATTTTCCTTATTTAAATGCATATATTTCCACTTTTTTGAAACTGTCAGTTCGATTTTTTTGCCATTCAACTATATATCTGGTTTGATCCAATGTGCCGAGAACTGACAACTAGTAAAAAAATAAAATAAACAACCACATTTATGGTGTACAGGTAAGCGAGTGTACAAGTACAAATGTACAACTCTTGCCGAAATCTAAAAGTTTTACAAAATGTGTAGCTCATTATATGCATATCACATATACACAGAACTTTGTTAAATAAATAGTTTTTTTAAGCAAATTATATTTTATGAAGCTTAAATTATGTTCTTTTACTACACTAAGTAAGTAAATGTGCTATTGTATTTGTTTCTATATAAGCTAATCAGTTTTATGATTACCTAATTTAAAATTATTTTGTATTAAATTCTGAACTATGATTTTATTTTTGATGCATATTTTGTACATTCATAAAGAACCCGATGACTTACAAAATAAAAACATATATTGGTTTTAAATCTTTTAGTTTTGTGTAATTTATAACACATTGATCTGTTGTATTTCTTAGTACTTAAGTTTTACAATTCATAAGACATTGATCTGTTGTATTTCTTAGTACTTAAGTTTTATAATTAATAAGACATTGTACATTCGGCCGTAACATTACAATTTGGATATCCCAATTACAGTATTAAAAATCTTTGCTATGTAACCTATTGCTCAAACTTTGTTCATCTTGGAAAAATAACATACAACATTGTGGATGTGGCAAAGTAGATTGCAGCTGTAGAAGACCTGCAGCACTGTCTTGCTTTACTTTCCATCAGCCTCTATGTGTCTCTTCTAGTTTGACCAATAAGTACTGTCACATCCTAGTTGTTAGTGCCCAGTCCTTGGGGCAGGTTCCACTAAAAGGTCTACCACTCATCATTTTCATCAAGGCTTAAGATAAGGACCTCAGATAATAACCCTCAGCAGATAACTAGAAAAAGCCACAGTTTGAATACCCTGGTTAGCTCAGTGGGGTTGTTCCTCTTTTGTTTGAGAATTGTTCTCAATGTCCACCTAGTTACCTAACTTAAGAGAAAATCCCGGCAGAAGCATTGCGCTAACCAAACAATCAATCACTGTAGACTCCTATGAATAAACACTCCCTAAGAACTGAATTTTGTTCAAAAAGAAAACACCTTCTGTTATAGTCTAAGGGGAATAACTCAGTTAATCAAAATGTAATCACGAATTATTGCCGTTGAATGAATGATTGTTGTATTGTTAAGTCGTAGTTGTCATGTTTAAGTCTTGCAATTGAAAATGAGCGGAAGTTTCGAGAGATCATGTGACGAGAAAGATATAGAAGTTAGTCTCCTGTTAGCTCTGGTCGAAGAAAGAGATATGTGAAAGACAAAATATAAACTGGACTTAGAGTTGTTGAAGTGTTAGAACGTTTGAACGTTATGAAAATTTTTTCCATAAACCTGGAACTAATGATTTTATTCTATATACATGGATGTTATAATGTGAATTAAATGTTATTTGTGCCGCAATAACTGTGTCAGTGAATATATATAAATTGAACTAAAAGTAAGTAGCTACAACTTACTACACTTACATTATGAAACGAAGAGACTGGTGATAGACAATTTTATGTTGATTGATGGTTACATGTAAAATAAACCATTAACACCTTCCATTCCTGTCCTTAAGAAAACTTCCTTCTCTAATAAAGTAAAAACTGGTACAGGTGTCCCTAAAGTGTGTATTGTTGCACCCTGGTGTCTCTACAAACAGTTGTGGAGCTTTCTTAATTATTCTGTTCATTTAAATTTAATTCGGTTGTTAAAATTCAACATTGAAGTTACAGATCTGGAAACTTTATTTTTCAAAAAAGGTGGGAAAAGTTTGGCAACCACTGGCCTTAATGATACCGGATATAGATTGTATAAGTAAAGTACCCGTTGGACCGAATTGATCCATTGGTTCGATGAAGCAGCATTCACCAGTTTCTGTAGCCACAAAATACTAGGTGATTGTGTGGCCAGCACTGTGCACAGCCGCTTTTACTGTACCCCAACTAAGGTCAGGTACCCATCAGAGCTGGGTAGACTCAGGGACACCCTCCAGACCTGGGAAAAAATCCTAGCCTGCACCAGGATTTGAACCCGGGAGCCTCGGCACGCCAGTCGAACGCGCTGCTGCTCGGCTACCATGCCCCATAGATAGTATGCCTGTTAGTGTTAGAAAAAAATAATGTATCAATAAATTAAGAAAGAAATTTTGTTTGAAAAATGAAAAGCTACCTTTATTGAACCTCAGTATATAAAAGCACAATATATAGTACCAATAAAATCAATAGAAAAATAAATCACTGTTTTTTTCATATTATTGAGGAAAACAAAATTGCTATGTTAAAAAGTACCAAAATGTCTAATACTTTACCGGGAAAGTTTGGTTTAATATTCTTACATTGGGTTGCACTTCAGATTTCAATTATATGCGATTGACATTTAAAAAAAAAAAAAAAACAACTTCAATTTTATGTTATAGATATGGACTTGGGATTTTAATCATTTATGAGTGCCGAGTGAAGTCAACATAAACAACACTTCAACATGCCAAGTCACTTTTTGTATTACAAATATTTTTGTTTTTCAGTTTGACACTTATAAAACCACTTTATTCATCCAAAATGTGGATTTTTTCCCTGTGTTACGGGGTCTCCACAATACAATAAAGAGGAAACAAAAAAAACACACCTAGTATTTAGGCCTATAAAAAAAATTGTTGAGTATTAGAATAAATACAGCATATAATAATTTTACAACGTTAACAACTTGTAAACAGTCAAGGGAAATCATACAGCTCATTTTCTAATTTAAAAAAAAAGGATTTGTTGTTGGCAGTATTGTTAAAATACTTCAAAACCCAAAAGGGTTTCAGTTTGTCTGGAAAACTTAAAATGGGGCTTTGTTCCAGTGACTTGAACTATTTGGTTAAAATAGTGGGTGTTGTGCCAGCCACATTATCCCCTTTATAACTCAAATTGATAAAACTCATGTTTTAAACCACTCACAGAAGTATGAACTTTTACTAAAAGCAAGCTAAGTGTACATCACCAAGAAATACTAAAAAAGCTCAAGAAATTTTTTTTTTTTTTTATATTCAAATAATCTCAGGAGGCAAACTTCAATGGATGCCAGCATTCTTAATTTCAGCTCCAGCTAGGTGGGAATTAATAATAATTAATAAAAATAATGGTAGAGAATTTATATAGCGCTTCTATCCATGCTATTAAAATATAGCATGCCCAGTGTAATGTAGAATTTTCATTGGTACCACACAGCTCCAACTATATGAAAAACCTAACCTTAATTCCAAACTTGATTCCTATTAAAATCACAGACATTCTCTGTCAAGGCAAGCCTCAGGTGCCATATATTCTTGCGTTGCCTGAACAAACCAAGAAAACCAGTAACTTAATATAATTTGAACTAAGAAAAATGCAGGACTAGACTCAAACCACGGATGAGTGTAGGACGCAGTAATTGTCTTTATAGAAGGCGCGTCTGTAATATAAAAAATAAGATAAGTGATCGCTGCTTCGCAAGTGTCATTGAGGAACAACGTCAGAGATACTTGACCAGAATCCCTGCCCAGCATTACCTAGCAGCACTACCTATCTGAAATTTTTGACAGCCACAGAAGTTCATAGCTGCAAAAATACTGCAAACTCATTCCTTTGTTAAAGGAAAATGTATGCTGCTCACATTTCTTATTTTTACTCTAAAATCATTTCAAAACTCATAAATGTTCCTAAGCTTGAAACAAACCACAATCAGCATACAAGTATAAGTTACATTGTAACAAAAGATTTAATATTGAACATTACGGATGTTGATTTTTCCTGACTAGTTCAAGGTACTCATTCCGTGTTTGAATGTCACTTTGAGGGAGATAAAGAGCTTGAATTTGTTAATCCATGTAAATTACATAGTTACACAAGCAAAGCAGAGACTGGGTGGTTGAGTGGTTAGTATACCAGACTATCAACATGACGACCCGGGTTCTAGCCCTGCAGCCTACCAATCCCTGCCGCCCTGCAGGAGTTTTGAGCATAGGATGTAATAATCTTCTGTCTAGAAGGAACGTCTGCAAACTCTTAAGTCAGCAGAGAAGGATAAGTAAATAAGCTACTAATACTAAACTACAATGGCAAAAAGATCATTTTCAAACATCTCTGATTAGAAAATATAGAAATAATGTAAGCAAAGTGTAGACATAAACCATTATAAGGCCTTACATGGATCTTTGATTGAATGCAGATTACAACATTACATGTTTAAAAAGCCAGGGAAAGCCATTTACCATCTATCAAATGTCTATAAAATGTTTATAACATAAGACTTAACATAGATTTGTAAAAAAAATGTTAAATATTCTCATCTCATTCACTTGATTAACACCTTCAGCTTTCTGAGGTAATTTCTGACTTCTGACACAATGAAATACAAAACAATAACCCCTTCCCGTGTTCTGTAATTGTTCTGAGTTGCGGGGTCTGTTTTGAGAAAGAGGAAACAACACTCTTCAAAAAAGTTATAGGCAAAGGAGAGAATTTGTGTCTCTAGTAATTTTATTCTATGAGCTGAGGGCAGTCCTGGAAGCTACGGAAACCACAGAAAACTTTCCCACTATTTGGCCAAAGTTTTAATGGCTGAAAGTTGTAATTATTTCATTGCATGGTTGTTTTTTTTTCTTTTAAAAAAGGGGGCAGGAAACAACCCAAATAAAATCACAGGGATAGAAAGCAGAAACCTAGCTAAGGGAAGTAATGTGTGTGATAATCTTTAGGATATACAACGAAACAGAAAATTAAAAAAAAAAAAAAAAATATACAATAAAAGCAAATGTTGAAAATAAACAAAATAGATAATAGAATAGAATGGAATAAACAAATGAATAAAATAGATAATTAAGCCAAGAGCAGATGATGCAAAATAGATTCATTTGATTGGCTAACCAATATGAATTAAAATGTTATACCACTTAGACTGGTTGCTTAATGTTAAACATAATACAATGTTAATAAAGTGCTGTAAAAAAAAATTTAGTTTACTTTGAAAAACTAAACAGGAGTATTGTGGACAGCCCAATGTTTAGCCTTTACCAACACAGGTCAGGTGCCCATCATAGCCAGGTGACACTGGAGGCTGGAGAATAAACTTTGACCAGTCAAGGATTTGATCCCAAGATACTTGGTCCCCCAAAGGTTTTTCTTTTATTCTGGTCCATAAGGGCTAGTGAAACAGTGTTCCTCGGTTATTACTGCATACACAAGGATCGTGTGTTCAGCACAGAGCCCAGCCACCTTTACAAAAACCCAACTAACGCTCCGGCACCAATCAGAGCTGGGTAGACTCAGGGACACCCTCCAGACCCCAGGAACAAATCCTAGCCTTCACCAAGATTTGAACCAAGGACCTTTAGTATGGCAATCCAAACATACTGCAGACTAGACCACTGGGGCCACTATGGTGTATATAACTTCATTTTTTTCATTTATTCAAACTTCATGTCCACTACAAAAACAAATCAGATAAAAAACTAAAATAAAAAAAAATATTAAAGATAAAAAAAAAATACCATATTGTGGAATTATATTTTGGTCTGAACTAGAAGTTTAAGCCTGGAACATTTTTTTTTTAAATTCTCATATCCTTACACAAACTGCTCCTTACACTAACTGCTCCTTACACTAACTACTCCTTACACTAACTGCTCCTTACACAAACTGCTCCTTACACTAACTGCTCCTTACACTAACTGCTCCTTACACTAACTGCTCCTTACACAAACTGCTCCTTACACTAACTGCTGTTTTATCAACTCACCCTCAGCCAATGTGATCCCTCAACAACAATTGTTTTTTTCTCCACATTACGACAACAATAAATAAATAGACACTATCATTTCAATGATGTCAACAACCTCAATTGAATAATTTCAATAAATAAAACACACAAATTGTACTTTTGTAGAAAAACGGCAAACAGTTTACATTGACATGATTTTTAAAAAAACAAAGGGATAGACAATAAATAATCTCGGAGTTTGTGTTCTGATGCTCTGAAATATTCACCCATCACTGATATAATCAGGATGTGTAAAAAAAAGTTCATTTATTGAGAGGATTGAATTGAAACAACAACACATTAGAATGGGGCATGTTGGACGAGTGGCAGCACGCTTGCCGAAGGTCCTGGGTTCGAATCCCGGCAAAGGCTAGGATTTTTTTTCCCTGGACTCGAGGGTGTCTTAGAGTCTACCCAGCTCTGATGGGTACTTGACATTAGTTGGGGCAAAGTTAAGGGCCACACAATCACCTAGTATGCTGTGGCCACATTAACTTGTTAACCTAAAAATCAATTTGTGATGCAACCCCACGGAATAGTACTGAAGTCTGCAAAATAGGATATTTAGTTTTAGGTGTTGAATAATAGCTAATTCATTTATCTACATATTCGTGAAAAAATCTTTAAAATCCATTAATTAGTTCAAAAGTTATTCAAAATTACATAAGTAAAGGTAAGGGAAGTCCTTTTGGAGAACAATCAAAAAGAAAAAAAGTAAGATTTTTAACATTTAGCATTGAAAAAAGATAATTAATTATTTCCAGGACAAACACATATTAACCAATCGTCATGAAATTTAACAAACATAATCATAATGAATTAATACACAAGCTGTTAAAGTTTTAAATGTTTTAAGTAATATTTATTATATTTTTAAACAATTTAATGTTTAGAGGACATTTTGCGTGATTTTATACAAAAGCTGCATAAAAACACTTTTTTGAGTAATTTCACAGCCATACGTTAGGGCAATCAACATTACAAATCAATAATAATCTAAAAATCGACCTAGGACCCTTTTCTTCACATTTTTTGCATTTATTAAAAATCAGTTTTACCGTCTTCCGTACCGGTTCGTGGGGTAGCGTCACATTTGGTCCGACGGGATTACCTTTTGGTATTAAAGTTTTTTTTAAAATTAGAAAATTGATTAAAAGCCAATGACAATATAAATATTTATAAGGAAACAGAGTAATCATTTATCCTTTATTTCTTTGCAAATAAAACAACACTTGTGTATACCTCCAGTGGTATAGAACAGATTTAGGACACAATGAAAGGTTGCGATGCTTACTAAATTATGCTACCTTTTGACTATTTAAAAAAAAGTCTTTTTTTTTCTTACAAAAGTAGTAGATCTAGTTATAATTGTAATTGTAAAATATTGCTTACAGTTCAAGTGTTTACTTTAAACTTTAAAAATGACCAACTCCCATCCTCCCTCCTCTAAAACATGGGCCTTCTATATTTCATTAGGTCAGTTCATACTCTAAATTACTATAACCGAGAGAAATGTGTTGTGTCTGTGTGTGTGTGTGTGGGGGGGGGTGTTGTTGTTGTTACAAAACATTACATCACAGATGAAGGCAAAGGGAGGCTAATGCTGAACTCAATGGTTTTTTTTAATGAACGGTGTTAAGTACCACTGACTAGTCCAGCGGCATAATGAAACCATAAAAACACATCCATGCTATTACTAAAATTTATCAAATACAAGTTATTGTTTTTTTTTAACTCATCCATAAAATTTTTCTGTGCGTCATTTTGATAGGTAGAAAAGTTAAAAAAGTATTAAAAAAAACACTTTACATCAGGCTTGAACTCACCTTCTCTAAAGTGAGAAAATGAGCCAAAATCTCATGAGGTTAAACCAGTGAATTGGTTAAACAAGAAAGTTCAACTGAACAGGTAAGAGTAGACAGGTCAAATTCAAGTTGGTAAAAAAAACTCTTTAATTCAACGTTTAAAAGCATTTTATTTCAAATGAAACACTGGAATGATAAAAGCATTGTTCATTAGAAAAAAAGGTTTAAAAAAAAAAAGGTAATTGATAATTAATTCTTGCAATCAGGATCTTAATAAAACAATTTACAATAACCAAACTGTTCATAAAAACTAAATTTATATCATGAGGTTTGACAGAATATATTATACACATATATATATATGCATGGTATAAAACATTAACTATAATTGAAAATGTTTTCTTTACGCAAAGAAGAAAAGGGCAACGTTAATCAGTCACCTATTTGTTATTTTAATGTCCTAAAGTGTATACATTTTAACGGAAAGAAATTTTTTTATAAAAATATAAAATGAAGAACATAATAGAAGCACAATTTAATTTGAATAGCCTGCACCGATTATAAGACGTATGTCATCCAAAAAATATGAGAACTGTTGAAGTTTCACAAAGACACACTTTCTGGCCACAAAAAATCAAGAAGATCGTGATACCGAATCATTTGTCAATTATAGGTCGCAAAGGTAGTTTGATATTTCTTACCTCTGGTCAACAAGACACACAAAACAAAGCAAGATTATAGCGCCCGAGTGCTATAACAAGGAGCCAGGGACGCTAGACCGGGAACCCAGGAACCAGAACTCCATCCAGTTCCTCAGCAGGCCGTGGCTGTGGGGGTTGTTCCTCAGGAAGAGGCCGCACCTGGCCTGGCCCTGGCGGTGGGCGTGGGCCAGCTCGTGGGATGTCACGTTCTGGCTGATTAGAACGATCTGGTACAGCAGGCCGACGAGCATAAAAGAGGAGGCGATGACACAGTAAATGGCAGTGACAAAGCAGATGGCAGTCCTGTGGGAATAAGGAAATACATAATGTGTGCTATTAAGGCATTGATGAGTTAAATCAAAATGTCTAAAAATCATACAACACAAGCAAGTTGAACAATGAAAGAAAAATGATTAATCACAGAAATTTTGATGGGCATACAACTGTCGATGAGGGAATAAATAAATGCACTGGTATAAATGATAATGATAGCTCCGCAGACTACTTCTTCCTGCAATAAACTGCTTAACATTATATCTCATTTTTTGTATGCCTGAACAATAAAGTAAATTTCTTCTTTTTTATCTGCTTTCAGGTTTGACATCTTTTAGTTTTGGATTCACAGTGATGAAATTATTTTCAAGGTGGAGTATAATTCAATTTAAATTTAACTGTAGGCACCAATATATCAAAATCACATCTATGATAAAGATTTGTTTTACATGCAACAACCAGCAGTCATCACTGACAAATCTTTACATGGCTTATGACCACATCATCTTTTTTAAGTATGAGCAGCGACAGTGGAACCTCCTTGCTGAATTGGCTGCGGCTGCTGTCCGCCAAGGTGTTTTCCAGTCAGCTTTGGCCACATAGCTACATTCATTTTCTCATAGGAGAGCCCCTCTTTCCCATGGCCGCATGTTTTTTTGTTTGGCTAGCCGTGTTTTGTTTGTGGGGGCGAAGATGGATTACTCACCCATTACCCAAGCCTCTTCCTTTCTAATGTGGCGGAGTTGCCCCCACTTCATTACTTAGATGTTTAGCCAAAATCAAACATAACTCTTGAGAAGCTTGCTAAAAAATGGAATCAGGACCTATGTGTTTGATTTTCTCAACAGAGTTTCAACAGTATGTGTCCAAATAGTTTTCTTTTTAACATCTTATCTTGACGTGTTTACTCACAGGAAATCATTGTAAAGCCATCGGCAGTCATTGGGCAGAAGGAACCAATCGTAATACATCTTTGGCGTGCAGATTGTGGTAAAAGTCAAATGAGCCGCATAGACTCCAGTGGCAACGAACATGATCATAGACAAAAGGAAGGCTCTGTGGTTGGGCCCGCCAACACAACTGTCAATCCTATAAAAAAAAAAGGATCCAAATATAAAGCTTTAAATGTCTTATTCAGTCTACTAGAATGAAATTTCAATATAAATCTTTACTAATGCAATATATTAAATTAAAATATCATCTTCTGAACAAAATCTTATCCAGAAGTAAGTAAAATGAAGTACCCTTCAGACCAAATTAATCATAAGGCCGGTGAGGCAGCCTTCACCATTTTCTGTGGCCACGACAAACTTGAGGAATGTGAGGCCAGAACAATGCCCAGCCACCTTTACTTTACCCCAACTAGTGTCAGGTACCCATCAGAGCTGGGTAGACTTAGGGACACCCTCCAGTCCAGGGAAAAAAAATCCTAGCCTTCACCAGGATTCAAACCCAGAACCTTTAGTTTGCCAGCCGAACCCTCTGCTGCTCTGTTACCTCGCTCCATCTATAAGAATGTATTTGAATATAAATCTTCACAAATACAATGCAATCTTTTCAATTAAAATATCAACTTCTGAACAAATTCTATCCAGCATAATTAGTAGCTATTCCCAGGAATTAAGTTTTAGAATAACAGCACTGCACAATAATGCAACAGGCTCAAAATGTTTTCTATGGAAAACTAAAAATGACAATTCAGAACAGGATAATAAGGACAGAAGTTAAAATTATCAAAATAGAAAATATTTTCAAAAGTACAATAATGTGTATGCAAATGCAATTTTAAAATCAGTAATTCTTCATAACTTGTCTTTAAAATTATTATCCCTCCGATCGCCAAAAAAAAAAAGACATAGGTTTTGGAAAAAGTCAAGTATGTCTGCCTGGAGAGACTAGATCCACCACCCCCTTCCCTTTCAATTGGCTATGCTATCGAGAAACAATAAAAGGTCATAGTGGTCAGAAACATGGTCTCACCAAATGCAATGATGGTCTCGGACAGCGATGTAAGCCTCACACAGCTTGCAGTAGCCTGCTCTCTGTGGGAGATCTGATTTTCCTGTTTTCATTTTTCAAAAAAGACAAGAAATATATAAACTCTTGAAACAACAATATAGACGAGAGATTAAAAGAATACGTAAAGCAGGACCTGTTTCTAAAAAAAAACATCCACAACCCATTTAACACATAAACTCTTTCAGGAGTTTTTTTTTGTTTCTATTCCAGATACTGCAATAGTTGGGGAAGAAGAGGAGACGGTGAAGCATTACTCCGGTTTCCATTTAAGCATGTGCGACAATTTTCGGCCCCAATCATCGGACCTTACACATGCCTGCCAATGTCTCAAACACTGACAAATAAACCTTGAACCAGTCTCTTTGACAGGCTGAGTCTGGCAAAACCCATTTTTCATTAATATCCAAAGGGAATTTATCCAACTATACACAGTGTCATCAATAATCAAAGTTAAATTGACTAGCTGACAGTACCATCATCAATAGGCTTTCTCATCTGAGTTCACTATCAGACTCTGATTCCATCATCAATAGGCTTTCTCATCTGAGTTCACTATCAGACTCTGATTCCATCATCAATAGGCTTTCTCATCTGAGTTCACTATCAGACTCTGATTCCATCATCAATAGGCTTTCTCATCTGAGTTCACTATCAGACTCTGATTCCATCATCAATAGGCTTTCTCATCTGAGTTCACTATCAGACTCTGATTCCATCATCAATAGGCTTTCTCATCTGAGTTCACTATCAGACTCTGATTCCATCATCAATAGGCTTTCTCATCTGAGTTCACTATCAGCCTTTAGATCTCTGATTCCTGAGGTCTAGCTACTAAGACCAATTTTGATATGGCTGCTTCAACTCCGTCACTCTATTATACAAAAGCTACTTCAGCCAACCCATAGTAGATGGGAGTGCGCTCATTGGAGTCTGTGGCGCCTTCTTTATGGAACAGTCTGGAGTGCGCTCATTGGAGTCAGTGGCGCCTTCTTTATGGAACAGTCTGGAGTGCGCTCATTGGAGTCAGTGGCGCCTTCTTTATGGATCAGTCTGGAGTGCGCTCATTGGAGTCAGTGGCGCCTTCTTTATGGAACAGTCTATCTCAGACACTGAGAGATTCTGGGACAAGAGAAACTTTTAAAAAGAACTTGAAGACCTTTCTCTTTGGCTAATACATCTTCCACTGCAAATCACACCAAGAGCACACTGAGCATGCTATTTTAATAGCACGGATAGAAGCACTATAGAAATGCCCATTCTTATTCTCTTATTCTTAGATCACAAATAATGCACAGCTAGAGAGCATGCTATCCAATAACCCAAGACACACACAAGAACAAATTGTCTACCTCCAGGTGTCCTGGAATCCACCCACTGGACAGAGTCTCCCTTTGGCTGGTCGCTGCCGAGGGCCACGCTGACCATATCATTGCTGTAAGCTTTCTGCATGTCTTCCATGGCGCCAGGTGCCTAGTGAATAGTTTTAAATTTCATAGTCATTTTCATGTTATATGCTCTAGGCCAGGGGTCTCCAAACTTTTCAGCCTGAGGGCCACATTAACTATTAAACAGCAGTTTGGGGGCCAAAGACACACTCGAGGTCCGAATAAAGAATCAAAACTGGGATGTTGTTTTTAATTATTTATTTAATATTATTTTATTCAGTTAATATTTATTAACACATTGATACACTACACATCAACACCTATATTAGTAGAAATTGTGAAATTGCTTCCTGGATGCAAAAATAGGTGACAATGCCGGTAATTAAAAAGGTCTCGGATGAGAGGGCCTCGACGTAGTTTGGAAACTCCTGCACTAGGCAAATAGCTCTATATCTGTGCACTGTCAGTGTATCTTACACATTTCTGATAGCTTGCATTTTATTTTGAGGCTACTCAATGTTGCCTAGCAACACAATATAACTTGTGCTGTGTATTGACTGCTAGACTACCACTAGACTACCTTCAATTTTAAACTTATTGTAACATTATGTTGAATGTTTATGCCTCTTTAACCTAGTGTGATATATGTTAATCTAGTAACCAAAATGTTTAATATTTATAAATTGATTCATGATTATTAATGGATCAATGATTATAAAAATTGAGTTATGATTAAAACAAAAATAATTTTTTAATGTATATTGAAATTTTGTTAAAGTTGCATTGCATGGTACACATTTAGCCTAAAGTACTGCACAGGCATCAGCGGATAAGGATATTACCTGGTCATATAAAAGTTTCACGCTGGGCCTTTCCTTCTGCTGCGACACTACGAGCAGCTCAGGGTCCCGCTTCGCCAGGTGAAGGAAATAAAACATCACCATCATGGAGGTGAAGACAGTCAGGATCTCCCACAGCAGGACTTCTCTGAACGCCACCACAAAAAACTGAAAACCACACACACACGTTTGAGTTTAGTTTTAAAGACACAATGAACAAAAAAAAGTATAAAAAAAATAGAAATAAAAAAAATATTGTCATAAACATTCATTTCTGCCTGCAAAGAGATTTGAGGGCCAAGCCAAATGTATGTTTAGAAGTAGTCTATTATAACTATTCATGTATGGAAGGAATCTCAACCCTTTCATTATCATTCAATTGTAATGTAGCTCAGTTTTTGATCCCTTTAACTACTGCAGGTTTTGAATATAAATATTTGCTGCCTTTGCTGCACTTTGCATATTTTTACTATTTTTTTTTATGATGACAATGTGACGTCCTTGGTATTTAAGTATACGGATATGATGACATCAATGAGATGTGATGTCCATGGTCAGGGGTTAACCATACCTTAGCTAAATGTAAATATATTCATGCAAAGTCCACAATGATACTTCCTGTCCATCCAACTTTGGCGCACACTTTCTCTTCCCATTAGTCCATAATGTCACACTGGTTGCCACTATACTCCCCACACTGCCCCCTTTTAACCCCTCATTCCTTTTTTTCACTATCGTACGGCTACAAAAACACAATTTATGTCACACAAATTATTTTTATGACTTCTAAGTGCTTATAATCTTATTAGGCTGTAAGTAAAAAATATTAGTGTTAAATTAGAAGCTGCTTATGTTCTGCATTATTTTCCAACACAGCTTTCTGAATGAGCTTAGAATAAGCAATAAGCTTAGAAAAGATCACATCTTAAAGTTAGGTAAGAGATACTAGGTTAGAGATACTAGATTAGAGATACTAGATTAGAAACACTAGATTAGAGATACTAGATTAGAGATAATAGGTTAGAGATACTAGATTAGCTTAACTTGAATACAAAATGGGACATGAAGGCCAAGCCGGCAGCTCATTCAGCTGGCATAAATGTGTTTAAATCCCAGTAAAGACTAGGACATGTCTCCAGGTGTGGGGGAGGGGTATCCCTGAGTCTACCCTGCTCTGATGGGGTACCTGACTTTAGTTGGGGTACAGTAAAGGCGGCTGGGCATTGTACTGGTCACGCAATTCCCTAGTATGCTGTGACCAAAGAAACTCGTGAGCGCTGCTTCACCAGATCTATGGCATGGATCAATTTGGTCCAGCTGGATTTCTTACTTATATTCTGAATATCT
This sequence comes from Anisus vortex, assembly GCA_949126835.1. Taxonomy (NCBI): domain Eukaryota; kingdom Metazoa; phylum Mollusca; class Gastropoda; family Planorbidae; genus Anisus; species Anisus vortex. Next base: position 37,186,308 of record OX421503.1, read on the forward strand.
TATCTTATATATTACAGACGCTCCTTCTATAAAGAAGATTATTGCATCCTACACTATATTTTTTTGCCAACACAGCTACCCGAATGAGCTTAGAAAAGATCCCATCCTAATGTTCAGGTTAAAGTTAAAGCCACTAAATTAACTTAATACTTGATACAAATAAATTTCAACACATGCAAAGACTATTTACCTGAAAAACTAAGTAGGACGTTATCACAGATGTCAACCCCCAGGAATAGAAAAATAACGTCCTGCGCCTTTGACTCCTGCGTCTCCATAAGGCATGGAAGACTAAGACGAACATGGGCATGAAGATGAAGATCAGCAGTGTCATCACGGGGTGAAGGGTCGCAAGACAAAGGCAGGATGGAACGACCAGTATGGGCGTGATAACATCAGGGCGCAGCTTAACGGCGCCGGAGCCGAAGCAGGAAGGGAAGCGGCACCTGTCAGATATTGTGTTGATGAGGCGGTCTACCGTGCTTTCAGGAATCCGTTCGCATTTGAAAATTCTGGAAAGAAAACAAGCATTGTTTCAGATTATAATACTTAATCCTAATGCCATTCTTAACTTTTTATAATACCTTTAATATACAACCTTTTAATATTGTCCCATATTGGCTCATCAAACCTGAGGGAGCTACCACCTCTTACCAGGTGTAAAATATATTGGACATTCTATTAAATGTCTCCCCAGTGTCTTGAATATGTCAGTCATATACTTATTAAAGAATTGAAAAAGGTTATTAAGACTAATCCCATATATATGTTAGACTGTTGTTGTTGTTATTAAACTGTTTAGGTCAGTGAAAGTTGTTGTTCTTGTATAAAAAAGAAAACTGATATATTATTGAGATCTTTTAACCCTTCTATCTATGCTGCCTTCAGTTCCGCCATATACGCGCCCAGGACTGTAAGGGTTAATAACTGCTGTATCCTTATCTTATATGTTACAGATGCGCCTTCTACAAAGAAGATTATTGGATCTGTGGTTAGAGTCTAGTCTTGCATTTTGATTAGTGTTTTAAATGATTTTAAGTTATAGGTTTTCCTGGTTTGTTCAGGCAACCCATTCCATGCACCATACAATAAAAAAAAAAGAGCACTTATTATATGTATTTGTTCTGGCATATGGAATAAGAAAAGGGTTCTTAAACAGATTGGGGATGACCCCTTCTTTGCAACCAGGTGATTATCAATAAATAAACAGATATATGAACAGTTAACATACTCATTTACATTAACTTCCAACGGGAGGGAGGGAGGGAGAGGGGGGGATAAGACAGAGGGACAATGCAACCAAAGAATATAACCCATTTAGTCTTTACTTACTTATCAAATGTTTCATCCAATGCCTCGCAGTCACAGCACGACAAGAGTACGTGGCTTCTCTCCCCTTGCATATTGCGATATTCACAGCAACAGAGACTTTCACTTGCAGCGGTCGAGAAGTTAGTTTTCTGAGCTTTACTCATAATTTGTCAGCTGCTGAAAAAGTAACAATGATACCCTGTATACTAAAATTACTAGAAGGCCAAGTCAAACATAAATCTTATATTTAAATTATTATTTTTTTTACTGAAGACTTTTAGGAAAGTAATTTAAAATAAATATTGTAATCTGTAAAAAAAAATAGGCAAGTATTTTTATTTAACAAAAATCTAAATTGCCCGTAGATTTACAATGTCTTTTGTATTTAAAAGTTTGAAGAAAAAAAATTGTCAAAAAAAAAGTATAGTCTAACTGGAGAATCAAACCCGGGTCGTCCGCTACGTTAACCACTGAGCTAGCGAAGACACATGTCCGATGTGAAAAATTATTAGACAGTATATAGGCCTAGGCCTAAATAGGTCAGTGACACAAACTCACGTTATTTCAAATTGACCAATGGGGATTCGTATGCGTATAACCACTCTCTTTATATATAGACCTATATAATACTATAGATATAGAATATAGATTTCTAAATTTATTGGTTTTATAAGGCAGGTTTCACAAAATGGCCACCAAATGGTCAACTTTTTTTGAATATTTGAAGAAAAAAAAATGTATGTACAAAATGTTGTTTTCTTTACTTGTTTGTGTTTATATGTAATAAAAGTATCAGCAAAATCAATATTGTGAGTTTTTATTTTATTTTAGTGTTGTTTATTATATTTTTTATGCAGTGTAACGTAACAAAGCATGCAGATCCCATTCCCCTTTTTTTGTACCTACTTGAAAAGCTTTAAGTAAAAGTATTAAAAAGCAAAATTAACGCGATTTCTGGATGTTTTTCATTCATGCATATGTTATAATATGCTATACTTGCAATGAAAGTCGTTACATATGTTTATTTTTTTTTTAAACAATTTTTCAAATCTCTTAGTTTTTTTACACCGCGTCTGGAATTTTTTCTTTATTCCCTAGGCTAGGCCTAAAACTCGAACTAAAAATAGATAAGTCATTGCAGATTTCTAAAACTCTCCAAATTTAATCCAAATATATATTAATTCATAAAAACGGCATTATTTTTTAATATTCAGCCTCAAATTTTATTTTATTTGCTAAAAACCATCGGGTGTACATCACAAAAACTTGCTCTGTCAAGAGAACCTTACGTGGTACCGAAAAAGTTGAATTGATTTTTCATTCATTTTAAAATGCGCTCGAGTGAATTTTAAAATATAAATCCAATCGGATAGCCGTTTTGTTCTATTTGACGCGTTTTTTTACTTTAAAAATGCGTTTTTCGATTTAATATAATTATTTTACCCGTGTCTGTCTGATATGTTGCCATTAGGGTTTCGTTACACCGCCGAGGACCGCACGCTCGGCCGTTATCGATAATTTACAGTAAAACGCTATTTACGCATTTCTTTTTTTATATCTAAGTTCTTGTATACGATTTTCAATATTATTAAATGTTTTAAAACTAAATTTACGCGAACAGTAATTGTTTAAACATAAAAATAATATCTCTCCATGATTTTCGCTAAAACCACGTTTTAAGTAAAAAATGGCCGCCATGTTGTTTATTTTTCCGGTACCACATATCCTAGGCCTAATGACCTAAGGATGCCAAATTATTAGTTTATTAGTGAAATTAATAACAAAACACAACACAAATGATGATATTTCAAGTATTATAAGTTTATTTTTCATAAAAATATAAAAAAAACACAATATTGTACGTTTTTATAATATTTTGCAGCTGTTTAGTCTCGTGTATTTTTTTGCGCCGGCTAAACTGTGCCAGACGGAATTTCCCGATCTTAAAATTATTAATTATAAAACATTGGAAAGTCGGCTGACTTTCTAACCTTCATATTCAGATTCCTCAGTTTCTAGGCTTTAAAATGATATATAATACAGTGACAAAGCTTAAAATAAAAATTTGGTTTAAAAAGGGAACTTTCTAAAACCTTATTGTGAAACCTGCCATAAGACTATAAGTTTTAGTAGAAATGTTATCTTATAGACCTATACTCTAGACCTAGATAGGCCCTATACTATAACTTATAGTATAAGTTCTATAACTTGTCTATAACCTATAAAATAAACTATAACATAAGCCTGATAAGCCATAAGCATTTGTATAAGTATAAGTCTGTATTATAAGTATAAGTATAAGAATGTTAGACACTCTTTACTCTTTCTATGAAGATTATTTTGGGGTTATGCATTTACCATATGTATAGTCACATACCTAGTATAGATCTAGTAGTAAGTAACTTGTAAACTATGAGTAGGTCTAGACTACACACAAAAAATAGTACTACACTCCATATTTTCTGAGTCAACAAAAAAAAAAGAAGTTCTACATCTAAAAGTACACTAAAAGTACACAGTGACACACAGATCACACTAATCAAAGGTAAAAGTAATAATCTTCTTTATAGAAGGAGCGTCTGTAAAGATACTAAAGTATAAGATAAGATAAGAAGTAGTTTAAATTTAAAGTAGTAAGTAGCTTTTCAGCTTTACAAGTTCTAGCGACTCGGTTAGAAGTGGCTACTAGGACTTTAGTCTAAGTCCTAAGTGTCACTAAGGATAGTTTCTATGACTTCTAGACTTGATGCTCGTTTAAAATATTACTTTTAAAATATAATTACATTGTTTTAATTGAATGTTCTTAACTAGGGCATAATATTATATCCTCTGAATTCTGAATATTTACCATTATTCATTAATGGTGATCTTTTTTATAGAAGTCTATGAATCTATGAAAATTGTAAACAAAGTAAAATTCCAAACTTCCGCAACAAAATGTAAAGGAAACGAAAATCATACAAATATAATAGTTGACACAAAACTACGACTGTTTATGAATAGACCTAAGGCCTAAGGGGAAGAAAAGTTAAATTTCATTAAATGATTAAATCTTCTAGTTTTTTTCGCGCACGCGGTTTGCAGCAGACAATACAGTGAATGCACCATCGCTAGACTCTTTTAAACAGAGACTATCGAAGCCTTAGTACCCGCGCGCACCCCCCCCTCCCGTGGCAGCGATACCCGCACGGGGTTTTGCCACGTATTTATACAGATACAGATACGTTTAATCTGGTTATATTTATTCCTTTACCTAATCGTATCTTTTATATTAGGAGGGGTCGTCCATTATTTATGTCAACAAAATAGGTGGGAAGGGGGAGGGGTCTGAAAAAGTTTGACAATTATTGTTGTCATGGGAATAGGGAGGAGGGCGAAGGGGTCAAGAAAAGTTGACGTCAACAATGTTAATGTTACTTTTTATAATAAATTTAACAAAAAATAATAATTGGAAACTAGTCGTTCATTTAGAAATACAACCCAATAACAACCTGTTGCAAAGCTCAGATAAACATGAATACAAAAACGCTTCCCTTATGCCGTATGCCTTGCCTTAAAATAATGCCTTATGCGACTAATTATGCGAGAACAAATGAATATATATAAATATTGTGAAGCCGGCTGGTCTAGCGGTTAGTTCACCGGACTGTCAACCAAAAACCAACGGACAGGTCGCGGGTTCTATCCCTGCCACCGACGGATCCTTGTCGCCCTGCAGGAGTTTTGGGCCTAGTGGACGTAATAATCTTCTATCTAGAAGGAACGTCTGTAAAATTATAAGATAAGATACGTAGCCTACTCTTTCTTCCCGAGTGGCATTCGGGCATGGAATTGGCTGCTTGAACAAACCAGGAAAACCGCAGTAACTTAACATCATTTAAAACATTAATAAAAATGCAAGCCTAGACTACACACGAACCACGGATGACCGTAGGACGCAATAATCTTCTTCTTTTTTTTATTAGTTGGTGGGTTCCTAGTGTTAAGGGAAAAAGACCCCGAAGACTCAAAATGAAAAAGGCTAAATATCAAAAGGGAAATCGTAAATGTGAAGGGGGGGGGGGAGGCGAATGACCACAGATTAGGCCTAATTTAAGCTTGTTTAATCTGACATTTATGGACTATATTATGTGGTTTAAATTAATAATAATTTGTTGAAAATTATGGAGTTATCAAAATACTATGTGAATGAATTTCGACTTATATGCCTGAAATAAACGCTATAGAAGAAAGTTACATTTTCAATTAAAATGGCGAATCAATAATTGGAAGTTCCTTTACCAAAAGAGCTACTGTGTAAAGGAGATATTATCCACTGATCTATAAAATTAAATATATAAAAAATATTTTGATTACTGAATATCTTATGCGATAAACTTTTTTAATGCAGATAGTATAATTGAAAATTTTAAAATAATTTTGTCAATAAACTGCTTCAAAATATAATCGGTAAAAGCATTTCTGGTTTTTTTTTTTTTACGATTTGCCCACAGGCTACGGATAAAAGTAGATATATAGATCAGTGAAACATACCCAGCAACGCGTATTAGCAACAAATATGGCGATGACTACATAGAGCTAAATTTTAATGGTAAACTTCGTGTGACTTATAGAGTAATTTAAACACCAATTTCTAGAAGTATATTAAATTAAAAATTGTTAATAATGAAATACAATAAAATGTTTATTAAGAAAGCAAAAAACTATCGTATGCTCATTCAGATAACTTAAACTAAGATTTATTTTACAATTTTAGACAATTAAATTTCAAAATCAAACGATTTTGATCTTTTCATTTCAATTTGTCATTTGTTCATTTTTATTTGTGTTGCTTTTGACCTACGCTGATGTGTGTATAAACTATAAAGAAATCAATTATGAATCATTTTTATAAGAGCAATCGGTTTTCGTTTTTTTCGTTATTAAATATAAACACTAAATGTGTTATTAGGCTAGGCCTATATTAATTATTTTGAATAGGCCTACCTACATTATATTATTGGCCTACATTGGCTACATTGATTGATACGTTGTCTGTGAGTCTATGTAGGCCTAGACCTTGTCTAAACGAGGCTTATAAATAGTTGTTTTTTTAAAAATAGGCTACTACTACTAATAGTAGGCCTATAGTCTATAGGCCTAATATGTGATAAGGTAGGCTGTGTCACAATTCACTAGGTACCTACCGCAGATACCTATATAATGCTATATGTAGGCCTATAGCCTGGCTATGAACATTACCTCATACATTTATACAAAATAATTTAGCCTAAACTATAGGCCTAATCAGAAAGACTTATATTTAGCTTATTTCATTTTGATTATCTTAGGGTTATATACACATAATTAAAACAAACAATCATCACTAAGCCTAACCAACACTTATTTTAACTTACATTCTAATTATAGTCTAATAAATAGGCCTAATACTTTGACCACTTTGTTTGAAAATAAAGAGAAACTTTAAAAGTAGTAGCCTTGTAATAGACCTATGAATATATTTTGGAAATACTGCTGGTCCTGATCTGCTATATTATATCCCCTTTGTAGAAATGGTAAAAAACAACCCGGGTGTCATCTTTGATTCACAGTTGTCTTTTGACGCCAACATTAGCCACCAAAGCAGAGGCCTTTATTTACAAATGCGTAGTCTTGGTCAGATCCGACCTTGTCTATCCTTATAGACTCTGTAAAAAAAACTTGCAGCTGCCTGTGTACTCTCGCGCATCGGCTACTGTATTCAAAACAGTACCGTTTGGCTGGTCATGCGTAAGTTAAGGCATGATTCAGTGACAGTTCTCCTGCATTGGCACAATCTGCTCCCTGTCAGAGCCAGAATTGATTAAAAAGTGGCGTTACTGTGCCTACATTATAATGAGATGCCGTCATTATCTCAAGGAACTAATCAAGCCATATGTTCCACAAAGAAATACTTCATTCTGCCGACTCCTCCTTCTGTAGGTGCTCCGTTTTTCTCTCACGACCGTCGGCCTTGGAGCTTTCTTAATATCTGGACCCAAAGTATGAAATCAACTTCCCATCCAACTCAGGCAAACAAGTTGCTTAATTGTTTCCCTGTGCATGCAGCAGGTAATATAGCTAGTATTATATATGACTATATAATTTGCAAAATATCTGTTATTTTACTCTAGTTTTCTATGGACGATAACCCAACATTGAGAATGGCAGCGGATGAAAGATTAAAGTGGCTGGAGTCTAGAATAAATTCTTCTCTCAAACTTCGTAGTGAAGACCTGAAGAGTGTGTTCAATAATGATGACAACAGGTAAATTATTATATTTTTCCCCCCAAGTCTTAATTGTCATTAATTATTATTATTACTAGTATTTAACTGTGCCATGCATCACTATTGGTGGCCATCCACTAGAAGTAGTTGAGGAGTTCTGCTTCCTTGGGGCCAAAATCTCAAGCAATGTGCTCCTAGATGGGGAGATCAATAGTAGAATAGCTAAAGCCATGGGCACTATGGCAAAATAAAAAAAATGAGTCTGGATGAACTCACTGCTCACACGCTCCACTAAGTCACTAGTTTATCGAACATGCGTACTGAGTACCCTGCTGTACGGCAGTGAAACATGGAGCACATATTTCTGGCAGGAGAGAAAATTGAATACATTTCATCTCAGGTGTCTCAGACGCATTTTAGATATAAGATGGCAGGACAGGGTTTCAAACACAGAGGTCCTACAAAGAGCAGGGTGTCAAGACATCCGTATTACTCTCAGTAACAGACGTTTCAGCTGGCTAGGTCATGTACGCCGAATGCCACAGGATCGACTTCCACAGGACATTCTATATGGAACGTTAGCTAAGGGACAGAGACCTGCTGGACGTCCAAAACTGAGATTTGCGGATGTCTGCAAAAGAGATATGAAACACCTCCAGATTGATCCAAACAGTTTGGAGATCATGGGGCAAGCTAGGCCCACTTGGAGAGCAGGACTGAAAGATGGTTCAAGGCTTGCGGGAGAGGAGCACGCCAGGAAAAAGACGGTGGTGAAAAATGTGGTCCCCTCCACTACTTTCTACTGCAGCAAATGTGACCGTGCCTGTACATCCAGGATTGGCCTCTTTAGCCACATGAAGGCCTGCAAGGGAAATGGATCGTCTCTCGAGACGTAAAATGCGGCGCCGACGACTAGTATTTATGTCTGTCAAAATGATGGAGAAACAAATGACTCCAATTAATATGGTTTGTTAAAAGAATAAAAACAATCAAAAAGAGAAGAAAACAAAGAAAAAAAAGATACATTAAAAAAAGCTTTCATAGCAATGGAAAATCCGAAGGGACCAAACAACACATAATTTGTAAGCATTTTTAACATCCCTATGTATATTTTTTTAAAGGCACTCCTACTTATAATCATGACATAGTTAATTTAATACATTGACAAAACAAGCAATATAGTTGATAAAATAAAATTTGTTTGGAGGACGTTTCCAATTTATGTATTTTTTTTGTCCCGATTGGTTAAATGCTCTAGACGTATGTAGTCTGTAAACTAAAATTTATATAAACAAACTGATGGTAATTATATATATTCATTACTCCACATTATTCTTAAAAAGTGTACTTTTTTATAACCTACAAGTTTTACATACATTCCTTCTAGATAGAAGATTGTCACGACCACTAGACCCAAAACTCCTGTATTAATTGGTCAGTGGCAGACATAGAACCCGCAACGCGTTGGTTGACAGTCCGGTGAACTAACCGGTTGACAGTCCGGTGAACTAACCGCAGGACCAGCCACCTCAATGCCTTCTCTGTTCGTTATGTTTTGGTATCACATGCTGTAGCTATGCAGCTGAAACGACAGTCCTTTTTAAAGCCATTACTACTCTGTTATCTTCGCTTGTATCTTTATTATCCAACTTTTAATTTTTAACAGCCCTACTACCAGTGAATGCAACCTGCCTTCATGTCTTTCATGTTTCGTTTGCAGAAATACTTAAAGAGCAGTAGTTTAACTTCTTATAAAAAATGCCCTGTATCCATTCCTTTGGTGACTGATCATAATCCATATTAAAGTCATGGCTGACGCCAGGCGATCTTTTTTTACAAAACATACCAGATGATTGCAATAGATTGCCGGCTGGTCCTACATTTAGTTCACCGTACTGAGAACCGACACTTCTGGTTCTATCCCTGCCGCTGACCGATCTTATCTTATACATTACAGACGCTCCTTCTATAGAGAAGATTATTGCGTCCTATGTTCATCCGTGGTCCGAGTCTAGTCTTGCATTTTTATTAATGTTTTCAATGATGTTAAGTTTCTGGTTTTCCTTGGTTTGTTCAGGCAACCCATTCCATGCCCGAATGCCACCAGGGAAGAAAGAGTACTTATATGCATTTGTTCTCGCATAGGAGATAAGGAAAGTGTTTTTGTTGCCTCGCAGGAGTTTAGGGCCTAATGGGCGTAATCATCTTGTATCTAGAAGAAATGTCTGTAACTCATATAAGTTATACAGTCCTCTATATTCATAAGTTTTCTGATAATCAAATTATAGGCCTAGTATTTTTTCATCAATAGTCTAATCTACTGAAATATTAATAAGCAATAGCAGATAAAAAGGGTAATCAATCTGTTCAGAAAAAGTATTTTGTTTAATCAACATCTAACTAAAACATCCTTAATATTTATGTTTTTCAGACTAGCATTTTATGAGTTTGTCAATAATGAGGACATTAAAAGATTGTATGTGTATAAAGGACTTGGTCGGCAGATTGTGGCCTCACTGCAGCCTCCAGGAGAACTGCATAGCAAATCAATTTTCTTTCTGAAGGGCAATCCTGGTACTAAACTGACCAAAGATAATATGGGTACAGATTTCCTTTTCTTTTTCAAATTTGACCTTTCTTTTTCCTTTCAAATTTGAAATTTCATTTGTATGTTTCCTTTTCATTTCAAATTTGACAATTTATTTTCATTTCAAATGTAACTAAATTTTCTGATTAAAAATTGTTCTGGTGTACTTATTTTGAAAAAAAATAATTATTTTGTGCGTTTATAAATAAGTTTGTTTAATTGTTACAGATTCAGAAGTCTTTTACATGGACTGTAGTCGAGTTCCTTTAGAACATTTGGAGCTGACCATCCGAGAAGTTTTCTTACCACTGCTGGCTACCAACACACACATAGTGGCCAACTCCTCTGGTAACGGGGATAAAATAATGGATATCCTTCACAGGCTGATGGCCGCGGTGGAGGTCTCTCAGGGACATGTTGAGGTTAGAGAGTATTACAATGCAGAGGGGTTTCATGTTAATAATTTATTCAATTCGCTTATTTGCGACATTAGTTGGGGCAAAGTAAAGGCAGCTCTGGGCCACGCAATCCCTTAATAAACTGTGGCCATGGAAACTAGTGAACCTTGCTTCACCGGACCCATTGATAGATTTAGTTAGATGGGATTGCTTTATCTGCTGTGATATAATTGATAAAATTTTAGTACGGTAATTAAAATTGCATAAATATATTCTACTAGTCTATAATCTATAATGTAAAAAGCGATATTAAGTCATCTTGCCGCTGAGTGTTTTGATTGCCATTCTTAGGGTCTCAGGCTAGGTGTATATGTCAGTATGTTTTATTGGGTCAGTAGGGTGACTCTCAAGCTGTCTAGCACTTATGCCAGTGGTTCTTAACCTTTTTGAAGTCGGGGAGCACTTTTGATCATGACAAAAATTTGGGGAGCACCAAAATCAAGGAGTAAAAAAAACAAACAAATACACATACGTACGACTTTTATTGAATATAAAAGATTATAACATAAGAGTTTAATAAACAAATTTTTAATAAACATAAATTTAATAAGTAAAAAATAACATTGAGCAAAATTTAATTCATAAAAATAAAAAGATTCAAATCTAATGTGAAACCTGAGCTTGACGGTTTTTTACAAATTTCAGTGATATTAGGCCTAATTTTAGAAATAGCTACCCTCAATTCTTCATCCAAATTAGTAAGTGTTGCTCGTTTTTTAGTTTTTATGTTGTTGACTATTGAGAAACCGAGTTCACACAAATATGATGTTGAAAATTGCAACAAGATTTTAAGTGCCTTCATGGAGAGAGCTGAGTATTCTTCTTGCACAAAGATCCGAAATTCCTCCAGAACCATTTCGGAAAATTTTATTTTAAGTGTACGATCCGATGATATGTTGTTTAATTCTTCTTCTTCTTGGTATGACAACTTACTATTTGATGTATCAACCGTGGCAAAGGGATTACGTATCCAGTCATATGTTTCTACGTTTATTGATGGAAAATAAAATTCAATCTTTTCTTCTAATAAAGTTAAATGCTCTGTTACTGCTGAACAAAGCACTACGCTTTATCTGTGGCACCTTTCGAACGTCCCCAGTGGCAACAGCTGAGGTGATGGCTAACATACCACCCCTTCAGCTTAGGAGAGAATGCGTTGTCATAACGACCTACAAGCGCTATAAAAGACTCGAGGAAAGCTTCCCAACCAGAGTCTTAGTAGACACCTGGAAGGGTAGTAAGAGAATAAAGATGCAGTCCTTTATGTACCACGCAACAAGGCTGTCATCCGAAATCGACCTACCCTATACAAGGCTGCCTAGGACAAGGTACTCGAGTTTCTCTCCGGGGAACACGCCAACGCTCCCCCAAATACGAAGGACACCTCAGTTAGCAAAACGTCCAACCCAAAACTACTCAGAAAAGTTGCCATGGACAGGCTAAATGCCCTACCGCCCGGGGCTGTCCATGTCTACACTGACGGGTCGGCTAATGCAGACACCGGTACCGCCAGCTTTGGTGTCTACATAGAGTACCCCGGCAACCCGAATAGAGACTATGGGGGCCTTGCGACGGTCTCTGCAACTACGGCGCAGAGATCGAGGCCATCAGTCGGGCTCTGGAGTGGATCCGCCTTCGCCACGTCGAAGGCGCCCTCGGCTCTACGGCCGTCACCATCCTGACCATCCGCGCCGACCCATGGTGGTGCCTAAATAGGTCGGAACAGAGTATAATATCTCAATTCCGCACTGGCCACTGCCCCATTGGGGCACACTTCGCCAGGTTCCGGCCTAATTACGACTCGCGGTGTCGCCACTGTGGGGAGGAGGAGGAGACAGTGGAGCATATCCTGCGGGAGTGCCCCCGTCTCGTCGATCGAGGAGATGGGACGGGTGACCCACTATCCACTGTTCTCTACGGAGATAGAGCCATGCTCAAACGCACGGCTGAGTTCTTGTTCAGAGCTACAAGGGAATAATACTACCAGCTCTTGCTTCCAAAAGGAGTTCTAGTTAGTTAGTTAGTTAGTTAGTTAGTTAGTTAGTTACTGTTGAAATAATTTCGTCGGTAGTGTTATCATTAAGAGATGGAAAGGCTTCAACTTTAATCACATATAAATTTTATTTATGTAGCATTAGTACAAGTGAGTCAAAACTTCGTTACAAAAACAGTAAAAATAGGCAAAAAGGCCGATTTTTCCCCGTTTGGACTACCTATTATAAGCATTTGTTCAGCTCAATCAGATAGAGTAAGTAAGTGAACATTAAATTTTTAGTTTCATAATTTCGCGGAGCACTTGCAACTACATTGCGCCGCGGAGCACCGGTTAAGAACCACTCACTTATGCGCTTAACATTTTTCCTTAAATGTTTTGTGGAACAAAAGGGCCTCTTCCAGGGTATTTTTTTTACAAGGTAGAGTTTCTAGCCCTACGCCCAACCCTTCTTCTTTACCCAGGCTTGGGACCGGCAGGATACCTCCTGGAGGGTGATAGCTTTATAAAAAATAAAGGCAGCTGGCCCCACTATTCCCTCGAATGCTGCTTCCCAACTGCCACGGAACAATATGGTCTGAAAGGGTCAATTTACTTACTTTATGATGCAATCAAAAAATTATTACTTAAAAAATAATAAGTTGGCTAGAACTATATTTGAATAGAAAATTTTCATGTTATATATTGATAAGTCATGATCTTAACAGCTTTTATTCTTCCTTTGTTAAAAAAAAACAATAACTGCACATCAACATTATATGCACAAAGATCTCATGAAAATATTACTTATAATCTTGATACCCAAGTCATTTCTAATGAAACAATGTTTAAAAAAGAATAAAATATCATTGACATATTTTCTAGAGAGTATTTTGTAAATCTTTTTTTTTCCTAACCAGGGTCTGACAGTTCTACATCTTCCTTCTATTGAAGTTCTTGCTGAGGCTGCAGCTTCCCCTTCTAGAAGAGCTGCAGTTCTTCATGTCCTTGAGACCACTGTTATTGGATGGATCAAGCAAGTCAAAGTGAGATTTTCTAATATACGTGTAGGCCTACTCAAATATTTTCATAAGCTTTTAAACTATGACAAAAATTATTATACTTTTCATAGTTATCACACGTTGTTTTTTTTTAGCTTGATGTCTTTAAAAACCTTTAAAAAATATAAATTTTAAAAAAGTACACCCTTGTGTCTTTCTTTCATGCTATAATTTCTATAATTTTCTAAAAATATTTTTCTTAAAATATTATTTTGTTTTTAACTTAATTATTTGTTCTAATGTATTTTATTCAATAAAAATAATTTTTTGACTAAAGAAAAAGAATAAAACCAAAAAGCAAAATACTTAAAATTGTTGTTTTAGTCTATTACATATTATCTTTATAAACTTTGCTTGCGATCACCATCATTATATTTATACATATTTATCACTTTTAAATTGAAAACCATAACACTTTAAACTGTAAAGTGCCACCTCATACCAAATACTTGCACACTATTTAGTCAATTTGTTTTGACCATAATTTGTTGAACCGTTTCTGTGGAAAAACGTATTACTCACTAGTGCATGCCAATCATACCTGCATAGGTGTGGGTGCCAGGAATGTTACAATATTATCTATTGCTTCATTCACACTAGATATTCTTTCTCAATTAAACAATAGAGACCATAGTATGTTGCTAACACCATTTATTTCCACATTTCATACTAATTATCCGCCGCTCAGAGGCTGCACACCTAATGTCCTTCTTACTTTTTCCTTACACACTGTGTCAGTTGACCCTTGTTTTCCATTCACGCATAGCTGAGCTTTATTTATTTGTTCCTCTATTTACAATAACACTAACAATGTTGTTCATCATACACACACACATCGCACACACGCAGTGGCATATTCCCTCATACTAACTCTCAAAATAGCTCGATCTCAACAAGGAACTAACTGGTTCTCAGGTCATGGCACAGTACTGACCCATCCACGGGATGTGAGTCACATGATGACCAAGATATATCATCACAGCTGGATGACCCTGCATTGGCAGCCCATCATGCATTCTCTCAGCCACACAACCAAACTCCATTAAGAAGTAGCTCTGCAACATTCACTGTATCTTTTTTTTTCCATCTTTATTGGAAATGTTCTCATCTCTTCTTGTCAGGGAGTTCTTCGCCACAACCCACTAGCAGACCTGATGCAACAGTTTGGCAAAGAGCCAGGGCCTTTGGATGAGATCATTATGTGGAGGAAGCATTTAGAGAAGCTGGAGTCTGTGGAGATGCAGTTGGATTCAGAAACGGCCAGAGACATTCTGAAGAATCTTGAGATGGCTGACAGCCAATATGGGCATTCCTTCACTTCAGTTAGAAAGGATATTGCAAAGGTATGTGTTCTGTAAATATAAATGCAATTTTATGTAAGGACGATACCACATCCCTTTGGTGAAAAATAACAACCAATAATGGTCAGATGTAGAAATTAGAACAAAGATATCCAATTTACCAGATATGAATCCCAAGTCTGTAAAGATAAATTGAAACCAAGATCATTCTCTTAAGGCTGAGAGAAAATATCCTGTTTTTTTTTGTCAGTGTAAGTGTTAACAAAAATTAACAATATTCTATGAATTATTATTTTCAATATATTCTACATTTTTGTAAAGAAGTAAAAAAAATGTGCTTATTAATTTGCTAATATTATTTAATTTTTTTTTCTTGTTTTATTTTTTTGCATTTTGACATTGACACATTTTTTTTAAGTAAGCTCAAATTTACTGTAAATTACTTAGGCCAAGGCAGAAACCCAGAGGATTCTCAAATTTTTGAGCACACTGGAGCCATGGTACAACAAGCTGCACACTGAAAATCCCAAAGCTATTGTAAAGCTGTTCAAGCCCCTGATGCATGTTATGTTCCTTGTCTGGACTCACTCAACGTAAGTAGGGCTCATGTCAGTCTGTCAGTTGTGTCACTCAACGTAAGTAGGACACATGTCAGTCTGTCAGTTGTAACTTAGGTGCTATATTTTTCTTCAAGTTGTTTGAAACAAACAAATAATCTTTGTTGAGCTCAAGTCTTCATCGACAAGTCCCATGCTTTCTTGTCAGTCCATTATTCAGCCAGATTCAAGTCAAATTAAATTTTTGTTTTACATCTCGGCTAAAATTTAAGAGAATTAAACATGCAAGATTAACTACACTTAAGTCATGTTTGTGTCCATTTTTTGTATACCCATAACATTTACAGTGATGATGTTATCAAATGTTTTTTTAACAAAGTACATTTCATTTTCTTTTTCTTCTATTCAAAAGCACAAATTATTCAGGAGTTCTATTACTGTACTGTCTATTGTAACCATTTTTGTTTTGCTGTATGATTATTAAAACAGGAAATCATAATTTGAATTTTGTTGTATTGTGTATCCTGTGAATAGATTTTACCACCAGATAGACAAATTTCACCAACTGTTGTGTTTGCTGTCCAATGAAATTGTTCACAAAGCAATAGAAATGGTAGGAGATGATGTTCTCAGAGAACCTCTTGAGGTTAGAACTTTTAAATAAATTATGTTCCTGTATATAAGTTCATATGTATTAACTCTATTGCAGTTTGTTTGTCTTGCTTTAAATTTTAATTCAAATTCTCATGTTTGTTGTTTATAAATTCAGTCTTATTCCAAACTGAAAGAAGCATTGCGATTTTGTGCTGCATTTAGAGGAACTTATCTAGACTTCAAGGAAAAAGCAGATGACCAGAATGCTAAAAATATTGCTGAACATGCTGAAATATTGTAAGTATTTTTATACAGCTTTTTTTTTTTAAAGCAATATGAGGCTTGGTGGCTGAGCTGTAGCATGCTTGCCTGGTGTACTGAAGGTCCTATGTTCAAATTCTGGTGAAGGCTAAGATTTGTTTTCCAGGGTCAGGCAGGTGGCAATAGTTAAGGCTAAGTAAAAGTAGCTGGGCATTGTGCTGGCCATGCAATCCCCTAGTATGTCATGGCCACAGATACTGATGAACTCAGTTTCACCTGTCCTATGAATCAAATTGGTCCAGCGGGATTACTTCACTTTGTATTTGTTTTTTCTTTAATTCCAGGCCACTTATATTTTGACAAAAAGCTTTTTTTTGGGGCATAATTTAACAGCTAAAATATTCCATACTTAAGAGATATATAATTTTAAGAAAATAGTGATTAATAATATCGATAATAGACAGTGCTCAACATGATAAATATATATTGTGGATAATTACAAACAATAGTGACTTTGCCTGGCATCGTTAATCCCATAATCCTATTAAATTGGAAAACAATTATCAAAATATCTGCTGTGCTGTTTCCTTTTAAATTGTTAACTACTTAAGCTTCATATCAAAGACTGTTAAACAGTTTATGATCTATGACAACTAGATACTTGATAAGAATACACAAAATAATATTTTGAGTTAAGAATTTTTATAAAATTTTGCTGGACTTTAAATACAGAATTAGTTTATTTTTTGATGAAACCAAATTGTCTTTTAAATTTTAGAGCAGCCAGACCAAGGGGGAATCTCTTCAAGACAAAAATGTATGGCCCCCATGCTTACACACCCCGTTACGGCCTACGCAACGTGGATGGTGCGGATGACCCTGATTCTCTAGAGCTTGAACTGTGGATGGACAGCCCGTGGCCAGCTAGGAATGCCCCTTGTTTTGATTTACTGAACAATTTTATGGAAAGGTCAGAGTTCTTGAGAATTTTTTTTTTATTCATTAGATCATTACATTTTGTTAATCTGTAGATCGTTACATTTTTGTTTATCTATAGACCATTATATTTTTTATCTATAGATCATTACATTTTTTATCTATAGATCATTACATTTTCGTTTATCTTTAGACCATTATATTTTTTATCTATAGATTATTACATTTTGTTCATCTATAGATCATTACATTTTGTTTATCTATAGATCATTACATTTTTGTTAATCTATAGATCATTGCATTTTTTTATCTATTGATATTTACATTTTTTTAAATCTATAGATCATTAAATCTTTTTATAGAAATACATCATCTTGCGTATTTAAATATGTTGTCAAAGTATACAATTTATGTTTCCTTGACATTATTAGGTATAACCAATTCTTGCTCTACATTCTCAACATCCAAAATGCAATTTTCTTTATTAAAATTATCTTTAATATCTTAGATTTTTTCAACTTTTTTTTTTTTTTTTTTTTTTTTTTTTTTTTTTGGACTGGTATTTAAACAAAAAGAATTATGTTTTCAATAGATGCAATGATGTCCTTGAGCTTGTTGAGACCACTCGCCACTTCCGTCTCTTGTCGGTCACTGCTGAAATCGGCGGTGCAGGAAGCCCAGGCCTGGACTCTATGGTCAAAGAGCTTCACAACAAGTACTCCCTAGCCATGAAGGACTTCTTCTCCCAAGTGAGCAATGTCCTCAGCATTGACGGCACACAGAACTTTGAGAGAGCTTTCTTCAACTTCAGATCTACTGTCAAGGTTAGTTTCTAGACTAACTATCAGATACAGTTAGCTTGACTGTCGTTATTTCTTTTTAAATTGAACATTTTCTATGCAGTCTGTATGCTGTATGTTGTATAGAAATCATTAAGCTTTTTTTTTAAAACTTGGTGCACATTACTGTTACCACTAATTGTGTATCACGGTAATTGTTTTCTTCAACAATGTATTGTTATAATAATTTTTTTAGGATCTGGAGAAAAGCCTTGCAGGCATTCTACGTATAGCCTTTGATCAATGCCCAAATGTCCAAGCCCAGCTTAGGCTACTGGAAGTCTTTGAAGGCATCAGTGGGAGAGAACTTGTGCAGGTAAGACTTATTCATCAAAAAATATTGACCCCCCCCCCCCCTTTTGCAGAAATATTTACCTCAGCTTTTGCAGAAATATTTACCTCCCCTTTTGCAGAAATATTTACCTACCCTTTTGCAGAAATATTTACCTCCCCTTTTGCAGAAATATTTACCTCCCCTTTTGCAGATGTAACAAACTGTCCCTGCTTGAAGTACCGAGTCCTAGTTTTCTGATTAAAAAAAAAATTATTTGAGCTCACAACTGCATAAAGAAAAATTGCCTTGGACAAAAATTGAGCATATAAAACAAAAACAAAAATACTATTGCAGTGTCTTTTGATCATTTGCATAAGGCTGTGTAGAATTAAATGGATGCTTGAAATCTAAATGCAAAGATTTACCTTTATACATAAAACCTTTTCTTCAATACAAAAAAATTTCAGCTTTCTAAATTCGGAGAAACGGATTAACTTTGCTTTTCATTAGGTAAATTAGAATCTGTTTTAAATGCCGTTTTACAAATACGTAATGAAGGTGATGAAACTGTAGAAATTTTGAAATCTTCTAGCTTATTAAACACAACCTTAGCTCACACTTATTAACCCTTACAGTCCCGGGCGCGTATATAGCGGAACTGAAGGCAGCATAGATAGAAGTACGTCGGTACTGGAAGGGTTAATACAATAGGCAAGATGGCAAACTAAAATGAATTGTTTTGTGATGAAATTTCGTAAGGTAGTGACAGTAATTACAATAATTTGTGTAAATACAGAAATAACGTGCTTCACTTTTGTATTAAGCATTGATTGTAATAGGCTATTCCCGATTCCTACTTTTCATGCAGTAATTGTGAGTTAGGTTTCTACTCATGGGCTACTATGCAATAGCAAAATGTTTCATTATTTTCAATTTCAACTGATTTGTTTATAATAATTTTTAGTAAAAGTTTTAATTAAAAAAAAGACTTAGTTTATCTTTTAATTGTTTGACTGATGTTATTGTTATTAGCTGCATTTAAAAAATGCATTGGATATAATTTTCCTTTTATATCCTTCAAATACAAAAAAAGCAATACCTAAAAGACATCGACAAAACTGTGGTCACGAACTTCTCTGCGGAGCTGCACCAGGTGAAGGAGGTCTTCCAGGAGAACTCAATTTCCCCACCAGCCCACCGTAACATGCCATATACTGTCTCTAAGCTGATGTGGTCCAGGGCTCTAAGGGAGAGAATAGAGGTCTGGTTCTACTCTGTCAACTATTGTTTTGAAATTTAACTGGCTTTGCGTACACTAAATCTAAATTATTTTTACAGATGCTCTTTGTGTACAAAAGCTTTTTCTGTTGCTTTTTTAAACTATATTTTATATTATTCTTTTGTCCATTCATAGAAACTATATTTATTTCTCTGGAATTGTAAAACGTTAAATTGTATTAATATTACATTATTAAATATTATTAACCCCTTTAATACCGTCAACGTCACATTGACGTCATCATTTCCATACACTTACATTACCGATGACGTCACATCAACATCATAAATAAAAAAGGAATGGTAAAAATATGCAATGTCAGCAAATATTTACATTAAAAACCTGCGGTAGTTCAAGGGTTAATAAAGTCTTTTTGCTTTACAACTTGCCTATTATCAGTATTTAATTTTCAGGACAAAAGACGACATTAAAGTATTTGAATAGTAAATTAACACATGTCACTTTTATTTTTTAGATTCCTATGAAGAAAATGAAACACGTGAGCCCGCACCTTCTGGAAGGTGACTCTGGTTGGCAGATGAGAGACTTGTACACTGACATCATCAAAGATCTAGACAAGTGAGTTCTGTCAGATCCGTCAATGTCATTTATTTGATTTGTCCTATGTTTGTAAAGTTTTAAATCATCAATTAGCTTTAAATTTCTTAGCCTAGAGATTATTTCCATGTTCTTAGTTGTATGTTAAATGCGCTCTGAGCTTACATTATGTTTGTTGGCAGCGCTATACAAATATTATTATTATTATTTACAAAAATTTTTTTATTATAGTAGTATTAGTAGTCACTTGCAAAATGTGCTAATTCAATAGAAACTAATTTTTACAGAAATTGACATTTTATGTATGAATTTAGCATCTTTTGAAAGGTGTTTCATATTTTTTATCAAATATTTAAAATTTCTTTGAACTTTTTGAAGGTTGAGCTAAAGATCAATAAATAAATATCTTGAAAATATCTTTTAAAATTGGACTAATTATTTTGCAAAAGTGTTTTAGCTTAAAAATTTAGCATTGAAATAAAAAAATATTACCAAAGATTGCATTGTTGGAGACCATGTATGAGATGATTGTTTATATTTAAATTCATTGACTTTGCTACATTTCACAAGGTTTGAGAATGAAGCCATCACAAGGTGGGAGTTCAATGTCATGCCAGACTTGACCCAGAAGCTAAAGGATCCACTCCTGGTAACCAAACCAATTTTTTTGTTTTGTTTTTTCTTTGAAATTAAATCAACTTGTACAGAAAACAATAGTGCCTGATTCACAGGGTTTCCTGTGTTTTAAATTCTCAAATGCATTTGGAAACAGGAATTCCAGTTCATATAACTTTTTCATATTATAGATAATTTTTGGAAAACTTTTAATTCTAACTTTTATCTAAAGACTGACTTTTATAAATGGCTTTTGGGCTCAATGACACATGTGCTGTAGGCCTATACAAAATTTGTGTAATGTAAAAACATTTATAGAATACATTTGTATTATAAAGTTACCATATTTTTTTTTAAAGTTTTACACAATTAAAAAAAATTATTGATTTCAACTAACTTTTTAAAAATAATTTGAACTACATTTATAAGGTGTTTGTTTCTTAATTTCGTTTCCCGCCACTGAAGATTGCAGAGGAATATGATGATGAGGCTGAAGTTCGACCTCAAGTTATTCATGTTAACCTTGACACCAAATTGCTGTTACTGCTCAAAGAAATACATTACCTCAGCCAAGAACCTTTCAGGTTAGGCCCAAACTATAAAAAAAAATTCAGTAAAAAAAACATCCAATTCACTTTCCATTTAAATTCGTAGAAATACTACTTTACACATATAAATATGGAACATAATTTTCTAGTAGCGGTGCATTCATATTGCCATTCTGAAGGTCTTACCCTCAAAGACTGGTTAATAATTCACCTTTATCTCCCAGGCTAGGAGGGTACCAGTCAGTTTACTCAGCTTATATGGGTAGGCTACATTTGTTGGGGAACGTATAGGCGCTAGAGCAGTAGACTGTTCACACTCTTCCTGGTGAATGCTGCTCTATTACCCCATACCTATTACCCCATATGGACCAATAATTACATTTTGTATACTTTTATACACATATTGTCATGTATATTGGTTTCCAAGTATTGTATTTTTCTCCCTACACACGATTTTGTGGGCGGGGCTTAGTCTTTCCAATTGCTTGACGTTTAGTAAGAAGGCGAAGATTCTTGGTAATTTTGGTATTCAGTGTTGACCTCAAATTCTCGGAGTGGCTAAGAATGGTTGATTTTTTCGGCATGGGGGAGTTCATATCATTTTTATCATCAGTTTTGTAGTGATACCATTATTTTCACCCCTCCTAGTAATAGGTCTGTCCCTTGCACCACTTGAATAGTATTTAATGATTTGTTTGTCTGAAAGGATGTGAGTTTCGAGATAATTTCTTTTGAGGATGCTTGTGTTTGCACTATTTTATTCTAACTGTACATAATCCTTATATTGTATATATAATTGAACATATCACCTGAATTAAATTATCAACAACATTTACACTGAAGCTTCCTCGTCAAGTTACTATTCTATTGTGCTGTTTACAATACTATAATATTTATTTACTACTCTAACGTCAAGGAAAGGAACTGTTAGATCGCAAATCCTGAGTTTGTGCCCAGGACTATAAGGAGAGTTCGTGTAATACTGAAACATAAATAATAATAACTAAAGTCTACCCTAGGACTAACGAGAATTATCAACAATATCTACACAGCTCTGGCCACAAGGGGATTGTGGACGTAACAATGAATATATATATAAGGGTGTCATAATTTGAAATTCTGGGTTACTTCAAGCCCCTGTCCAAAGGACAGCTTTAGGATAACTATATAAAACATATCCATTGGGACATGGTTATATGGTTTTAAATCTTTTGACAATTAAGTAACCACACCCTAATGGGTATTTATATTGATGTGTCAAAGAATTTTTATTTTTTTACATTTTTAAACTATTATTTTGTTTTTACTCTCTCAGCATTCACTTGCCAGGGCCAGCCAAAGAGCTTCTGAGAAACACCAATTCTCAGCAACTAAGTGTCACAGCTGCTAGATTGGAAACCATTGTCTCTAAGTACAACGCCATCATGAGATCCATCACAGCCTTTGAGAAGCCCATGTTTGAAAGGAAGCTGGCCCAAATTGATAGTGTAATTTACTTTGAAATAGCTTTTTTCTAACATTAGGCTGTACTATAAGGCATTGGTTTGTCTCCAGCTTTCAACCTTCCTATCTGTCTCTCTTCGTTTGTAACCTCAGGCACTGTTTGTAGCCTGCGACCAAAAAATGTCTAAATTGTTGTTCGTAACCTGAATCGTTTGTAACCTGAGGTGTTCGTAACCCAAGGTACCACTGTAGATCAATAGTAGCTCTGAACCTTAATGTCTATCAGCATATTATTCCAAACCTTATTTATTTGAAATCCTAGTAAACATTAGTTGTATTACTGCTTGTAAAGACCAACAGAATCATTTATTTATTTGAAATCCTAGTAAACATTAGTTGTATTACTGCTTATAAAGACCAACAGAATCATTTATTTATTTGAAATCCTAGTAAACATTAGTTGTATTACTGCTTGTAAAGACCAACGGAATCATTTTACAGTTGTTAGAGCAAGGGCTCCACCAGCTGACGTGGAAAATGAAAGAATCAGCCGATTTCATCGAAGTGGCATATTCCACTGTGTGCCTTGATGTCCACCAAAACTTGGACATTGTCCAGACCAACTGCAGGGAGATCATAGAGCTGACCCATTCTTGGTCCAATGAGATATTGGACGTCTTCAGCGCCCGGGAGAAAACCAGGTCCTACTTGATGGACGAGCTTCTGGCAATGCAAAAGTAAGCTATAACATTATAAGCCAACATGATTTTTGACTTTCATTTCCAGTTTCATTGGTAATATCTATTGCCTACAAGAGAGATTTGTGCATATACTGCAGTGCTAAACTTTTCCTATAAACAAAATATACAAATAAATTCTTATTATTATTCCCCTATTGCTTTTACTAAGCCCTATATTGAAGTTTCTCTCCTGGGACTCAAGGTGTGTCCTTTCCAAAGTGTTTAAAAGATAAACAGATAAACTTACAGTATCTTCATAAACAGATAAACTTACAGTATCTTCATAATGTAATAATGTGCCTCCATTTGTGGTCTCCAGAAAGCTGAACGATGATTTCGAGGCAGTGGTCACCCCAGCGTCCAGCAGGATACACAACCTGATGAGCGAGTCCTATGAGGTCGTCCAGATATCCGAGGCCTCCCCAGCCTGGAGAGACTATGTGAACTACATCGACGCCATCATTTTAGACGGCCTCAAGCTAGCATGCCTGACAAGCTTGAAAAATATGTTAAACACAATGATCCAAGCTAACCTGGCAGAGGTATTCGTCTTAGAACCAAAAAAATTCATGATTCAAAATTTTCTTCCTTTTCTCATTTTTATTTTTAAATTCTATGATCTACTTTTTTGGAGCAGTGACGATGTCATTTAATAGTTTCTATCTGAAACACGATCCATTGGGTATAACAAATTACATCGTTTGCAGCCGGCTGACCAATGAAATTATATTCAGGATCTTATAATATAGGATATCTTTTGTACTTGATGGGGTTATCAGGCATAGGTCTCATAAGTTTTCATATAATAATCGGAATTGATTTCTTTCATGGTATAGTTGAGCAGTCAAGAAGAGATTGTAGACAGAGAGAATCTGAGTTAGAAATTCTCAATGGCAGAGTATTTTAGCTTAGAGTTCATTTTTTCATTCATATAATACATGTTTAATTTCATTCACTTTTATACCATAAGGCGATATAGTTAGAATTATTTGTTAATATTGATTTGAATGCTCTTTATGCAAGTTGATGAAAAAGTAAACAACAGCTTTTTGTTTAGATAATAGAAATAATGAGTAACCAATTGCCTTCCAGGAAATCCCTATGGCTGAGATTGTTCCAATCTTGACCATCAGACTGGAACTGATAGAGAACAATGTTGACTTCCGCCCACCACTGGACCAGTCAACCTCTGTGGTCAGCGTCCAAGAGCTGGTCCAGACCTGGCTGCAGAGCTATTTAGCCAGAGGAAAATTGGTGAAAATGCTGGGGCCTAAGGTGAATGCCATAACTTATGCAGATAAAGCTTTTTGCTTGCTCAGATTAAAAGAACTTTTTGACTGCATGAACTCATTCCCCCATGTTTTCTATATTTATTGTAGTGTCATCAATGACTGCACCTATCCTTTGTTAAGTATCCCGGATCATAGGATCATAGGACTGGTGAAGCAGTGTTCACCAGTTTCTGTGGCCTCGGCATACTAGGTGATTGTGTAGCCAGTACAATGCACAGCCACTTTTACTTTACCCCAACTAAGGTCAGGTACCCATCAGAGGTGGGTAGACTCAGGGGCACCCTCAAGTACCGAAAAAAATCCTAGCCTCCACCTGTATTCAAATCCAGAACCTTTGGGTTTGCCAGTTGAACGCGTTGCCGCTCGACCACTTTGTCCCATAACACCCAGCCCCCTACACTGATGCTATCATGGAAACTGGTGAATGCTGCTTCACTAGCACTAATGAATCAGTTGGGTCCACCAAGATTACTAACTTTACTTAATGATTAAGTAAAAGAATTTAGAAAAAAATTAAATTGACAAAGCTCAATAACATTGCACTTTAAAAAATTATTTTTTACTTATCACTTTAGGATGTGTATTGTTTCATTTTTGGTTTGTACTGTTATTTTAGGGCTCCTATGAAGATTATATAACCTTGGATGATGAGGTGAAGGATTTACTAGTCAACATTGATAAAATTGTAACAGACAACAGTGAAGAATGCAAGGTATGTAGTTTGCAATGTTTTCAAGGCTGTAATTGGTGGAATGTTTCTTATTTGTTACATCCTGTATTGTTTCAGCATTGATATATATATATATATATACAAAACAAATTGCTAGCAGGTGTTGACTTCTTCTTCTTCTTCTATTAGCCAGTCTGCAGAGCTTTTTGCACTCTTGCAGTCAATGCCAGACAAACATATTTACATTTCTTTTGTTTAATTGTTTCATATTGCTATATAGTGTGTTGGTAATGGTAGGTTGAGGGGGGGTGGGGCAGAGTGTATCTGAGATAGGTTAGCTCAGGGCATTATTCAGGCAGGAAGTGGTCCACAGTTTTTGTGAGCAAGGACAATGTTCGCAGTTAGGTAAGATCTAATGAACTTTCACCTTCCATGTAGAGAATGAAGCTCCATTTAAATTTCATTATTATTCTCTAGCAACTTCTGGAGGTCTTCAAGGAGTACTCGTTCCTGTGGCAGCAAGATGTCAACCAGACATTCACTGACTTTCTTGATGGTGTCCTGAGGCCGAATCCAATACGGGCCAGAAGCGCAAGCAGGAGTAAAGAGGAGAGGGAGAAAGTGCAGCGGGGGATCAAGTTTGAAAAACTTTCCTCCAGAACATCCTCTGCCAGAAGTGCAATCACAGCGGAAGTTTTGGAGAATGCAGAGAAGCAGTTTTTGGCGCCTAAATCGCACGAGGGGAAGGAGAGTAATGTCCCTTCCCTCGATGAATTTGACCAGGAAATTGATATTTACAGGGTAAGACTTAATGTTTTGTTCATCTGCAACTTCTGGCTTGACTTTAACTTTAATCTTAGTTATGGATGTTAAACGATTATATGAAATTGATTATCCATTTCATAAGCTACAACCTGTTTTGAAAGCCATTATCAGTAGGCCTACTGTTTAAATCTTTACTCAACTATTCACCTACAAATATAGATTCATTCCTTATTTGTTATAAGATAATTGAGTAGTCCACTGGCAAAATGGTTCTAAATCAATAAACAGTGATTTTGCAGAAATAGACTTCTTACGTCACAGTTTCATATGTTTTTTTTTCATCTGCTATATTAGAGTACTCAGAAATGTCTAAAGGTTGAAATAAGGATCATTGTATGAATTACTATATGTTCTTAAAGACAGTGGGTTTGTAACAAAAAGTGATTTATCACCTTTTGCAAGTGGACTACTAATATATTAAATACTTTTCAATGCAAAATTTCTCTTTCTGTCTTGCCATAAGATTGCTTTCTTATTCCATCTATATTTTTGCTTTCTTGATTAAATTTTAACATGTTTCTTCATGTGTTTGCCTATCTGTACTCATTCATTAATACCATTTAGTTTTCTGTGCGGTTGTAAAAAATATATTGTTAATTACATATTGTTTACAAATGTTCCCAACTATCTGCAGACCGCTAGAGAGGAAATCTCCAATCTGGATGACCATCACAATGTGGGCTGGATATCTGTGGATCTTCAACCCATAAAGCAAGTCCTGACTACTTATGCTGCTAAATGGATCTGGACATACACAGAATATCTTTCATTACAGGCATGTACATTTGATGCACACGTTATGATATAGTACAAAGGCCTTATTGTTTTATTTTTCAAACTCTAAATTTTGGAGTTTTAATATAATAATAAATGAAAGCTTATGCAAGTTTCTTTGTAAAAAGTGTTATTACAAAGGGAATCTACTCTTCAAAATTTACCAATCTCATTTTTGTAAAAATCGTCTCACATTGCTCCATAATTATAAAATTATAAATAATATTCAAACAATTATAACCAACAATGTATATTATTGTAATAAATATTCTCATTGTTTTTTTTAAGCTTAAGCTAATTATAATATTTTTTAAGATACAGCAGATGTAGATTTAAAAAGTAGATTTAAAAAAAACAAACAACTGTAATACTTATAAGTTTACAGACGTTCCTTCTAGATAGAAGATTATTACGTCCACTAGGCCCAAAACTCCTGCAGGGCGACAGGGATCCGCCTGTGACAGGGCTAGAACCCGCGACCTGTCAGTTGGTTTTTGGTTGACAGTCCGGTGATCTAACCGCTGGACCAGCCGGCTTCAGTGTAATTATAATAGGTTGACTCCGATTGAAAGACTGTCAGTTACTTTTATATGCAAGTGGCTTACATGCACTTGTGTAGTAACACTGTTTGTTTTATTGATATTGATTTTAAGGTGACCAACCTGTTGGAGAAACTGGATCTGTTCATGAAGAGAATTGAGCCAGAGATTGAGAAGATAACTGGAGAGGAGAGAGATACAGCCAGCTTTATGAAGATGATGCGACTATTCAATGAGGTATTCCAGACTTGGTCAATTACTGAAAATAAATCTTTTATATATCTAGACATACAATAAGTACATAAACAACATTTCATATATGACCAACTAATTTAGTTAAACAGTCTCTAATTTTGGTTTAGGTAATTCCTGTTTTTATTTTATTTTATTGATTGTTTTTATTTTCACAAAAACTATGTCCTTTTTTTAAAAAAAATATTAGTGGTTTGTGTGTAGTTCTATTTACTTTTCAAATGTAATTATTTTTTTTAAAAGTATTATTTTGTTCTGAGTGTGCTCATTTATTCATCAATGTCAATAAACTAAAAGTGTGATAAAATAGTCTAGCGCTCATCAAATATCAAGTTAACTTCTATAATTTCTTATTGTTTTATTATGTTTTGATTGGCTTGATTGATTTATGTAAGCATTAAGGTAAACTACAGATAAAATTACTCAAATAACTCAACTTTTAAATAAAGCCAAAAATCTCTTCTATTTACTAAACATAGTTATTACAATAAATGTAAACATTTGAGAAGAACATATCAGTCTTTTCATGCTGAAGCTTCAATGCAGATAACTTGTCTCACGCATGACTACGATTGATTTGCACCACATTGGCCCACCACTTTTTACTCAAAATGCCACAGGAGTCAACCATATTTTTCAAGGGGAAGTCACTCAGATATTCACCCAAACCTCTCCTTCCTTAGGTCTCATCCCAGCAGACAGAGATGGATGGGAAGTTTGCGGCCATGAACAAAACTGTCCTCCTGCTGAGGAAGTACGGCCAGGTGCTGCCTGACAAGACCCAGCACCTGTTCAACAGTGCACCTGCCAGGTGGAACAGCCTCAAAACCAAAGTGTCTCTGGCCAAGCAGAGGCTGGGTCCAAGGATACAGGAGGAATCTGTCAGCATTACAAAGGTGTAGATTTAAATTTGCTATAATTTGTTTTCTTTTTTTTTTTATCATGAGTTATGGTGGCCAAGCAGCACTGTGCTAATTGGTGTACCAAGGGTCCTGAGTTTGAATCCTGATGAATGTTAGACCTTTCAGTGGGCTTGGTAGACTTGGTGGCGCACATCTCCTCTCCAAGTTGGCGAGGGATTGTATCATTGTTTTATTTCTTATCCTCTGCACTATTGGTCGAACCCAGGATGTCTAGCTTGTGAGACGAGCTCACTGTCGACTTTGCTATCCAGCTGCCTGTAACAGTATAACATATTTTTCCCTACATTATTACATGTTTGTACCTTGATATAACAACTTAATTGGTAATTTGATTTAGGACTTGACTGCCTTTGCTGAGAGAGTGATGATCCTGTCTGATGACCTGGAGAACTCAGAGGTGTACCAGAGGAACTGTGGTGTGGAGGAGGCCCACAGCACCATTGACGAGCTCAGCAGGAAGCTGACCGTGCTGGAGGGTCAAGCACAAGACCTTTTTGAGCTTCAGGAGCTGCTAGAGGCATCAGTGGTCATTTTTTCTGACCTGCCAAAGTAAGCTTGTGTGAAAGTGTTGGTGTGTTGTGTGTGTGTGTGAGGCCAAAATTGAGTGTAGTGATAGAGGTCCTGGGATTGTTTTGAATATGGTAATAACATAAGATGGCAGTCTCGCTTGTCATAGTAAAATGTATCTTCTATCATGAAGACGGGCATACTAAGGCTGTTGGAAACATTTTGAGAGTATTTGATAATTAGTACATTTTTAGATTTTAAAGTTTTTAAGAGGCTATGATTTAGGCATTTTGGTGAAGTGCATAAATGAAATAAGGGACTTTTGTGGAATTGTTGTTCTGGGTTTGTTTTGTTTTGGATGACAATGAATGTGGCTTAGGGTTGGGAGGCTATGTCTTGTTGCATCTCAGTTCACATTCACCTCTTTCTTAGTACCTATATTGATGTTCAGGCTTTCCAAATACACATCTTTCTCAGCAAAGTGTACAACGGTCTTTTTACTCAAGAACTATTCCCCATGCAGGCTATCCTTTGATGTTCTTCCCTATTCCATATGCCAAGCGTGGTCAAACCAATGCAATCATCTTTGCTATAACCTGATGTAAACCTGTGTTGTTTTAGCTTTGATAGAGTGTCTTTGGTTTGTCTTTTAGGTTCATTAAGGTTACTCTTTGGAGGCAAAATATAGAAAGCAGATTTTAATGTCATCATTCTGTGCTTCTCTATCATAAGTATTGTTATTGCTCAGCTCTCACTGTCATGGGGAAGTATACCTAAGCTCTGTACACTTCTTTTTTGGTGATAGTTCTGAACCTCAGATATGGTTTTAAACTTTTATTAACAAGCAAGGCTACAAATGATGTTTTTCGCACCAGTATAAATTATAGTGTGGCCCAGTCATAATAAAAATGTGCATATTATATCTTATGTATTGTGTTTGTGAGTCATAATATATTTTTTTCTAATAAATTGTTGGGTTTTACAAATTCTTATTTTTTCCAGATGCAGGAAAGAGTTAACCAACTTAAAATTGGTCTGGAACACTTTTAGGTAACAACTAATTTTGTATGTAAATGTATGAAACAAACGGCATTAAAAATGTTTTTAACATTAAATTTTTGTCATAGAAAATCAAGCAAATTGTTTGCTATTTGGATACTTTCAATCATGAGCATTAGAATGTAATACTTTGTTTTGCCCCGACAGAGTGATTGATGAAGAGCAAAGCAAGTGGAAGCAGCAGAGGTGGCAGAGAATCGACACAGTTCACCTAAGGGAGGAAACCAGTAAACAGCTTGAGCTAATTAGGTCATTGCCAGATGAAGCTTTCACCTGGGATGTGTACATGGGGATGAATAAATCTATCACCACCATCCAGGTTTGTGAAACATTTCTCATACTTCCCATAAAACCCACAGCATTATATCAGAAACTATGATGAACTTTAAGGGCCCTGGTGGCCAAGTGGCTGTGCATTTGACTGGAGTAATGAAAGTCTGTGTTCAAATCCTGGTGAAGGATAGGATTTTTTCCTGGGACTGGAGGGTGTCCCTGAGTCTACCCAGCTCCGATGGGTGCCTGACATTAGTTGGGGTAAAGTAAAGGAGGCTGTGCATTTTGTTGGCCACACAATCTGCTACTATGCCTTGGTCACAGAAACAGGTGAACAATGACGGGATACTACTTATGATTAACATTAATATTAGAAGTCTATTCATTAAAGAAGCTTTGTTGAAAGTATTTCCACTTGTATGTTATCTTTTAAAAAGAACTTGAAAACACATTATTTTAATATTTACCTTTGTTAAATATTTTATTTTATACCCCAACTTTTTTTTTATAGTAAGGCATTTAATATTAAATTTTTGTTTCTTTGTCGTATGTTTGTAAAGTTTTAAAATTATTATTTAGCTTTATATCCTTTTAATCCTAGAGAATTACATCCGTGTTCTTGCTTGTTTGTTGCTCAATGTTAAATTTACTCTGAGCTTACATATATATGTTTCTTGGCAGCGCTATTTAAATAGAATTATTATTATAAGTTACTTTTATATACATATCATAATTGTATCCTATGCTTATCTGTAGTTTTGGATCTTGTCCTGCAGTTTAAATAGTGTTTTAAATTATGTCAATTTGTTTGGTTGTCATGGTCTGTTCAAGCAACCCATTCTATACACATCATTAAATTAACTGTATAAAATAATAATATCAGACAAATGTTCAACATTAATTACAACTGCATGTATTAAATTTAAATTGTATTAATTAAAGTAAAAAAGGAAAGTATCCTGTTGGACGATATTGATCCACAGGGCCAGTGAAGTCGTTTCTGTATCTATTACATATTAATTCATTGTGTGGCCAGCACAATGCCTAGCTGCCTTTACTTTACCCCTAATAAAGTCATGTACACATCAGGGGCGGGATAGACTTAGCGGCACCCTCCAGACTCAAGAACAAGTCCTAGCCTTCCCCAAGATTTTTACCCATGACCTTTTAGTATGCCAGCCGAATGCGCTGCTGCTCAGCATCTGTGTCCCATAAATTAAAATTGCACTTGTTTGTGTTGTCTAGGAATGCCTTCCATTGGTTGAGGACTTGAGCAATCAAGCCATAAGAACTAGGCACTGGAAACAACTCGTCAGAGTAACTGGTGGAGCCTTTACCATTGACAATGACTCTTTGAAACGGATGACATTTGAGGAGCTCCTGAGCCTTGGACTGCAGCGTATGTAGTTTTCTCTTATGCTCTATAGTTCAAGTAGTTTTGTTTAAACTTTTAAGCACTAGCAATTTCTTCATATCTAAATCAATGTATAATGTTAAATGTGTATGTAATGGCATATTGAAAAACAAAATCTTATATTTATTCATCTATGTGCAATAAGGGCACCAATGATTTTCATCCAAAGCTGTCCACTATATTTTATCTTCATGCTCTTGTAGATTTGTCTGCATCATCTACTTGATCACCCTCCACCAGTGAAGGGGGGGGGGGGAAGCAGAGGGGGCATATGCCCGGGGGCAACACTTCCAGGGGAACGGCAAATGTAGTCTAAATATAGCAAATATAGCACTAAACAAGCAGTATGCAAAAGGGTGGCGCTGAACTTTTGCCCTGGGGCGCTACATAAGCTTGTAAGGCTCTACCCTCCACCAGCCACATCTTCCAGCAATAAATTATTATTTTTATTTCTCTGATGGACTTTACTTTACATATTATTCTTGCCCACCTTGATAGCTGTGGCTTTATAAAATCAGTGAACTTTTGAAATTTACCTTATGTTTAACCTCTACTGCTCATTCTGGCCAAAACTTTGTTTAAACTCATTTCAGAGCATGTGGATGATGTCAGGGCCATCGTTCTGCGAGCGGTCAAAGATCTAGCAATTGAAACTGCACTGAAAAACTACGAGGAAGTTTGGCTGGGTAAAATATTTGAACTCAGGCACCATGTTCATGTCAAAATGTCTCCATTTGTTGAGGCCAGCCAGGTAAGACTGCTACATAACATTTAAAAATATAGTCTTGAATATAGTCATAAATATTGTGATTTTATTGTTATACAAAAATAATGTAATTTAACAGTCATTAGCGTATAGACTCAGACAATGCATTTTTCTTATACATTGGCATTTGAGATTATTAATCTTTAAAGCATTGAGCAAAGATTGTCTATTCACAGATAGGCAAAGAGAAGGTTGTAATTAGTGTTTCTTAATATTTTATGTTATTAATATTTTCTATTTTCTGTGACATGAAGTTAATTTCTGTGACTTTAAGTGATTAAGTATTATCACAACTGAAACTGAAGAATTGAATGAGGTATTATTGTTGTGTAAAAAATAAAATTGTCTATAAAATAAACCAAACATTACAAGAACAGTTATATCTAATAATATTAAACGAGAAAAAATTGAGGGTATATTTGTTTGTGGGTTTGTGTGTGTGTTGTGTCAGCGTTCTCAAAAACGGGCCTAACGATTTTCGAGAAAATTTTCCTATTTATGTATTCTGGTGAGAAAATGCGTTTTAGATCAATATCATTTCCTTTGAACCTCTGCTTGACCCTCAATTTTTGGAAAAACCACTGACCATTTCTAAAAATAGCTTTTAAATTGGGCTAAAAGAAAAAAACAACATGTCAAATTAAATGCATCATATATTCTAACAATATTATTATTAGTATGATAATGCTTGACATTTCTATTATTAATTTCAGACTATTCAGACCGATCTCAGATCGGTCACCCTGATATTGCAATTTTAAGAGAGTTAGGATTTGAAGGCATAGTGGTCTTGGTGCCTTATGCGCCACAAGGAGTGATAAATAGAGAGAGTTATCAACTAATATGAAAAGAAATTTATGCTAACATTATAATGTGTTATCTTTATTTGATCTCAATTTACTCTGCAGAAACAATAAATTATTGATGGCTATTTGTATAACTACTAATTTTTTAATATCTTATGAACATTTGTGCTTGAAAAACTGATTCATCTTGTAAGATTAAAAATTTTTAAAATATAATGTTTGTGCTATATCTCTTTCTGAAATGAATTCACTTCTGGTGTTTGTGTGTGAACTAGGACAGCCAAAGTGAGAACAGCCAGGGTGACACAAACACTACAACAGCTTTGGGCAGCACAAATAAACATGTTAGAGCCATCAGCAGAACCAGCAATCAAAGCAGTCACAGCAAGAACAAGAGAGGAAGTGCTTCCTCACTGCCTACATCCCTACTTAATCTAGGGGAGGTAATTCACACTATCATCAAGCTCTTAAAATAGACTCCAAAATGATAGCTTTAGTGACCCAATGCTTTCCCCCCCACTGGTTTAGTCTTAAAGGAGCATATCAGTGGTTTACACACATCACCAGCTTTAAGGTCCATGAGTACAGATCTGAAACTTAGTGACTGACTAGACTTAGGACTTTTTTTTTAATGTCTTGCCTGAATTAATGAATATAGCTTGATGAATTTTTTTGAGTAAAGTGGCTTTGATAAGTAATGGAAAGTGGTGGATAACTGTAGTTATCACACACCTTGAGTGTTTTTAAATAATGTTTAATTATATGTAAATAGAAATCGATTTTTTAAATTGAATTATTTGTAAGGAGTTACCAGGAAGTGTATTGTGATCTATATATTTCTTGGCGTTAAAACAGTTTAGGCCTATATTTTTGTTATTCATATTATATTATTCATTATCTTATGATGAAGGATAATATATTTAAAAACAAAATTGTTTCAGGACACTGGTGCCATCAAACTTTTGACCAATGCAGAGCCAATATTTAATGAGCTGGAACATCACCAGATAACTCTGCAGGCCATGCAGTCCAACTCCTCTGCTGGATCCTTCCAGGACGAGGTCCTGAAGTGGCAGAAGAAGCTGCAGGTCATTGAGGGCGTCCTTCAGACCTGGCTTGAGGTCCAGGAGATGTGGGTGGAGATGGAAGAGGTAACAGATACGTTTCGTTAAATTTGAAATATCAGTATGACTATATATAGAAGAAGAAGGTGATTGCCATGAGCAAAACCTGGTATGAAATTAGTTGGCTTGCCCAGGATAGGGAGCCGGCACAGAGATTTGTTGCTACTTTATGCTCCATAGTTAGCTAAAAGATAAATATAAACATATAAATCATTCAACGCTAAGACTATATACCAGTTGTGTCACTTATGAAACATGCACAAGCTAAAAATGAAAGATGAAATTGTCTGTTAAAAGAATTTCTGCCTGTCAGAAGAAAGTATTTGAAGACCAAATGGAAAAAAATAAGAGTCATAATTTGTAATTTTTCTAGTTATTGATCCAGTCACATATGTAGTCATACATAATATGTACTTTTCAAGTGAAAGAAATTTAAAAAAACATAGGGAAATTAGAAAAAAATAAACCATTTACAATGGTAAAAAAAAAAGAGGCATAGTTCCTTTGTTTACATTTGAAAAACTCTAAACTACAAAAGTTTGACTCTGCTGTTTTTTCCAAAACCAATAATTGGATGCTATATTTCTGTCTTCACTATGTATTGCACAAACATTTGTATAAGAAAATATTCACCAGATTTATGTTGGGCTGATAGAGTGGGTTAGTAAAGTCAGCTGTGCTGGCTACACAATCAGCTAGTATGCCATGGCAACAGAGCTATTTATTGGTCCAATCGTTTTCTTATTTTTGTAATAATAAAGTTTGACCTTACATTATTTATGATATAAACTTGATTTTTTCTAAATTTAGTTTCAAAACTCTAAACACTATTTATTTCTGTCATACAAACTTATGTTTACTAAGGTATTGATTCTCATTTCCACTTTATGAGAATTTGTTTTTTTGTGAATTTAGGTCTACCTGAGCAGTGAAGTTCGACAGGCCATGCCCCACGAAGCCCTAAAATTTTCCAGCGTGAACAAGGACTTCAGGCTGTTGATGAGGGCCACAGAGAAAAATCCAAACGTCATGCAGTGCTGCAACAGAAAAAGTAAGAAAGCCTTGTTTGTTTCTTTTGGCACATGGCTGCTTCAAAGTGCTCTATTGCTCAATAGTTGCAAATATGTTTTTACATTATTTGAATGTATATATTTAGTCTTACATATACATTCTATTTAAAAAAGATTTTATATAAGCATGTTAATGGAAATCCTTAAAAAAAATTCAACTTTTTTTTTAAGTTTACAAAGTGGAAGAAAGTCATTAATCAGTCAATCAGTAAAACTCTAAACTTATATTACTGGACAATCAGTAAAAATATAAACTTATATTACTGGACAATCAGTAAAATCTATAAACTTATATTACTGGACAATCAGTAAAAATCTATAAACTTATATTACTGGACAATCAGTAAAAATCTATAAACTTATATTACTGGACAATCAGTAAAAATCTATAAACTTATATTACTGGACAATCAGTAAAAATCTATAAGCTTATATTACTGGACAATCAGTAAAAATCTATAAACTTATATTATTGGACAATCAGTAAAAATCTATAAACTTATATTACTGGACAATCAGTAAAAATCTATAAACTTATATTACTGGACAATCAGTAAAAATCTATAAACTTATATTACTGGACAATCAGTAAAAATCTATAAACTTATATTACTGGACAATCAGTAAAAATCTATAAACTTATATTACTGGACAATCAGTAAAAATCTATAAACTTATATTACTGGACAATCAGTAAAAATCTATAAACTTATATTACTGGACAATCAGTAAAAATCTATAAACTTATATTACTGGACAATCAGTAAAAATCTATAAACTTATATTACTGGACAATCAGTAAAATCTATAAACTTATATTACTGGACAATCAGTAAAAATCTATAAACTTATATTACTGGACAATCAGTAAAAATCTATAAACTTATATTACTGGACAATCAGTAAAAATCTATAAACTTATATTACTGGACAATCAGTAAAAATCTATAAACTTATATTACTGGACAATCAGTAAAAATCTATAAACTTATATTACTGGACAATCAGTAAAAATCTATAAACTTATATTACTGGACAATCAGTAAAAATCTATAAACTTATATTACTGGACAATCAGTAAAAATCTATAAACTTATATTACTGGACAATCAGTAAAAATCTATAAACTTATATTACTGGACAATCAGTAAAAATCTATAAACTTATATTACTGGACAATCAGTAAAAATCTATAAACTTATATTACTGGACAATCAGTAAAAATCTATAAACTTATATTACTGGACAATCAGTAAAAATCTATAAACTTATATTACTGGACACATGTTATAATCTGATACAGTTTACGTTGAGTTATACATGTACATTTTAAATTTGTGCTCTCCATATATATTTTGGATCAACATACTTTCACTGATGATATTTTCCATATGCTACTTCAGATATTCCACAAATTTTGGAGCACATGAGACAAAGCCTGGAAAAGTGCAGGAAATCTTTGCTGCACCACCTGGAAAAAAGAAGGCACATTTTCCCAAGGTTCTTCTTCCTGTCAATGGAGGATGTACTGAGGATTATTTGCAATGGTAACAAAACATGAATTGCTATCTTATGATAATGAATTGCCGAAGTTGTTTGTTTTTCTAGAGAAATGGCCCATGATATTATGACAAACATTTTGTTATGTGCCATTAAAACTTAGATTTAAGAACCGCTTTACAGACCTTTGGACAAAAATTGGTAAATATACTAGGATTTGCACCAGATGTATAGAAAGCTGATATGAGATCTGTCTGTTAAAACAGAAACGAGTCACATTACTTGTTATAAGATCTTAACTGATATTTGTCTTATAATTCAACAGAATTTTAGTCTATACAGAAAATTAGTTTGCTCTAAACTAAAAGCATCTAATTGAAGTGTTGAGTCTAGACCAGCTTTATGATAAGAATGATAGTGATTGGTTTTTAACTCAAATGGATTTCTGATGTTTGGTTTGGAAAAGTAAAGGTGAATAGGTTTATATTTACCTCGCTGCACTATATCATCATCTGCCAGGTTAATCAGGATTATGGGTCTTAAAAAAGACTTCACTTTGTTACAGTGAAATTTGGAAATGACCATCATGTTATCAATATCTTTTTTTTTTTCTACTAAATAGCCATAGTCACTACAAAAGTTGTTACTATTGTTATTGTAAAGGTAAACAAATGTAAGATAATATTGATGTAATTAATTACTAATGTAATATGTAACATTTTTCAATCACATCCTGATGTAAATTTCCTAGGCTATGATCTCAACTCTGTGAACCTGTACATCAGTAAACTGCTACAAAATGTTGGCTCACTTATATTTGATGAAGCAGATGAGAATGATCAGTTCAACTTCGTCATCACTGGAGTACAGAGTACCTTGGGAGAGCGACTCTTGTTTGGCCAGGTAGTTTTTTTCTATATTTAATATCACTGTCATTCATTTAAAAAAAGAAAATCTGTTATTGATTTTTGTTTCATTTATTTTCATATGTAAACTTTTAATTTTACATGTTAATGATATATTGATAAAAAAAAATATATAAAAAGTTGTTTTTGTATTACTGTTAGAAAAATAATATTTGAATTTATGATTTACGTCATTTTTATTCTCACATGTTTCAATGCTAATAGACATATGATTTTTTTTTTAACCCTTTAAGATTATCAACTGTGAAGGTCAGATTGAAAACTGGATGAGTGGTGTCCTGAACCAACTGAAGTCTACACTGAAGTCTCAATTGGCTCATGCACTCCCTGTGGAGAATGGGACACAAACAAAAACTCGACAGATCCACAGTGCTGGAGCTAGGAAAGTTTCTTTGCCTATAGAAGGTGATTGCTTAGAACTGAAATTTTAAAAAAGTAAAGTAGGTCTACCCTTATCAGAACCAGTTAATCCATAGGACTACGTAAGCAAAGAACACCAGTTTCTGTGGACACAGCATTCAAGAGTATTAAGTTGCCAACACAAAGCCCAGCCACCTTTATTCTGCCCAAATTTTATCAGATTCGGTAGATTCAGTTTAATCAATATTATGCCCCCATTAAATTGGAAGATTTTTTTCTGGACCTTTGCAAAATACAAAACTTATCCTGACTAAACCCTTTAGACTGGACATTTTATTATACTTTACTGGGCTTTGCTTATTTGTTTCTATTTTATTCAAATGGTAATTGGTGTGGCCAGAACAATGCCCAGCTGCCTCTATTTTCCCCAACATAGATTAAATGTGTGTATATTTCAGACCCAGAAAAATGTCCTGGTGTGTTTTCTTTTTACCTACATTTAAGACTTTGAAATGAAATTCCAACACCCCTACGACCTCCTGCTCAATCACCAAGTCCCATGTGAAATAAATATGTCTATTAAAAGTAAAATATATTAAAGTGTTTGTATTTGATTTGCCATAAGGCTTGTGTTTTGTGCTACTGTTTTATTTTAAGAAGATGGCATAAGTATATTTTATTGTTGTCTTCAAACCAGATGAGAATGCTGACAAAGAAACGAATGAAAAGCCCCAGAGTGCATTGAAACGGGAAGCCCCTGCAGCAGACAGCAACAATGATGAGCAGCTTGATGAGGCCAATGAGAATGTCAGCGTTGTGCTGGGAAAGGGTAAAGACAGTACATGGGCTTTGGATCATGTGACTGAGATTGTTTACCTGGCAACATGTGTCCAGATGACTCGCCAGATAAGTGATGGCCTTGCAAATCAAAGAAACGGAGACAGGAAGGCTTTAGATGTAAGTAGTATTTGTTTTAATAAGTAAAATGGATTGTGGAATGTAACAAGTATTAGAGGGGCAATATATTAACACTAATTTCTGAAGTAAATTATTATTTTCTATTCTGGGACAAAAGAAACTTTTAAAAAGAACTTAAAGACCTTTCTCTTTGGCTAATACAGCTGACTCTGCAATTAACACCTTGTAAAAAGTCTCAAAACCCGGACGAGCCGAAGCTCTTAAGCCGGGGCGTAACGCTTTAGAAGTGGGTTATTTAAAACCCTGTCCGGGATCCAGCCACCCCACGGCACGCCGAAGGCGTGGCGTGCCATGTAACAGGGAAGGATTCCGCAGGCCAGCGACCGTTCACTGCGGTTCCCCTAAGGATCATTATCGTGGTGGCTCTCCCGTATATCTGCATTGTCACCCGGTAGCACAAATCCTGTACTATAGGCACAGGCATCCAGGCACCGGGTGGGTCGTGAGACTGGGGTTGCAGCATCCATTGCTTCCTCCCCACCGAGACCCGGTGGCCTCTCGGCAGTGCAATGGATCTCGGACATGCTGCGGGGGCTGTCCCCCATGCGTTAGCCCGCCGGTGTTTCAAAGAAATTACTGGCGGTTTACACACTACGCCGCTTTGAGGCCCATGGGTACAGTAGTGCAATTAACACCAGAGATGCCAACCCAAAACCTATAAAAGGACAATGCAATCTTCTGCCACTAAGCCACAATAAATCCACAATTTATTTACTGTTTCATTGTTGTTTGAATTTATATCACTTTTATATCATCATCCAAGTTTTTTCATTTCATGAGATTTTTTTGTCTTTAAGGATAAAAACAAACATCAAAAGTAAAACTTAAAAAAAAAACAACAACAATAAATCCACTATTTTATTTACTGTTTCATTGTTGTTTGAATTTATATCACTTTTATATCATCATCCAAGTTTTTCATTTCATGAGTTTTTTTTTGTCTTTAAAGGATAAAAACAAACATCAAAAGTAAAACTTAAAAAAACAACAACAACAAATATTTAATGAATATAATGACAAACACATTATTTTAAATCTTTGATGTAAAAATGTGACATCAGGAACAGGGTAAATGGCTTCAGTAACTTTTGATTAGTAAACTTTTCTTTTCAGTAATAAATATGCAGTATAATTTTTTTATTTTTTTTAATGTTGCTACCAACTCAAGATCCTTTTTTCTTTGTCATACTTGCCAACAGTGCATCCATCCTTTTTTAGGGATACATCCTTCACAGCATGGGAAATGCTCTGCTGTAGATAATGAAAAAAAAAATCGTTATTGTCTATTGTTTCCTAATCTATATGAAGCCAAAGTCTAACAGCATTGTGCCATACTCTCTTGTGACTTTTTGTCCTTTATGCCATGTCTTTCGTATTTTCAGGAATGTTTGAAGAACATAGATTCTAAAATTGAAAACACAGTTTTGCTTTTGAAAGGCTTGGAGAATGAAAAAAAGAATTTGTATTCTAATCAGAAAGCATCTAAAAATGAAAGCATGGGTAAGAAAGAAATAACTCTGGACCTATTTCTTACTGTTTGTTGGGATTATACTAGAATTTTAAATATAAACAGTTGTTGATGTTTGAAAGCAAGAAAAATGATAAAAACCTTGAACTGTCACAAAGAAAACTTAAGTCCCTTGTTGACCTTGGCCAAACTCAGGTGACAAGGAAATTTAAACATAAAAAGGTGAAATAGCTCTGTAATTCTAGTATATTCCTGACACTATGTTCACTTATTTCTTACACTTTAACAAAAAATGATGACACTTTACAATGTCTACATCATTAGGGTTCTTAAAATCAGGTTGTGTTGAAAAGAGATTTACATTACTATAACTGTTAGTCCATGTCAATAATCAATCAGAAATAAACATTTCTGAAAATATTTTATTTTTTGGAAAAACACATTGAAAACTATTGAAATTCATTTCCAGAACATTTAAATTTTCTTTTAAGTTTACAGACGTTCCTTCTAGATACAAGATTATTACGTCCACTAGGCCCAAAACTCCTGCAGGGCGACAGGGTTCCGTCGGTGGCAAGGCTAGAACCCGCGACCTGTCAGTTGGTTATTGGTTGACAGTCCGGTGAACTAACCGCTGGAAATACTGGAAATCTTTGATTCTTTCATACTTAAAACGTGTTTGTTTTTCCTCTAGAAGAAAAATGTATGAACAAGAATATTTAATTTCAGGAGATACGGAATGACAATATGTCCTAAAAGTTAAATATCTGTAGACTCAGTTTTAGACATGTTTAATTTCCTTTTTTTAAAAATGGAAATGCACAATTTTAATGGCAATACAATGAGTTCTAAAATTTTAAATGTATATGCTTGAATCTAGTGTAATTTAGAATTCATGCACAGCTATCTATTGTTTATTTACTTCTCAAAAAGAATATATTGGAAAATTCTGCTGAAATATGTTTAAGAAGTAAGTAAAATAATAATGTCACACCATAGGGACGTTGAAGCAGCGTTCACCACTTTCTGTGGACATGTCATACCCCGGGATTGTGTGGCTATCACAATGTTCAGCCCTCTTTACTTTACTCCAAATAAAGTCAGGTACCCAAGAGAACTGGATAGACTCAGTGGGACATCCTCCAGACCCGAGAACAAATCCTAGCCTTCACCAGGATTCAAACTCAGGATCTTTGGTACACCAGCCAGACGCACTTCCCCTCAGCCACCATGACCCACATGTTTAAGAAGAATGAAAAAAAAAAAACAACGCAAATTATCAATCAACTTTTTTTGTTTGCTCAGCAGAAGATTTAAATGATGGATTCAATGCTTCCCAGGACATGACCGGCACTGATGATGGAAAGGACAATACTTCACAGCTAAATGTCAATTTCAAAGAATCTCAGATGACAGATGAAGACAAAAAAGGTTTGAACATACTTTGTACAACACCTTGAGTTACTGTAGGAATAACAATATTGAATGTATTTGTACTGTGGATACAAGCAAAATGTTTGTGGTTAGCCTTTCAATTTATATCTCTGCATTGTTCTTAAACATTTTTAAATGACATTTATTTTTTTGTCTAGCCTTTAATAGTGCTTTTCATTCCAACTTCTAATGCATCATAGAACAGGAACAAAATATTTTCTTCCAAAGACATGAATGCAGGATTGTGGGTGACACAATTAGATCTAAGCGTATTGTTCACTTGCAGACCTTTTCAATTTTTGTTTTTTTTAATTGGTGCATAATTATAAGATTCAAATATTGGAGAAAAATCTCGTGTTTCTATTTTCTTTTATGAAAGACAAACTCAATTTTTATAGAAGAAAAGATATTTAAATATATA
Organism: Anisus vortex; assembly: GCA_949126835.1. NCBI lineage: Eukaryota > Metazoa > Mollusca > Gastropoda > Planorbidae > Anisus > Anisus vortex. The sequence goes on from OX421503.1 coordinate 37,229,270, forward strand.
CAAATGTACAGCCCTTTTTTTTATGCATAAAAACTTTCTGACTTTGCAGGTTGTTTTTCTTTATAATTTTATATATTTTTACTATCAGAGGTCATGTTCTTGGAATACCATAGCTTTATATTTGTTTAAAAAAAAATCACACATATTTGATAAATGAAGTTCAGTTAAAAATACATATATAACATATTAAATATAATGGCACCTTCTGTCATGGGAGATAATTGATACACCAGTTTAATAAATTTTAGTATAATGGATTTAAATTAATGATAATAAAACAATTTTGAATAAAAAGACCTAAACAAAATTTAAATGTAGGATAAATCAACTGTAGCCTACACAAAATCTATATATTAAAATAGTCAAGATTTTGTGAATTTTTTTTTTCACTTAGCTGAAACATCAACATTAGGTCCATTAGACTCCATGAGTATGATTGTGCCTCCAACAGAAGAGAAGGATGACGGCAGTGCGGAGGAGATTTACATGAAGCAGAAAGAACAAAAAATGTTGCTGCTACCGAGCCAAATTCACAAGTTGACATCCTTGTTGTCATTACTGTCACATCTCAGAGATTTAGTTCAGGTAGCTAAATAGGTCTTGCTATAGCTGGGTATCAGATCTCTTACTATATATATTTAAAATAATTATTTAGGCCCATATTATATATACTTATTATATATTGGATTGGATGAGATACCCACCTTATCAGAAATGATAAAAGCAATTGACCACCTATCCCCTGGAAAGGCACCAGGAAACGATGGCATCCCACCTGAGATAATAAAATGTGGAGGCAGCATCTTGTCAAAGCACCTACTCGACCTATTATGTCAGTGTTGGGAAGAGGGAGCAGTACCACAGGACATGAGAGACGCTAATATCATAACCTTGTACAAAAGCAAGGGGGACAGAAGCGACTGCAATAATTACAGGGGTATATCACTCCTTAGCATTGTCGGCAAGATCTTTGCGCACGTGATCCTGGCCAGGCTACAGAAGATAGCAGACAGAATATATCCAGAGTCGCAGTGCGGGTTTTGCTCAGAAAGGTCAACTATCGACATGATATTCTCAGTCAGGCAGTTGCAAGAAAAGTGCAGAGAACAACAGAAACCCCTTTTTATCACGTTCATAGACCTGACTAAGGCATTTGACCTTGTTAGTAGAGATGGACTATTCTCCATTCTGCCGAAAATTGGTTGCCCACCCAAACTTCTGCATTCCCCGACAACATGAAGGGCATTGTACAATATGATGGTGAATATTCTAGCGCTTTCGCCATACGCACAGGAGTGAAACAAGGATGCGTTCTTGCCCCAACTCTCTTTGGGATCTTCTTCTCAACCTTGCTAAACAATGCCTTTAGAGAATCCAGGGAGGGGATTTACTTGCACACCCGGCCAGACGGCAGGCTTTTCAGATTGTCCAGGCTAAGGGCAAGGCGAAAAATTCGCAGAAGAACAGTCAAAGGCTTGCTGTTCGCGGGTGACGCCGCCTTTGTCACACACACTGAGGAGGAGCTACAATCCTTGATGGACCGCTTCTCCAGGACCTGCCAAGATTTTGGTCTAACAATTAGTATAAGAAAGACCAACGTGATGGTTCAAGGAGCTGACCCACCCAACATATACATCAACGGTACCAAATTAGATGTTGTTGATCAGTTCACATACCTTGGCTCCACCATCACCACCGATCTATCACTGGACACAGAAATCAGCAGGAGAATTGGCAAGGCTTCCGCGACTTTATCCAGGCTAACGCAAAGAGTATGGGCCAACAAGATGCTGTCTATTAATACAAAAATAGCTGTCTATCGTGCATGTGTGATCAGCACTCTCCTGTACGCCAGCGAAACTTGGACCCTGTACGCATCGCAAGAAAAGAGACTCTCTTCTTTCCACATGCGCTGCCTCAGACGCATACTTGGGATATCTTGGAAGGACCGCATAACAAACAACGAGGTCTTGCAACGGGCTAACATGCCTAGCATGATCACTCTCCTTCACCAACGACGTCTTCGGTGGCTTGGCCATGTTTCCAGGATGGAGGATGGGCGAATCCCAAAAGACCTGCTATATGTTGAGCTCGCGGAAGGCAAAAGAGCTACCGGCCGCCCCCAACTCAGGTTCAAGGACGTCTGCAAACGTGATCTAAAGGCTATAGATGTAGAGGTCGGAAACTGGGAGAATCTTGCTCAGCACAGAAATAGTTGGAGAGGCACCTTACACACCGGTATAAATGCGGCAGAGGGCAAACTTCGCCTTATGGCGGAGGCTAAACGAGCAGCGAAGAAAAGTAGGCTGTATGGAGCCAATGATGATGATATATACTAAATGATGCATAGGCTACAACATGTTGTATGATTTTTGTAAATATATATATGCATTAATAACGTTTCAAATTCATCTAAACAGGGTGTATTGCTTTAATATTAGTTCTAATAATTTATTTCTGAGGGAAAAACAAACAGAACACATCTTATATGCTGACTTTAATTATTTTTCAGGGGTTTAATGTTTTGTTTAAAAGTCTATACCAGCATGTAAACATAAAAGAATGCATCACTGTTGTATAACTAGTCTTTTCCTAACATGGGAAATAATAATATTTTTTTAACCATTATTACTTTTAGGGAAAAAGGCAACTTTTTGGAAGCTTCGAATATATTTAGGCCTATAGTGAAATAGACACGAATATATAACTTTTAGTTTTTAAAAAAGCTTCCAGATTTAAATTTTCTATGAATTGAGTATTTTTCTAATGAAATAATGAAACACTTTTTCAATGTGTTGACTTTGATTTGTCTTTTAATGAGTCTTGGAAATAGGGTTAATCAAATTGTTTTTAATCTGTTAATAGGAGGAGGTCTATTTGGTAATTATTTAGCTAGTTTTAACCCAATGATTTCTGCAATGTTGAATATTATATCATTTTTATTCTCTGGATGTGCCCATATATGTTTTAAATTTGTGTACAACTATCTGCAGCGGCTAGTGGATATTTCCAGCCATGGCTCTCCAGAAGACAGTTTTGACTGGAAGTCTCATCTCTTGTACGAGTACAGCAATGCAGAGAATGCTGTTACAGTCTCTGTAAGTCTCATTCAGGATTATAATCGTTGAATGACTGTTCAACATGATGCTTAGTAGACTTAAAATTATGAAAGAAAAAAAACTGGATTGAAGTGCTTGTCATATCAAAGCATTAATGAAGAGCTTTTTTTATTGAAGACTCCGTGGAAGTAAAAATTAAAGTATTTTAATCCATGCATCTCTGTGGCCCTACAGATAAACAAACGCTCGGATAAACACAAGGACAAAAACACTTTCCTTATCCCTTATGCGAGAACCAATGCATATAAGTACTCTTTCTTCCCGAGTGGCATTCAGGCAAAGAATGGGTTGCTTAAACATACCAGGAAAACCAGTAACTTAACATTATTTAAAACATTAATAAAAATGCATGACTAGACTCGGACAATGGATGAGCGTAGGATGCAATAATCTTCTTTATAGAAGGAGCGTCTGTAATATATAAGATAAGAAGCTGATATATACAGATTTCTTTCCCACCACTAAGATCTATTCAAAGTTCCCTCTTTAATGCTTAGAGCCTAAAGCTAACTTAGATAAGCTTTCACTTCACTCATCTAAGTCTGGGTCTGCCCATTAGTTGCTTAACATTTAGAATTTGTGTGATATACTACATTGTTTCATCTGTCATTTGAGATTATCTTGCTTTCACAGATATGGATATCTTTAAAACTTTTGAAATAAATTAAAAAAACAGGCAATACAAGAAAAAATTCAATCTATTGTGGCATGGATGCAGAACAGATATAATATGCAAAATTATTTTGAAATATATTTACAGCTATTGGTAAAATAAGCCTGATGATGAATTTAAGTCATTATGTTTTTTTTTCAGGACTAAAATTCAATAATGAAATGAACTTTTTTTGTTAAATTTGTATATTGATGTGCAGTGTATGAAGGCCAAATTTGAGTACGGGTTTGAATACCTGGGATCCTCTAGCCGAGAAGTCATCTCACCACTCACCGAGAAAGTCTTCTTTCTGATCACTCAAGCAATCAAGTCACACGTTGGAATGTTGTGCGTTGGACCCAGGGTAAGATAAACATTGGTGTTACACTGGTCAGCTGCTGTGAATATTCACAGTTGTTTTCCATGAATTAAATAGTTTGTACTTGTTCTTGTTTGTTTCTTTTTCTTTGAAATAGCTAACAGTTGGCACTTTTCTAGTTGGAAAGACAAACTCCAACTATTTTCCCATTGTTGTACATCATGTAGGTATTGTTTTTCTAATAATTTTTTATCTATATCTTTTTTTTCTTAGGAAGGAACCAAATTTGAAGTGGTACAGGAGGTGTCCAAATGTCTGGGGCAGCCTCTATACATGTTCAACTGTGCACAGACAACAAACTACTCGCAACTTCAGGATATCTTCCGAGGACTTGCAGCAACTGGTAAACTTTCTTGCATACCTTATCATAATAAAACTTCAACTGATATTTTCAGATTGCAGCTGTTATTGGTTAAAATGTGATATTTTACAGCCAGGTCAGTGGAGCAGAAAATTGGACTAAGTAAATAAAAGTGCATGAAAAAAGCATGAAGTTAAATTGACATTTTCCTCGAGTAGTAGTTAGATGTTGATAAGGGAAGCAATGAGGTCTATGTACAATTCCTTAGAGACAGAAAATCAATCACGTGATACTATGTAAACTAAAAAAAAAATGGCTGATTTTACATTGATCTTAATGGCACCCATGCTTATTAAATTTTTTTATTTTTCACATATCCTTGAATATTGTGATATTATAAATGATGCCCAAGGAAGCAACAATGATTATAGACATACAATTAATTATTAAAGGACAACACCTATTTGTTAATCTTTCAAAGGAAATCGATGGAAAGATTTTAGAGTATTTACATGATAATTTAAAGGTAGAATTTGCGCACCCAACAGAAGCACAGTAAGTGCCCATCTCATTCAATTCATTGTTTATCAAGTATGTCTAACAATGTTCACGTGACTGGAAAAGACTTCTGCATAGACCTCATTGGGAGATATTTAGAACACTTAACTTTGAAAACTCCACTATGACAAAGTCATGTTGTTTTTTCATAAAAGCCAGATCTCTGTAAGATTAAAAAATGGATGAATTATTTCTTTGTCATGTTATGATGATTTTTATCATATGTGTATTAAACTGACTTTATAATTTATAGCAGTGTGACTTAAATTTTATTGTACTATATGTGCATGAGATAAAATTGTATATGTAAAAATGATAGGATAAATAGAGAAAGATAAGTGTAGAACTATACTATGATTACTTAGTATCAATGGGGCAGAAGACAGCCACTTTTATTATAATAATGTAAATGTTTCAATAAAGCCTTTGAATAAAAAATAATTTATTTTGTTTAACTGTTTATCCCTTTGAATTTAAGTAAACACTAATTTAAAACACTAATAGAAATGCAGGACTAGACTCAAACTGCGGATGAGCCCAGGACTCAATAATCTTCTTTATAGAAGGAGCATCTGTAATGTATAATGTATAAGGCTTACCAAATACCTACCAGTATGCACACATTAAATACACATCATTTAACAGCAGCTGCATTTACAACTTTGGTAAAGGCCATTACAGAAGGATACCTTACATTATGTGAGGAAAAGTAAAGGCATTGTCCTGTCCATACTATTCCCTCATATGCAGTGGTCAGTAGTTCCATTGGCCTACTTGATCTAATACAGACATTTTACTTATATATTAGTATAGATATATATATATGTGTATCCTTATTTCCAGGCTGTTGGGTTTGTTTCAATGACATCTCCTACCTGAACCCTTCATGCCTAAGTCTACTAGCTCAGATGGTTTCTGTTGTTATGGAAGCCCTGAAGTCTGGGAAATCTGTGGTGCACCTTTTGACAGAAGATGTCCAGCTCTCACCCAATGTAAGATAAAAACTGCATCAGACTTTAGAGTTTCTTTTCTTATAATTATGACAAAGAAGTTTATATATATTTATATACATATAACCTTAGTTAAAATTCTTGTCTTAATATTTGATAACAGTTCTAAAGAAAGATAATGTTATTAGGTTTTCTTGACTGGTTCTAGAATCCCATTATGCTAATAATTTAGTTCTTGTATTGGCTTGATTAAAGAAAATGTATCTCTAGCAAAGTTACTGATTTCAGTTTGTTTTCTATAAATTGTTTGCTCTTCATTATTTTTTTGTAGAACAGACTAACATATTCAAATACTTCTTACAAAAATTAAAACTTGTTATTGAACTTTTTGTTTGAAAAAAGTTTCTCAACTGGTAAAAGTATTATTTTTACCAATAGAAACGAACTCTACAAATAAGGATTAGATAAACAAGATAATTATATTTATCATTGAGTTCGGAAACATGCTACGATTCCATTTAGATAATATGCATGACAGGAAATTAAAATAACAATTATGTACAAGGGAGCTCATGGAGTTTTCATTCTTAGGGAGCCTGCTTTGGTTTGATGGATTCTGCTGTCCCAGTGACTCCAAGAAATTCTGACAACTTGTTCATCTATCCATCTGCTGCTGCCAAACTTCCAGACAACATCCTGCAGCAGTTTAGAGTTATCTCCTTCACTAAACCAGACCTGCCACTTTCATTGGAGGCTTTTCTCTTGTGTCAAGGTTTGTTTGTGATAAATTGTATGAAACACTTTTAAAATTTTACTTATCACCTTCCAAATATGTGAAAAATTCATCGTGTGTATACCAAACTTTGATGGGACAGCGCGTTCGACTGGTGATCCAAAGGTTCTGGGTTCAAACCCTGGCAGAGGATAGGATTTATTCTTTGGACTTGAAGATGTCCCTGAGTCTACCCTGCTCTGATGGGTACCTGATATTAGTTGGGGTAAAGTAAAGGTGGCTGGGTGTTATGCTGGCCACACATCCCCTAGTATGCCGTGGCCACAGAAACTGGCGAACGGTGCTTCACCGACCCTATGAATCACTGAGGTCCAAACGGATAATTTACTTATACCAAAATTTGAATGCAGATAATCTTATTCTGCAAACAGAAACAACAACTCTAAAAAATGGTTGAAACAATTTAAATTATTTATGCTCATGGATGTTTTTATGCAGGTTTTATGCATAGCAAAGAGCTGGCCTGGAAGATAGTTCAGCTGTATGAGACCTGTGGAAATATGTTTGGCACCAATGCATTTATTTCCAACAACATCACATTAGGTAAACAATTGCTTTTTAAAAAAAAAATCTGTTCCTATTTTATAGTTCTGAAATCTTTACTTTTCTTTTTTTTAGTTTTCTTACTCTCAGCCATAATTTTAGATTATTAGGAATATAGACAGTCTGGAATTTAAATCTTTTTAAGCTTACAATATATAAGTCAACAAAATATATGTTAGTTGTATTTTTCCTATGTTTAATTTTTCATCAAAATTATATTTTATGTATTACAATATTACAACCAAATTAATATTTTTTTCTGTTCCTTTTATTTCTTCTTTTGTAAGGTTCCTCAAGAAGTGCCAGTTTTTATGGTTGGAGCATTCAGTCCCTTAAAGGGGTAGTGTCCCTTGCTGGTGCTCTTCTGAGAAGAAGTTCTGTTGAAGACATCGGTAAATTCAAAGGTTTTTCTTTTACTTATTTATTTTATTCTTTCAGATAAATCTGTGATCAATAACATTCCATAATTTATTTAATAATATATTTATTATGCCTTTTTGGTGGTTTTCTAACAGGATAGAAGAAGTATTTCAACGTTATCAATAATTGCCAACTTTAAGCAAAGATCAACCTTCAAAACGTTTTTTTTTTAAATATTATCACCTTGTCCATTAGTTTAGGAAGGCAGAGATAGCATGCAAGTGGAGTCTTTGGTCATGACAATCTCCATACACATTTACCTTTCACTATTGATATCAGATACTACCATAGAATCAAGATAGAATCAGGGACACAGTTAAGAACCTAAAATAACATAGTGGCTTTTATATAACAACATCTTAACCCCAGACCATCAGAAGTGCAATCCAACACTATGAGGATAGACCACCAATCTTTCAAATAGTTCAGTATTATCTAGATTACTAGAAACATTATGATATTAAATTTAAATTCTTCATCTACCACTTTCAGAATCATCAGGGGATACAAATATAACCACTAGAGAAGAAACAGCTTTGGCTACAGCACTTAGAGACTGCTTCCTGCCCCGCATGACAACCCGTGATGCAAGTGTCTTTGCTACAATCTTGCATGACCTCTGGTCAAAGGTTGAGCTGCCCATGATATTTGGAGGGGAGCCAGGTATATATAGATATGTTATTTTAGATTTGTTTTATGTTGTGCTTTAACACATTTTTATCTATTGTAAATTATTGGGGAATGTACTTTAAGAATAGGCCTATGTATTATTATATTAATTTCCTTTTTTTAATGTGTTAACAATTAAAATTAACAATAAGGCGTACATATATTTTGTACAACAATTAGGCATATGTATATATATTGTCGTTGCCAGGCAAAAACCGGCCAAGTCGTAAAGTTACAATTTTTTTTTTTTATTAAAAGTTTTCTTGGGATATCCCACATGATGTCTAAAAATATCTTGTAGTACTGTTCAATAGATTTTCTACAATTTTATTTCTTATAAAAATGGCTACGTTGATTCATTTACTCGATCTATGCAGTTTTTTGCTTCTCCTGCACAATTAGCTATTTTGGGCTTGGCCGGTTTTCACCTTTCAACGACGGTATGTTATTAAAACAGTTATAGATTTTTTCTCTAACAGCTTTATAAATGTTTAAGTCAAATCTTTGGACTTTTTTATTCTCCAGAGCCTGCTGCAGATCAATCTGACCAATCACAGCAAGCTAAAGCAGAGGAGAGGATTAAGTCATCAAAAAGTGTCATCTCTCAGAGGTCACTGAAAGGTATCTGAACTGAACTATATTTTTACTGTAGATGCTAGTCTTATTGTGGTTATACAAGAAATATTAAAAAAAAAAAAACTTTTTTTATTGTATGAGTTATAGCGTATAAAATCATAACATCTATTAGATTTTCATATATCCTTTATTTAAATTTTTACCAACAATTACTCATATATTTTAAGATGAATTTAATTTAAACAATTTAAACCTGATGACATATATATGTTTTTTTTTTGTTTTTCAGATTCAATCCATTTGAATACACCTGTTGTCACAGTAGGACATGTTGACAAGTTCTCTCCCATCATGAAAAATGACAACGCCCATGTCCTGGAGGACATTAACGATGCCATCGCTGTTGCCACTGCTGACCTTGGCCTCCTCCCTGGCACAGCTTTTCAGGCCAGAGTTATGCAGCTTGCGCACTTGAATATAGTCCACCAATCAGTAAGTGGAATCCCCTGCCCCCCTTCGAAATTTATAGCTTGCATTATGATTATGGCAGTGACTTCTAGCTCTTTTCAAACCTCCAGAAATGCAATATAGACATTTTCAAAACTAAATTAAAAAAACACTTTTGCTATTTATTTTAATAACATATAATACATGTAAAGCACATTCGAAGACTTTGTTATGAAAAGCACAATATAAATATGTAATTTGTAATTTGTAGCTTGCTTATATCAGTTGCTTCGGCATTGTATAATTATATTATTTAGAAAAGAGATGAAGAATAGCTTGCTTATATCAGTTGCTTCGGCATTATATAATTATATTATTCAGTAATAGATGTAGCCTACATGCAAGTTTTCTAGTGTATTTTCTGTTCAGAGATTTTCATGATTTTTTTGCATTGCATTAGTTTTACATTTTCTCTTTTCCGGCCTGGCTTTTTTTAAAATGTAGACCGACTCCTTTCCAAGACTCAATACTAAATAAAATAGAAAAAAATGAAAAGATGTATTGCCTTAAGAAAAACAATTAAGTATTAATGAAAAAGATACTAGAAAGGTTTTATATGTTGGTGCAACTTTGGAAATAAAAAATAGTTTTTTTAAAACTTTAAAAACTTGCAAAGTATGCCTTTTTATTGGAAATAGCAATAGTGCCTTATGCCTATTGTTTGCTATAGAGATAGTTTATAATTTCTGTTTATATTTATACATTGCTATTGGTGCAAACTGAAACACATTTATATTTTAAATTATCAAGAGGAAATTATTTCTATTTTAAGTTGGATGTGATTAAAAATGATTTCATTTTTCTCCTAGATTCTGGTAGTTGGTCCATCTGGCTGCGGCAAGTCTGAGTGCATCAAGACCTTTGCCGTGGCTGAGAGGGAACGGGGCAAGTCTATAAATGTCCAGAGTGTTTTCATTAAGGCTGTGGAGAGTGAGGAGCTGATGGGCTACTTCGACAGCAAGACAAGGTAAGAAAACTTGACTCTAGGCATAACAGGTAAAAACATTTGGTTAACGGCCCTTACATCAGTATTAGCACTGTAGTTTAAACAGGAAACGGTATTGCCATAACATACAAGAATGATAAATCAAAACTTTTACTAAACCATGTTTGCTGGGTTTCTTTTTCTTTTTAAACCTGTTTAACAAAGTCTAGAGGGCACCGTGGCAGAGTGGACGTGCGCTTGGCTGGTGTACCGATGGCTCTGGGTTCGTTTCCCGGTGAAGGCTAGAATTGGTTCCCGGGTCTGAAGGGTGTCCCTGAGTCTAACCAGCTATCCATATAGACATTGGAAATAATTATAATTCTAAACTTTCATAATTCAGTGTATGTTTCCTAACATTTTTTTTTGTTTTGGTTCAGGGAATGGCATGATGGTCTTCTCACTGCTCTACTGAGAAAGTTTTGTGTGTCAACACAGGTCAACGTGTTCTCACAGCCAGTGCTGAAAATCATGCAGCTAGATGGAGAAGTAAGTTTACAGACAACATTGACTTGAACACATGCTAAGTTTTTGTTTTTCAATTCTGTATAGTTCAGTATAACGGATGCATCAGAGTTGACCTCTCATTAAATATAAAAATGCAATGACAAGTGAACTATGGTGACTTACAGTATACATGTTCCTTTTATTGTAGTGCGATGGTTTTCAAATGGAGCTGCTTCACACCCTCCTCAACCATACTGGCTCAGTTGTACTGCCAAACAATGAAAGGCTCAGCATTCCTGACACAGTCAAGTTTATATGGGAAGTAAGTCTATCAGCATTTTCTTTTTAAATGCTTACAAACTCTCATTATTTAGTGATCTCCCTTTCATTATGTTTTATATAAAACAATTTTTCATCCTCTAGTTAAAATGACTTTTTCTTCTAGTAAAATATTTATATCATTGAGCTAAACAAGACAGGCTTTTGTTTATGCTTTGTAATGCATATTTTGAGAAAAAGTACTTCAAATTTTCTATCACTTTTTCTCTACCTTTGTAACTTAATTTTTATACATTTGTGTTTTGTGTAATTTTGTTTATGCAAAGTATACAGTAGATGTCAAATTAGCAACATATAGATTTAAAAAATGGTCCTTTGTTAAAGCAAGGGTTAAATTGTGCAGATAAATGAGTACAGGGGTTGACTCCCAAAAAGGCAATTCAAGACTCATGTACAAGAAATTGATTGGTGCTGCAGATTGACTTTTAGTCTGCTGGCAGTTGAATGAATTAGAAATCATACATTGGCTAAATATTATGAAAAATTAGACCACCTCTGAATCAGAAAATAGTCCTTTGTTATAGAAGGAATAAATCGAGTGCAGTATTGGTTAGCAATGGTACATATAAGTCTCATGTTTGATACATCTGTAGCTGGAGAGCCTTGAAAACATGTCTCCATCCCTACTGGCCACTGTGGGTGTTTTGGTCATCAGTGCTTCAGACGTTGGCTGGAAACTGATGCTGGTGCAGTGGCTGGAGCACAGGAATGACCCGGACAAGGATTTACTGACTGGTCAGTTGGAACTTCTTCTCTTTTAATTTATCAAACTTGTTCCTTTTTTCTTCTTATACAAATGCATACAAATTCTCTTCTTTCCGTAAAGACTCAGGCTCGGAATGAGTTGCTAGTCAGGACATACAAATCATTTAAAACTCTTATAAAAAAAATAGGAGATGTTCTTTTCCCTTGAGTACTAATTTATGTAGAGTCTCTTTTGTCCTAAGCAGATTCAGGCTAGGAATGGGTTTCCTGAACTTATAAGGAAAACCAATAACAAAACGTCAGTTAAAACTTTAATGATGAAACAGATGTTCTTTACCATTAGGAGTAGTAATTTATACATGCTCTCTTTCTTAACCATTCGGCATTCAGGTACTTAATGGGTTATCTAAACTACTACTTCAACTTTCTATTTAGACATTTTAAACATGTTTGCATTCATAAATGATTATGTTTTTATATAGGCATTAGCTCATTTAGGGGGGAAGGTGGATGAGCGGCAGTACATTTGGCTGGAGTACCCAAAGCCCTGGGTTCAAATCCTCGTGAAGGCTTTCCCCGGGACTCAAGGGTGTCCCTGAGTCTACCCAGCTGGAGGGTGTCCCTAAGTCTACCCAGCTGGAGGGTGTCCCTGAGTCTACCCAGCTGGAGGGTGTCCCTGAGTCTACCCAGCTGGAGGGTGTCCCTGAGTCTACCCAGCTGGAGGGTGTCCCTGAGTCTACCTAGCTGGAGGGTGTCCCTGAGTCTACCCAGCTGGAGGGTGTCCCTGAGTCTACCCAGCTGGAGGGTGTCCCTGAGTCTACCCAGCTGGAGGGGTGTCCCTGAGTCTACCCAGCTGGAGGGTGTCCCTGAGTCTACCCAGCTGGAGGGTGTCCCTGAGTCTAGCCAGCTGGAGGGTGTCCCTGAGTCTACCCAGCTGGAGGGTGTCCCTGAGTCTACGCAGCTGGAGGGTGTCCCTGAGTCTTCCCAGCTGGAGGGTGTCCCTGAGTGTACCCAGCTCTGATGGTTACCTGAAATTTGTTTGGGTAAAGGAAATGCAGCTTGGCATAGTGCTGGCCACACATCCCTTTGCATGCCATGGTTACAGAAACTGGTGAACGCTACTTCATTGGTCCTATGTTATATACTTTACTATAAGCTCACATGGAGTTGTGCTTGTGTGTGTAATAATTTTAATTGGATATGTTTTGTTTTGTTGTGTGATTACTCTAGATTTCTCCTTGCCTTCTTTTGGATGAGTGTAAAAATAAATTGTTTTTCATTACTTTTATTTCTTGTACAGAACTGAGTACCACTTACATTGAGGCGCTGGTTGATTATGTGACTAAATGCACTCAGCCTTCCATGATGAGCACCAAACCAAAGCCCAAAGAGAAAATTCCACAGTTTAAGAGAGTTATTTCCCATTCCCTAGTCAACATGATCAGGACTTTCACCAACTTACTAGAGGTAAGATTTTTTGTATCCCTTTTTTTAAATATCTTTTTAGAAGTTTACATATTGGAAGAAAAAACTATGATGTAAAGATTTTCTTTGAGTGTTTGCATTAAGCTGTTTGTTTGGTCTGTGATGAATGTTTATGGTTCAAATATTCAAGAAACATTTTTGAAGGAACTGTTTACAAGATCAATAATTTTTATAAATAGTTCAGAGTGAGATACAGAGGAAATGGCTGAGATGTTAATTAAAAATAGATTTGCTTAAGGCTGTAAATATTTTTTGCATTTTAAAAAGAAACTAAATAGGTAATTAATTTTCAACAAGCTTGGGCATGCTGCATCCAAATCAATGTAAAACCTTCAAAACTCTTTTTTTTTGTATGGCTGTAAACTTTAAAGAACGTTTGCTGAATTTTTGAAGGTCTTAGAATCCTTGTTTTTACATAGGCCTATATAATATTTCCATCTTTGCTTGCGCTGCCTATAAGTTGTGAATACTTTTCTTATTATGCTGATTCTAGGTTTACATGATGCTATAAATATCTGTATTTTATGTTCCTTTTTTTTTTTAGATAATAATTACTGAACAGAAGCGTAGAACATCTCATTAGATTTAGTTTTTGCTTTTATTGTTTATGTTAATTTTTATGAAGTATTGTAAACAAAAAAGTTCTTTATGTGTTAAAAGAATTTTCAAAGAAATATTTTTCTGTTTGTAATCATTAATAATAAATATACTTAGTACTTTCAGAATTAATCATCTTAGTTTTCTAATTAACATGGTTTCTATGTCTACTGCGAATTTTATCAACATATTTGAATGTTCTACTTTACATTCTAAGCTGTATTACTTTGTTATTGTTATTTCTTTTTCACTTTAAAAAAAAAAAAAAGTGTATGACTGCTGTAAGCCAAGGCCGGCAGGTACTGCGGTTAGTTCACTGGACTGTCGACCGACCCGTTCCGGATCCTATCCCTGCCGCCGACCGATCCATGCCGCCCTGCAGGAGTTTTGGGCCTAGTGGACGTAATAATCTTCTATCTGTAAAACTTATAAGGTATAAGCCAAATTGTTTTTCATTTTCACTTTTAGGTTTTGATCAACCCTTTCAATGACTTGACCGATGTGGAATACGAGAGATATTTCAACTTTGCCGCTGTCTGGGCTTTTGGGGGAACTCTGGCGGAGGAGTGCAGGGAAGAGTTCTCTGACTGGTGGAAAGATCAGTTCCGTGACCACATTGACTACCCCAGTGACGGAACTGTGAGTCGACAATTACACTGTTTTAAAAATTATTTTTTTTACAAAATAAAATACAAGGATTCTCAAGAAACATTTTTTATATACTAAGTGAATACAAGTGCTATTATATTTGAATTAGGGTTACGGTTAGGGATCTTGAGATAAGCATCAGGATACTTTACTTTTACTAAGTTCTTTAAGTGACTTTTTATTTTTACTTACTCTATATCAAAAAGATATCTAACCAATTTAAAGGTCTGAAATTCTATCAAAAGTATAATGCTATAGTTACTATGTGTTGTGAAATTAATACTAATTTCTTTGTGAGGCTTCAAACCTGTAAACCTGTATTGTCACAGCAAAAGTGTTGTTTGTTATCTTTTCATCTTTCAGGTGTTTGACTACATTGTAGACAATGAGACTCATGAGTTCTGCAAGTGGAGTGACTTGGTTCCATCCTACAGTGGCACTCCACACAGAGGGATCCCATCGGATGCATTTGTTCACACAGTTTACACAGAGGTAGGACCTCCCATATACCAAACAAAACACATAACTGTGAATAAATGAAAGATCAATATAACGGATTCTGAACATTTGTCCTTGTTGATATTCATCCTGTTTTTTCATCAACATTTGTATTTTGATATTTGCTTGGAAGTTGATATTTGTACCAGCTACATGTCATTCAGTCAGTCTCTTAAGAAGATTTATAAGTCAATGCATCAAACCTTAACCATCACTTTATTTCTTTTTAACAATTACATGCTATTGCAGCTAGTGTATATATTTATGAGATCACAATGGGTACATTTAAATTATTGAGAGATCATTGTATAGTAACAACAGTTCAAGTTAAGCTTGCAAAACTTGGATATTAAATTTAAACAACATAATTCTGTTTTATCAAGTCAATTAATTTTTAATTTGTTAACTAAAAATATTTTTGCCTTTTAAAATATTTTTTGTTTTCTTTTTATTATGTTATCTCAAATACAGTTTTAAAAAGTGTGATTGCTTCATATCTTTAAACCAGTCAAATTTTATTAAATGTCTTTTAGCAACTTTTACATCTACTGGGTTTGTTGACTGATGCTGGGAGACCAGTGATGCTGGTAGGAGAGAACGGCTGCGGCAAGACTGCAATCATCAATGAGAGGATCAGGACAATTTGCTCAGGAGAAGTTGCGGAGGTTTTGTCCCTCACAGTTTACGCCAACAGGTGAGATAAAAGTAAACTTGTATACAAATTGATTTGCACCATATTAAAGCCAGCATTCGCGATTTAACGTCGCATTACAACATATCACTTGAACAATTCTCATTTATCTAGATTCACCAATGCCCGCCTGCTGTTTGACAGAATGGATGAGAGGCTGGAGTGGAAACATGGCCGCACATTTGTCCCACGAGGCAACAAGAGGATGCTGTGTTTAATTGATGACATCAATCTTTCTCAGGTTGAACTTGTGTTTTTATTTCTTAAATCACTAAACATTACTGTTTAACAATCTATTCATCATAGTTAAATTCTAACATTCTATTGATCATAGTTAAATCCTAACATTCTATTGATCATAGTTAAATTCTAACATTATATTGATCATTTGAATGCATGTGTTTCATTGAGTTGGTTAAATTCTAACATTCTATTGATCATTTGAATGCATGTGTTTCATTGAGTTGGTTAAATTCTAACATTCTATTGATCATTTGAATGCATGTGTTTCATTGAGTTGTTTAAATTCTAACATTCTATTGATCATTTGAATGCATGTGTTTCATTGAGTTGGTTAAATTCTAACATTCTATTGATCATTTGAATGCATGTGTTTCATTGAGTTTTTTTTTATTTTAAGACATTTTAAGTTGAAATTCAATTTATTTTAAAAACTTTCTTTATCCAGAAGTGTAGAATTTTGTTTAATTATATCAAAGTAAATTTAAAATAGACAACAAACCAGAAGCATCATAAGCCAGAAATACAACATAGTATCAAGTTGCTTATTGTTGCTTATATAAAAAAAAAAGAATATGATTATTGAAATAGGAATGTGGATAAACTTTTCCTAAATGTTGCATTATGGGGTAGCAGTGCCTAATAGGAATGGTTACCTGGTGGCATTATGTGAAAACATCTTGGTCAGAACAGTTTTTAATTTGTCACTAAAGACCCTTTCAAGTCATCCAGCTTAGAAGGGTGAAATGAATGCAAAAAGTTATATATATTCTGTTGTAGGCTTTTGTTGCATTATTATATTAACTCTACATAGCTCACTCACAGAACAGACAAAAGCTTTTAAGAATCAATGCAACTGATTATAAATATATAGAGTTAATATAGTGGAAAACATATATATATCTGCTGATGTATTTGAGTGAGAGCACTAATTGTAAATTAAATGTTTATTACAGTGGTTCCCAAATTGTGTGTTGCACTGCCTTGGGATCCGCAGCTTTTTTACAGGGCAACAATAAAAATATTACAAATTCTTTTTGAACTTGTTGAATATTTTTTTTTAATCTGGAAGGATTCTATAGCTAATCTTTACTTAAAAAAGGGCCCCCTTGAGTTGAACAAGTTTGAGAACCATTAGTTCATTTCCTTGTTACTCCCTATTGGGAAACAGAGGCATTATTTCAACTGCCAGCATAGAGCTTCCATTGATCGATTTTCTATCATTATTTCACAGACTGACAAGTATGGATTCCAGACGGCCTGCGAGCTCATCAGAGAGCACCTGGATGATGGGGGCTTCTACAGCCCCGCCAACCACACCTGGAGATATGTGAAGAGCTTGACATATGTGACTTCTGTCAACCCCAGGCCAACTGCAGACGTACCTCCGGTCAGCCAGAGACTGCTGAGGCATTTTGCTGTGTTTGGATGCCCATACCCAAGGCAAGCTACTGATTTTAAATTCAAAAATTTCTCATCCCCATGATAGTTTGACTAAATTTTGAAAGGATTTTTTAAGGGAGATAGTAAATTTTAGTCAAATTTTTGTAATAGAGGATTGTGTGGCTAGCACAGAGCCTATCAGTAATAACTTTATCATAACAAACACCAGAGCCATTGGGTGTGGTGAAATTCTTGTGCTCTTGATATAGAAATCCTGGCTGCAGTATTTATTAGCAAAGAACCAGGAAGCAATGTATGTTATTATTCTTTTGTTTTTTACTTCACATTAAAAATGATAAATACAAAAGTTGGCCTTTTTCCCCATTGTAATATGTTTTACTTTAAATAAGAATGTTTTATCATTGTTTCGTTTCAGGCCTGCAGTGCTACAGACCATTTTTGGCACCTTGCTGTCGACTCACTTCTTCACTCCGGACAACGTCACCTCTGGTGCCCAGCACAGCGGCGCTAGCGAAGAGAAAACTCTGAGCACTGTCCGGTTTGAGGAGGAATCCCTGAGGAGAATCGTGCATTCCGTTGTCAAGGTCACAGTGGAACTCTCAGAGAGAATGCGCAGCATGTTTCTGCCAACTGCCCAGCGCTGCCATTACATCTTCAGCAGAGATATAGGGACAATATTCAGGTGGATTTTGAAAGCTACTTTTTTTAAATGTTATTAACTCTATTATTACTTGGATTTTTTTTGTTATAAATTTTTTTAAATATTCTTACAATCAGTATTTATTTTTACCACTGACAAGACTCAATAGTTATAAAGAACTCTCAACAAAACATTTTCTAATCAATTACTATTCACGTTTCACTGCCCTTGTTGCAAAATACTTTCATTACTTAATTTATTTTATTACTTTATCTATTTCATTACTTAATTTATTTGGAAGTAATGAATTTTCTGGTACTCTGCTAAACTGCTGCTTCAAAAACTTTAAGATATTCCAAGAATGAATTGCACTTTTCCAATACCGGTTTACCCTTAGAAATTGTAGGGATTATTTAGATGAAGTTATTATAGAAGACTGGCTGCTGTACACTCAAATGTTATCAGCTTATCATATTTCCACAGAAACCTTTGCCTGTCACTACAGCCTGGGTGTAACAAGAGAAATCTTTTGTTGTTATGGCAACACGAATGCTTCTGGGTGTACGGGAAGAGAATGGCCAACGAGGTGGACTCCAGGAGGTTCAGGCAGGCGTTCAACACCGCTGTCAGGAAACAGTTCATTGACGATGACCAGGTAAAAGTTTGTATAAGACCTAAATATTTTGAGGTTTACTGACCTCTACATATTTGTTTAGTAGAAAGAGGAGCCTCAAAGATCTCAGTTCTGCTGCAGCATTATGACATCTTTGTACTGTGAACTATTTGAAATTTCCCTCCTCCATGCATATGAACCTTAAGATGATCATTTTAAAAATTGTCATTTCATCTAAGTCAGGTCTGTTCTTGAGACTTTTACATAATTTTGAATTTTCGGTTAGATTCACCTATTCTGTTTTTCCACATTTTCTCTAAAACAATAATAATAAGGATGATTTGTAGAGCACGTCTCTCAATGTTATTGCATTTTGCATCATCTTATATATTACAGACGCTATTTCTATAAAGAAGATGATTGCATCCTATTCTCATCCGTGGTTCGAGTCTAGTCTTGCATTTTTATTAGTGTTTTAAATGATGTCAAGTTACTGGTTTTCCTGGTTGGTTCAGGCAACCCATTCCGTGCCAGAATGCCACTCGGGAAGAAAGAGTACTTATATGCATTTGTTTTCACGTAATGGATAAGGAAAATGTTTTTGTCCTTATGTTTATCTGAACACTGCAACAGGTTGTTATTGGGTTGTATTTCTAAATTAGAGTTTAATGCCTTATGGATTTATTACTACTTTGAGACTAGACTTGAGACTTTTACATTTAAATTTTAGGTGAGATTCACCCATTCTGTCTTTTGACATTTTCTCTCAATCTATAATAATAAGGATTATTTGTATAGCACATCTCTCGATGTTATTGCATTTTGTATTCACTGTATATTTTCTGACTGCTGCGGCCTGCCCCTTTTTATTTCTGCCACTGCATAGGATCTTCATATAACTCACAATAATCATATTGTTTTTATCATTGGTTGACTATATATTTGGGATAAATTGAAATTGATAATTCAAGTTTAACCAGATTTTAGTTTAGTGGGATGAAGAGATAATTGTTGGACTATGGGATAGCTCAAGTTAACAGATATGGCTAAACGGATGTACAAAGCTAAATTAACATAAATGTTCACAAATATGTCCCGTCCAAAGGTAAGTGCTTGTGACTTTTACCCAGCACACTTTCTCATGTTCAACATTGTTGATGAGTACATGTTCATGAAAGTTGCAGTTTATTTTGATCTAAATGTGTTGAATGTTTCTCTTTCTTTCTATCAATTGATTCAGGTGCAGTCCATCATAAAGCCCCGCCCACCCCTGTTCTCCAACCTGATAGAGCAGGACAGTGGGTTGGTCACCGCTGGAATGATTGACGCCCGCAGCGTGGCCAGCGTTTCCGAGGAGGACGCTAAGACAGACCTGTACCGCCCGGCCAAATCCTATGCTGCCGTGAAAGAGCTCCTAGAGAAAGGTCTTGAAGAGTATAACAAGATACACCCTCGAATCAAACTATCACTGTACAAGGTCAGCATAAATCTTTTATTTAAGGATAGTTTTGTTATTAAAGACACTTCATTCTGATCCTTGATAAACTGTTGCTATGGCAACTGGTTGACACACAATATACTAAAATGGTCAGTTAAATACTTTACAGTCTCAAACTGAGGCCATCAACTTTGATACCTTTATACATAATCAAGTGGAAGTGAACTGAACTCATGTAATGAAGATGCAGTTAATTAATTAATGCATCCCAGTCAAAGACACTGAAACACTACCTGAAATACAATCTTACCACTGAATTATCATAGAACTTCTGTATAATTTATCAGTTTTCTCTTTGTGACTCTACAAATGGATAGTGGTAATAATTCACAAAAGTCACTTTTAGTAACAATAAACATTGAATCATCACTTTACGAGCTGAAACTCTGCACAGTTGGCGGTACCATAAGAAAATCTTTTGACATTGAGCAGTAGCACTTCTGGATACCTCAACTTTGTATGTAAGCAAAACAAAAAACACAGTTGCCCTCTGCAAAATTACTTATTAGAAATGAGTCCAGAACACACAGAAATAAGGAAATGATGTGATAAAATCAACTTTAAGAAGGCAATATTCTTTTAAAAATAATCATGAATAATCCTACACCCACATACAAAAAGAAATAAACTTTTTTAAAACACATTATATATGATGTTGTGTATAAGCAACTAGCACAGCATTGGTAGAACTAAATTTGATTCAATATTAACCATAGAAAACTCTAGCCTCTTTACTTTTAACACAGTGATTTTGTGAGTCATCTCTGTGCTCAAACTTCCCACACAAGCAAATCTTGATATATTTAACTGATGTGTAATCCAATGTAATGAAAGCTCATACCCGGCTGGCCTTTATTTACTTTTTTCAGAGTGTCATTGAACAGGTGTGTAGGTTGGCCAGGACCATCGCCTCACCCCATGAAGGGGCCAACACCGTCATGGTGGCAGAGGGCTGCCCGGCCAGGTGTTCGGTCATTGCCAGATTGGCCGCGCACCTGTGTGGATTCAGCATTACCCAGATCAGCCCCATGCACCCTCAGCTACCAGTGGCAGAGAAGATGAGCCAGTTCAAGGCCAACCTTGTGTCTGGTTACACCAGGTCTGGAGCAAGAGTAAGTTTTGAATAGTTATGGTGAAATAAATCTAATTTCAAATGTATTCTGTATTGGGACAAAATCCAAGCTATGCAAGCTTCGTAGACTTTATTGTAAATTTCAACCTTAACTAGAGTCTACTTGAATCAAAGCTACAAATTAGCCTATTAATGTTGGTGATATTGCACATCTAAATCATTCAGACTGCCAAATTGCTTGTTAGCAATAATATATAGTTAAAATATGTATCTCCACAGTTTGACATTTAAATAACCAGAAAATTTTGCTAAACTCATAGCTCTACAAATACTGTTAAATTGTAAGGATTTTTTGTTTTAATACATTATATTTTTTAGATATGATTACCATAATATTGTATTCTCCTATTTTATTCAGGGGGAGAAAGTTCTGCTGCTGTTAAGAGAAGAAGAACTAGCGGACTTTGACTACCTCATCTATTTGACAGAGTTTATTCAATCAGGGGCAATAACTCACCTGTTCAGCCAAGAAGAGCAGACGACAATTATCAATTCAATAAGGTAAGTTCTATGCCCCAGTATACTGGCATGAAAAAGAAACAAGTAATATAACCATTGGACTTTGAAAAACTATTCACCTTTAATGAGATCATCAGCAGAATTTTTAGTGATAACATTTTTTTATGTGACATTTCAGAACTGAGGTAACACAGGCTGGCCTGACTTACACAAGAGACGTTGCTTGGGAGTTTTTCCTGAGGTGAATAGTGTTCAGTGCTTTATTGTCCATTGTATACATAATTTCTCTATTGTTCAGTTTAAAAGGAATATTGTTTTAGATAAAGTCTATTCAACCATACACAGATGTTATTTTTTTTGCTTTTTTAAGGGGCTTGGTGGCAGAGCAGCAGTGCATTCAGGCTGCATACCAAAAGTCCTGGGTTTGAAATCCAGTGAAGTCTATGATCTTTCCCCAGGTCTAGGAGGGTTCCATGAGTCCATCCAGCTCTGATGGGTACCTGAAATAAGTAGGGTCAAATTAAAGGCGGCTCACCATCTTGCTGGCCACACAATCCATGAGTATGCCATGGCCAATGAAACTGGTGAACGTTGCTTTACTGGCCCTATGGATCAATTTGGTCCGACGGAATTACACTTTTTACTTTACAGATTTTTTTGTCAATTAACAATAGTTGTAAAAGTAATTCTAAAAGAAAATTCTATTGGATATTACTACACGAGGTAGCCACCCATTTTTAAAGGTAATACTTTCATATATATGTCATATATATACTATGAATGCCTAAAGTCACTTCTTTATTTCTTCCAAACCAATGTAACAGGACTGTCAAGAACAACTTTAGAGTGATCTTGATTGCTTGCGGCGGTGCTAAAGAGTTTCAGCACATGTGCCGTGGATACCCTTCCTTCACCAAGAGTGTCAACTTCATTTGGTTCTCACACTGGTCCAAGACTCAGCTGATAGAGCACACCCTGTTCCACTTCAATGTAATCTGCCAACTTCATTTTCTTGTTGTTTCTTCTTGTGGTTTAGATTTTAGGCTTATATTTGATTTATAAATAATCAGAATGAAAAAATGAATGTTTTAGTCTTATTGCAAGTCTTCATAAAAAAACAAAAAAAACAAAGCAATTGACAAAGCATTGACAAACTGTATTTGAACAATTTAGGTTTTTAGATTTTTTTTAGGTGGGTGAAGTAGAGTTACTCTTTTGCCCCTGGCCTAACAGAAGGGTTTTGTATCCTAATGGCTCATCTCTAGATGCTGTAGACTTTAGAACAATAGGGAACAGGCTGGGTTTGAGGACAATATTCCTACAGCCCTGTAGTCAGCAGTGGCATTGGGCTGCATTTCTTTAGATACAACATAATCAGATGTGTAAGAATCAATAAAAAGGGTTCTTTTCAAACATGAACATAGTAAACATTGAGCCCATGGCACTTTATTAAGATTTTAAAAACATTGGTCTCAAAGAATATAAATGACTGACTGGCCATACTTAACTATTGCTGAACAGGCCCTGGCCAACATGACAGACATCCAGAAGGAGAACGTGGCCCACATGCTGGCCTCCATGCACCTGGTTCTGAGACAGCAGGACGGAGGTGAGAAGACACCAGGGGAGTATGGACATGTCACCAACACGAGCTATGAGAAATTTGTGCAGAGGTAAGATAATTGTCATAAGCCTGTCTTAACCTTTGTTCTTAAACCTTTAAACCTTCTGTATGTGTCGATAGGATTACTTCAATGTGCTTAACAGTTAAGTTAAGATATGTTTAACTAAAATACCCAGGCTTTTTGGTACATAAAGTGGCATCGTGTTTGACTGATGTACAGAAGGTACTGCGTAGGAATCCTAGTGAAGGTAGGACTTGTTCGGGGTACTGGAAGGTGTCCTAAGTCTACCCAGCTCTAATGGGTACCTGACATTAGTTGGGGTAAAATAAAGGCAGCTGGGCATTTTGATGGCCGCATAAACCCCTAGTATGCCATGGCCACAGAAACTGGAGAATGCTGCTTCACCATCTCAATGATCAATTATGTCCAACGGGTACCTGACCTTAATTTTTTACTATTTGGTGCATGATCTTGCAAGCACCAGTTTTTGAAATCAATGGTAAAACTTGCTAGATAAAATTATTACTAAAGGGAAAGATCAGTATATTTATCAAGCAAAAGTTTTTATGAAAGGGTCTACTGTCTGAATCTTCATACATATTAAATTTAGTAAAATAACATTTTAATTTCATTTGTTTCAATGGATTCTGTTTTTTAAAGATTTATCTCCCTTGCCAATGAACGGAACAAGGAAGTGGAGAGCACCCATGAAGCCGTCACCACAACCCTGGAGCAGATCAAACATGAGAATGAGCTGGCCGTCAAGCTTAAGAAGCAGCTTGAGCATGAGAAGATAGTTCTTGAGGAACGCAAAGCAGTGAGTTTAGAACATGTGATTCTAACACTCTAAGTTGCTAAACTTTTTCAGTTTTAAAATTACATTACATGAAAGTTTCGACCAGTATTGTTTATCTATTGTCATGTTTTATTTTCTGCCAGGGCACAATAAAGATTTTAAGCCAGATTGGACAAGACACTGCAATAACTGAGCAACAGGTCAAGGTCGTCAAGAATCAAATGGAGAAAATAACAGTTCTGAAAAAGGTTCATGCAGTTCTAAAAATTTCTAAAAAAAATAAGTTTTTAATATTAGTTATAGGCCTACCTTTATGTGTTAAAACTCATACTTTATTAAAAGTTTACTTCCTAATCATGCTTAAGGTAGATAAATGAGTCATTGTGACAAAAGGCTATTGCATCATTGTGTTTTGTCACAACCCTGATCAATGAGATCTTACTGTCTCTAGTAATACATTATGTTGGCTAGACTCAGGAAAACTTGCTAGGCTCCAATAAGTTTCCCAAATTCAATGATTTAAGTCCATGACTTTTAGAATAGCATTACAAAATGCTCAGTAGAAATGGTTGAAGTTTGAAGAGTTAATCAGGCTTTCGCTTTTTTTTTTTTTGCTGTTGACAGCGGCTGCCAGAATATCAAGTGACCCATGAGAGATCCGTGTACAAGGCAATAGCCATTATTGCTGATACCAAGAAAGTGGTGAAACTGATGGACATTAACCAGCTGTCTGAGCTCAGAGGAATGCAGAAACCGTCCCCAGACATTGAAGATCTCATGTCAACCATCATTATGTTGTGTGGGTATTATTTATATTCTATTCATTATACATACACAAGTTTTCATTTCTGGGTCGCTATTTTTTTCCTGCTTTCTTGCTTGCTTGCAATGCCCTGCTTTTGACATACAGTTAATTAGATATCATCTTTGAATAGTATAAGAGCTGAATTAATTTTACACAGATATATATATATGGATTAGGATTAAAGAAGATATGATAGGTATATAAATTAATGATATCATATTTAACTGTTCAGATTGCAAGATAACGTAACTTCTGAACCTCTAAATGGCCGATTTTTTCTAAAAATAAATTTTGCCAATTTCTTTTAAGTGTTTAATAAAATTATACATTTAATCAGATTTCTCACTTAATATTGAAAACACATCATTTCACAGTTATATCAAAATTTATAATACCAGTGGTGCTGTGAATAGTTTTGTAAGATTTCTTCGTTTTATATTCTTAGTAAAATCCCCGTCTGCTGATCTGACCTGGCAAAAAGGAGCCAAAAGATTGATGGCCAATCTAGAGAGGTATTGATCTAGTATTTATCAAATATTTAACAGATAATATCAAAATTATTTTACATTTATTGCTCTATATAAATACTCTCACATGGCATACACTTTTTACTAGGTAAATGAATATTTATATTCCAAAATGTATACATTCCATTTTTACAACCCTAATTATTTTACATTTATTTTACATTATTTTCTTACATTATTTATTTTACATTTTACATTTAGCCCTATATAATTACTCTCATATGGAATAAATTTATTACTAAGTTAATGAATATTGTTTTATACCAGAATGTATAGCCTACATTTAATTTATACGCCTCCATTTAATTATTTTTTTGAAAGTACTGAAATATATTTTTTTAACCATGTTTTGCTACATTTTTAAATGTTGGCTATCTTAATTTTGTTAGCCTTATATTCTAAAGAAAAGATAGGTAACAATTGTATTGATTAATGCTTTAGCTGTAGATTTACTAAAGAACAGAAAATTTTAAGCTTTTTATAACTATCAGGCTTGAATATTATTATGTCATAAGTTATAAATGAATGATTTTCACTGAAATAGTATTATATGTAATATTAGCAGTACTAATTGTATATTTTGTCTCATAGGTTTATTGAAGAACTAACAACATTTGATGACTACCAACTGCCAGAGTCAACTCTGAATCTTGTGGAACCATACCTGAAGAAGCCATCCTTTGACCCGGAGACCATTACACAGAAGAGTGGCAACTCTGCATGTGGCGCCCTCTGTAAATGGGTCAGAGGAGTAGTTGGGTCAGTGTGTGTTACTAATAATATAAGATGTATTATTTAATCTACATCTTTCTCTGTTTAATCATTAGGTAAGCCTACAGCTGAGCTCATTAACAAAAGTTGACACTATCAAAATGTAACTCTACTACTGGATTAGTGGTAGAAAGTATAAAATACTCATTTATTGTGTAGTTGTTAAAATAGAAGTAAACGTTTCGGGTATTTTCCAACTTTCTTTTACAATAATATTTTACATTAAAATTTTATTAATTTTTTATTGCCTTTAAAAAAAACAATTTAATGGTTTTCGCCTGATGTAACTAATTATGAAAACATTAAACCTTTTCATGTGTACACAAGTTGTTCTCATCTGGACATTGGAAAAAAATTGTCACAAAATTTCTGTCATTTTCATTTCTTTACCTCTTGGAATTTCCAAAGACATTCGAAATACATTTTAACTAGTAAAAAAAACATTTAAAACTGATGCCATATGTATAAATATATATATAAAACATTGATCGATGAGGAATATAAAAGTAAAGCCCAGTATTTGTTAACATTATCTAGTTCATGGAATATATTAGAAGTCAAATTACTTTGTCACTAACTTGTGAGGCCAGGTTGTCCTGCAGTTAGTTTACCGGACTGTCAACCAAAAACCAACTGTGTCGCGGGCTCTATCCATACTGCCGACCGATCCCTGACGCCCTGCAGGAGTTTTGGACATAATAATCTTTTAGAGCGCAATGAGCATGCTAAAATAGCATGGATAAAAGTGGTATATAAATAAATAATTATTATTATAAGCTAAAAGTGTACATGTTCTATTACTGTTTTTTGATTTGAGGCTCAGAAAGAAAAATTAAACCTTCTTTCTTGTTTCTCCAGCTATCACAGAATCATGATCTCCAAGGTGAAACCTCTGCATCAGAAGGTGGAAGAAACAGCACAAGCAGTGGATGCAGCCCAGCACAGAATGAATACACTAGAAAATAAAAGAAAAGTATGGTGTAGTTAATTGCTGAACAGTGAACCCTAGACATTTTTGTTTTCTGTGCTAGTTTCATTTTAAATATTTAAATTTTTATCTGGCTCTTTTTTAGGCAGATTAAACTAAAAATTAATTTTGGATTAAAAACATACTAGTGTCTTTTTAAAATAAAATTTCAGAAATATTAAGACTTACGCATTTGAAAAACAATATTTTATTTTTATTTTATTTTATTCAAAATGATGTTCTTAATTGTATCAGGCCCTGGAAGTCAGGTTGGCTGATTTGGCCAGAGCTTTTGAGGAGGCCACAATAGACAAAAACGAGCAAGAGGAAAAAACCATCAGTATGAAGAAGATGCTTGACACAGCCGCTGAGCTCAGAAGAGTAAGTGGCCGTGGAAGGGTTACAGCTTTTTTGCTTACTTTGAAAACGTTTTTGACAAAGCTTAAACAAAGCTTCTTTTTATATACCTTTAGTAAGATTGATAAACAAAAAAACACTGGCATAACATCAGTAGGCTCCCCAAGAATAGATGGTTTGTATTAAAATTTTTCTGCCAGATCTTTTGACAAGCATTGCTTCATCTCTTCTCAGTCCTTTTCATTATTTTATATCCTCAATTTCTACTTTTGATGACCTCATTTCACATGCTGTGTTATTATTGTTGTGAGTTTTACGGGGTCCACTCAGCATCCTAGGGGTTTTGGAATTTGGCTGATCTGTGTGTTTGTGAGTGACTGATCAAGCCAATTCTTGCCCGGAAGATACGCCCACAGTTTGGGCAGGATCTGGAGAGTCGTGCGCACGGTCTTTTCTGGCTTGCCTCCTGGGCTCTGGCAAGCACTTCAGTGTCAGGGATTTTTTCCTGCCATTTGATGCCTAGTATTTTCCTCAGACTTTTTGCATGGAAATGGTTCAATAACCTAGCTTGGCGTCGGTAAACTGTCCAGGTCTGGCATGCATATAATAGAGTGGGGAGCACCACTGCTCTATATACTTTTATTTTTGTTTGGGTGCGGATGCCCTTTCTGTTCCAGACACGGTTATACAGTCGGCCAGAAGTTGCACATGTCGTGTAGAAAAAAGGGGGGGGGAGGACATTGTGTTGGCTACACTATTACCTGTTCCACCATACTAAAACTCCTATTAGACTTTGAACTCCAAGGGTGCACATATAAATTCCCAAGGAACTCAAAGGAACGTTGGTTCCTCAAATTGTCATCCATGCTCCACTGAAATTATCAATACAATAATTAATTTTTCCTGAAGGAAATATTCCATGTTCTTACTAGTTTTAAAATTATATAAAAAGTTATTTCAACTATCAGAATATTTTTGTTACCAACCAAAACTTTTATCAAGGTTTTAAGCGGTGAGAGGACAAGATGCAACCAAATATTTGATTCCTATGAAAGAAGGCTGCTGTCCATACCTGGTGGCTGTGCCATGGCGGCCGCTTTTGTCACCTACCTGGGGCCATACCATCACAGCTTTAGGAGAGTCATGCTGACCGTACACTGGCCGGCCTGCCTTAGAGAAAGAGGTATTCCTCTGGTTATAGACAGCATTGATGGGCTCAGAGGTGAGTAAATCTTTTCTAGTTCTTCTATTGAAGTGTTTAAAATGTTCTATAGCCCTAGTACCATTTGTTGATAGTAAATGTTTACAATTGAGAAGAGATGAATAAACTTTTGAAGAAATGTTTTTAATCTATGTTTTGGGGACTCATGGGAAATCAAAAAGTCAATTTTAAGGCTCTTTGAATTAATACTAAAAAAAAGTGTTTTTGAACTAAAATTTTAAGGTTTATTATTATAAAATAAGATTTCTTTATTGATAAAAAAAATGGAAATTCGTCTTGATTACAGATGTTTTGTCTTTCAGCCTATCTTAAACAATATAAAAGATTTTTTTGTACTCAAGCACAGAAATATGCTTGTAAAAATAGACATGCATGCCCACAATCACACACTTTATCAAAGAAGAAAAAGTTAATTAGTTGTCAGCTATTGTATTATTAATTGTTAACCCAATGCTGTAATTTAATTTCAGGCCGTGTGTGTGATTGGTCAATCCCACAGCTCAGAACTGCTTCAGGGGCAAGTAATCTATATGGCTTTGATATAGATTATTCCTCCGTGGTAAACCAAGTTCAGGGATCTGATTCCGACCCACAGGTAATCTTTCACCTCTATGATTAGGCAATTAGTGTTTATTGCCATTTATTGATCTTGATTTAAAATTCATTTATTCTTTTTGTCATTCTAAAATAAAGAAATATATTATTTACTTTTTGTCACATGACTATTTTAGTTTAAACGTGACTAGGTTTTGTGCAGTTCTTTTTATTTTTCAAGTTCTCTCTATAATTTGTTTACCCATATTGCTTGATCAGATGCCCAAAGAGCCAGCCAATGACAAAGAAGGAGTAGAAATAGACAATGAAGAAAAAGAAGCAGATGAAGCTGAAAAGGATGGTGAGGCGGAGGAAGAAGGGGACTCGATACAATCACCGCCAGAGCCAAACAAAGCTGGCGATGAAACTGAGAGAATCGAGGTCTCTGAAAAGTCTGATGCTGCAGATGAGAAGAGAGACCAGGAAAAAGTTAACTCACCAGGTATGTGTCCCTTAACTGTATGCATACCTCATTTCTTAGCTCACTATTAGATTGCATGTTACTGATATTGTTACTGATAATATCATCAAATGATTATTGTATTCTTATTTTTAAAAAGTACCTAAGTATACATTTTAGCTTTAAAACTGATTGTCAGGGGAGGTGCTAGCCAGTTTATATGGTCACTGCTTTCAATAGGATTGTATGGTTAGCACAATTTTACTTCATTTTAATCCCCTGTTTATTTTTATATTCCTTCCCCTCCCTACCCCCCCACCACCACCTTTCCATTACTTGTACCTAATTTGTTTTGTGGGTACCCTTTAGGTTTGATATACTCTAGCTATGCACTGTTCTCAGTGGAGAAATAGTTTTGGAGAAAGTGCAACAAGTTGTGCATCTTCCAGGTCAAACTCAATTAACAGCAGCAAAGTTATAGGGTTGAAATTTTTGCTGCCATCTTCGTAACTGCTGCTGTACCAGTAGCTTTTTATTCTCCATCAAAATATTTTTAAGATGACCTAAGGCAACGGCCTGTCAGAGACTGCACTGTTATAGATTTGATGTTGTTTTTATAATCTTTCAGAGAATGCAGGTAAGGCTCCTGTAGAGTCCCCTAAAGGAGAAGAAGAACATGTCAGTGAGGCTGAAGATGATGCAAGGTACTTATTGTGAATGTGTTTTTTAAGTTTTACTTTAACAGTTTAAAAAAAAACTTCAATATTTCCTATGTTGATAACTAAATATTTCCTATGTTGATAACTAAATATTTCCTATGTTGATAGCTAAATATTTCCTATGTTGATAACTAAATATTTCCTATGTTGATAACTAAATATTTCCTAAGTTGATAACTAAATATTTCCTATGTTGATAACTAAATATTTCCTATGTTGATAACTAAATATTTCCTAAGTTGATAACTAAATATTTCCTAAGTTGATAACTAAATATTTCCTATGTTGATAACTCAATATTTCCTTTCAATATTATTAAAAAAATAAGTTTGTATTTGAGATAAAGAGTTAAATCGAACATTCTTGAGATCATAAAACTTGTTCTATTTGGAACTAAGCTTACACCTGGAATGGTAGCAGTGGCTCTTAATCTATTTCACTCCTGTATCACAAAACTATTGTTATTCACCTTTTACTATTTTCAACATGGGCACTAACAATATTATTCTTTTTGAATCAACAAAACAACAACTAACATGAGCAGTAGTGAAACAGTGAGCTCAGCCGATGAGGGTCTTTCAATTGTACAGTACAACAGTTACGTTAGATCACTGATCAAGATTTTGATTGGGGAGTCTGTCATAAATGATTGGATAGTGAAAGGTCAGTATGTCGCAAAGTTAAATATTTTAACTTTAATAACTTAAACTGCAACTACTATCTTAGGAAAAAGTGATATTTTTGTAAGAGAAATTAATTTCAGGTGCAGCTGTTGAATTTTAGTTAACAGCTCAAGCACAGCTTGATAGTCTTTGTTATTGACAATTGTATAAATATATATACTTCTTTTTGGCCATTGTTAGTTTTATCAAGGCCATTAAACAGTGTTAGAGAATAGGTTTATTTATTTTACTTGCCAGGTGTAGTTATAGTTTTATAAATAGTTCATACCATGTACTTTTTTAAATTCTGTATTTTTGTTTCATGCAAATGTTGTATTAAATAACACAATTTGATAAATTTGTAGCTTTATTTTCTTAAATTTTTGTTCATATTTGCTTATATGTTCTGATATTTTTAATTACTTTTTACAAATATGATTTTGTTTTATCTGTTTTATTGTTATAAAAAAATAAATATCTGTTTTATTATTATATTTATTATTCCTTTTTTTCATAGATTTAGGCCCACTGCAAATAGAGAATGCGGCCATCCTTTGTTCAAGCTGGCAGAGGCCACCTTTGATGATCGATCCAAATGACGAGGCGGCTTACTGGCTCGGGAGCCTGAACAAAATTATGAACAAGAGCAAACTCATGACACTGGACATGGAGCACAAGTATAATTATTTACACTGAAATACTGATTCAAAATAAACTATTCAAGAAATTAGAGATATAGTGTTATATAGAGAAAAAAAATGTCATCCCAGTAAATTTTGAATTTTTAGGCACAGAAATTAATGAGTAGTAAATAATAAACTAAATAATTTTGGGCCATGCGCTCTTTCAATTTGCTGTTAACTGTGGTGATTTATTGGGTATCTTTTGCCTCTAGTGTAGAGTGTCTGTCATTGTTAACATCTCCATTGTACTTTACTTTCAATAGTTTTTTGTATTTAGCTCTTTACTACTTTTATCCCTCTTTTCCATAAAAATAAATATTTAGTTATCTTATCTTATCTTATCTTATCTTATACATTACAGACGCTCCTTCTATAAAGAAGATTATTGCGTCCTACGCTCATCCGTGGTCCGAGTCTAGTCTTGCATTTTTATTAATGTTTTAAATGATGTTAAGTTACTGGTTTTCCTGGTTTGTTCAGGCAACCCATTCCATGCCCGAATGCCACTCTGGAGGAAAGAGTACTTATATGCATTTTGTCTTTTTCCCCTTTGTACATCATCTCAGGCAAATAGTTCAATGTTGAGACATATATTTTGATAGTTGGTTACAATTATTGACTGAGAATATATAGTTGTTACATGTTTTATTATATGCAGTCTCTCTTCAGAGGCAAAAAAAAATTGACTCAACTGCTTCATATAGTAGATGACGTTATGTTATTATATTCACATAAACAATATAATATTTAATAACTTTATTCCTACTACCACTCTTCAAATCGTCCTTAAAGAAAAACAGCACAAAATTAAATGATCGACTACCTCCGACTGGAGTGTCCGTACAACAATTGACCAAAACCTCTCTCCTTACTTTTCCTTGTTAACTTTCTTAACATCACTCAGTATTACTTTTTCAAATTCACGCTTTTTAATGCCATACACACTGACCTGTATACATATATCCAACCATTTAACCTAAAACAATAGTATGTTTTAACACTGTCATCAGAATCACTGTTCATTTTTTGAGTCTTCTTATTGCATAGTTTTCTTTCATTGTACAGCTGTATTTACAAAAGATTAATTTCCTGTGTTGGTGAAGCTTAAAGAATATAATATAAAATTAAACCTTGGCTGTATAATATTGAGGTATAAAATGTTTTAATAGTTTCAATTTAAATCTGGTTCTCATTGATTTGTAGTTTTTAAAATTCGTGTCTCATTTGATGTTGTTGTTTTTAATTCTAGATCTGAGCCTCACATAATGTCCTCACTAGAAAAAGCAATAACAAAGGGGAGACCAGTGCTGCTGAAGAACTGCTCAGAATCCATTGACAATACAATTATGCCCCTTGTCCTTCACAGGAATACAGCAGAAAACAAGAATTTTGAAGAGGGTACAGTTTTTCATGCCAACTTCATAGAACTGCATTTATCTTTCTTTTCATTTAACTTATCTTAGCCTTGATGAAAGGATTCAATTTATGACTAGGAAAAAGACAATATTTTATTGAATTTTCCATTATTTTCAAACTTTGAAAAAAAAGTATTACTTAAATTTAAAATTTGGGGTTATTGTTAATTTTGGCCTAAAGGTTACATCATTAATGTAAATAATAGATATCTAAAGTAAAGGTAAAAAGGTTAGTCCGGTCATAAAATCAAATACTTTATGCCTGTCATTATCTGTGGTGCTACAGCCCACGGAGGGCTCTGGCCTGCCTCACCATCCTCTTCTACTCAGACCTATCTAATGTTTTCTTTCTCCAGGTCTGGACCACTGATCTATCACAGATCCATCTCGACATCGTCCAACCATCTCAGTCTGGGTCTGCCTTTTGGTTTCTTTTCCTCTGGGGCTCTCTGTGTGTGTGTGTGTTACTTTTACTCGTCTGTATTTTTGGCAATTGTTCCAGGTGGCCTGTCCAGCCCTTCTTTATCTCAGCCGCTATTGTAGAATCTTCAAATAATTTCATGGACATCTCTATTGAGGCCCATCCTCCATCCATTATCCTTTATGCCTGTATCTTTGTTTTTATTTGTTAATGTTTATTTTGTTACTCTGCAACAAGCAGATCCCAGAATGATCCTGTTCTGTGGGCGGCGAACACTTTGTCATCCAAACTTTCGCTGCTACCTGTCCACGCATTTGTCCACCCCAAAGTTCAACCCTGTCACAGCCTCGAGTGTCACCCTGATCAGCTTCGGGGTCTCTCGGGATACCCTGACAGAGGATCTGCTGACCCTCCTGT
The DNA here is from genome assembly GCA_949126835.1 of Anisus vortex. NCBI lineage: Eukaryota > Metazoa > Mollusca > Gastropoda > Planorbidae > Anisus > Anisus vortex. The sequence goes on from OX421503.1 coordinate 37,263,496, forward strand.
TTGGTCGGATCAGGCCTGAGCTATTTGTTGAAAGGAAGAGGGCGCTGAAGAACCTCCAGCTTCAAAAGAATACACTATACAAGTCAGTTTGATAATTTAATAAATTACATAAGACTTAAATATTTAAAATGGATTAAATATTGTTAGTTCCTGTATTATGTAGTTTTAATTGGATGGTGAGCTTAAAGTTCATGCAATAAAATTTCAAATACTAACTTTACTACTCAATACAAAGCCTTCTAATCAGTTTTTTCTTGCTTCCTTATTGAAAAATACTGAATACATTTACCTCATTTTACAATAGTTTTTTTTACTAGCTTTCCACAACAAAGTTAAGCATAAATTATTGAAAAAAACATTTGGACACAAAAGAAAATTGTAAACGTTCCTAAATATTTGCACTTGTTGTATTATTAAAAGAAAAAACAAACTTTTAAGCTGTTTTGTTCAGTCCAGTATTTCAGCATAACTTAGAAATAAAATCAAAACAAATAGACATGAAAGCAATCTATAACTGTAGGTTTAAAATGTACAGATTTTCAGAAATTGTCAAAGACCAGGTTCTAGCTGGTGGACAAGAGGCCATGCTGAGCTCACCTAAAGCTTTACAGTTCATAACCAACATAACAGAGGCTAAACTGCAGGTAAGACTTACTGTTGCTTCTTATTATCTTTATATAGAATTTAAAAAAAACAATAATAGGTAACCAAAATAGTAGTAACCTTAACCACTGAGAAATATGATTAACATCATCATCATCAATCCCTTGACCGTTGTGGTCGTTGGGGGGAACAAATGGACACCGCATCAGTCAACTTTCTCCACTTTTGCCTATCTTGAGTGGCTGTCAATAGTTCAGTCAACTGCAGCCCTGTTCAATCTTTTATATTGTCAAACCAGCGTATGAGTAACAAATAGAATAGAATAAAATGATCAAAAGTTGAATGGAGAAATATTTGATAGATAGAATGTGTAAACAAACCAATGACAGTATACAATATATTTAATGACAGTACAAGAGGATCAAAGACTATGAATGATTTTATAAGATCATATACTGACAGAAGCTGTTAATTCATTTCAAAGGACTGGCTGAGACATAATTGTATAAATTACCAAAAGTCAGATATAGAACAAATGAATGCCTTTGTTTAAATGACAAAGACCAAAGCTCCAGATTTTATCAGTAAAAGTTGGCTAATTGCAGCAAAGTCCCTAGAGAAAGCAATGGAAATTGGGTTGCAAATAACACTTATGTCAGTAGAATTGATTAACCAGATTTGGACCAATAAGTGCTTCTGGATCTTACCGTCAAACCACTTTATAATTAGTATCACAACATATTGTTATATTAGTAAACAAAAGAAAAAATCTAGTTTTATGTTTGCTAATTTTTGTTATTTTAAATGTATTTCTTTTAGCTTGCCAAACAGCTTGCAAGCACTCAAGAAATATTATATGACCTTGACATTTTGAAAGATGAGCTGCATCCCATAGCACACAGAGCTTCTCTAATGTTTTCACTGATGCGCTCGCTAGAAGTGATTTACCCAGAATACAAGTTTACTCTAAAGTACTTCCTTGAGCTGTTTGACGAGGCTGTTGGTGGGGAATTCCCTGCAGAGTTCTTTGGGGAAAATGAAGCTGAGGTCAGTAGCTTTCTTAATACTACATGTATGTCTTCACTTTTTTTTTTCAACAGTCTATATGATATAAGTGTATATAAAAAGTAAAGTACCCATTGGACCAAACTTATCATAGGGCCAGTGAAGCAGCGTTCACCAGTTTCTGTGTCCAGGGCATACTAAGGGATGTAAGGCCAGCACAATGCACAGCCACCTGTACTTTACCCCAATGTCAGGTAGCCATCAGAGCTGGTTAGACACAGGGACACCCTGCAGTTCCATGAAAAAAATCCTAGCCTCCACCAGGATTCGAACCCAGGACCTTGGGTACACCAGCCGAATGTGCTGCCGCTCGGTCACCATGCTCCATAGGTATATTTTAGAGAAGTACAGAAATAAATTGATTTCTCACTAAATCCAAAATAACATGAAGAAAGGGTCATTGGTCATTTCTTTATACTTTCATTCATATAATTTGAGGTTGAATGATTCATTGTATATATGTGTAAATTTTTATTTACTTGAAATTTACTTTAAAATATGTTTCCATGTTTTGTCTTTTTTTTTTAATGTTTCCATGCAGCTAATTGATAAAATAAAGTATAAAGTCTTCTAGAAATTAAAAGTTCATTTCATCACAGCATTGCCTGGCAGTTCTCCAAAGGAAGTCAAATGTAACAAAGTATTTCTTTTCTTTTCCATCAGGCTGAAGATGATGAAGTTTCAGTAGAAGATAATGACAAACGAAGACGACTGGAAAGTGCTGGCTCCCAAAATTCAAACAAAGAAAAGTTGGCAGGTGAGTGGATTTAGAACCACTTTAGAATATGTGATTTTTATTAGGTTTGTTTGTTGTTGTAACCAAGGGATTAACTATTAAAGCTAGATGTACAATCAAGATCAATGTGCTTGTTATTATATGGTCTGATTTTTAGCAAATTCTCATCAGGAATGTGTTTTTTCTGTTTTAGATTTTCTAAAACTATTTAAGAGCTTTGTTTTAGCAATTAATTTCTATAGTCTTAAGTTTTAAAAAATGTTTATGGGTTAATAATTTTAATTACATTTACATACAGAAAATTGTTCCATAAATGTCTGGGACATTAGGTGTTAAGTCCATTGTGAATTATTTAATATTACTTAGTAAATTATAATTATGGCCTTAAAACTTGATTTTTTTACATCCTAATTGTTAAAACTTGGACTGGATCTTGTTTAGGTGAGAACACAAAGGATGATAATGAAACAGAGGCTGAGGGAGAGAGAAACAGTGAGAGGCTGGCACCAGCTGAAACTGAAGGTAAAGTCTTACACAGGAGACATAGTGTATTTATTTCATGTCTTGTATTCATCTCTCCATAAACAGGAAATTCCTATATCAAATAATGGCTTTCATGTCTATCAAAAAATAATGAGGCATTAATAAATAAATATATGGGGCACTGGCCAAAGCGGTAGAACATTTGGATGGCCTACCAAAGGTCCTGGATTTGAATCCTGGTGAAGGCTACCTGACATTGGTTGGGATAAAGTAAAGGAGGCTGGGCATTGTGCTGGCCACAAAATTCTCTAGTATGCCGTGGCCACAGAAACTGGTGAACACTGCTTCACCGGCCCTACTATCCCTATGTACAATTGCATCCATCGAGTACTTTACTAATAAATAAATACGAAATATATGAATGAATTAGTTCATGTAAAAAAAAAGTAAATGCAATTTAATTTTAAAATGAATACATTACAATACATTAGTCTTGTTCTACATTAGTGGGGCCTTCCACATAATATTCTGCTGCTATGCATGATGTGTCTTATAAATCCAGGTTAACACAATACATGTTTTGAAAAATCATTCTTCCATCCAGGATCCATAAGTACTGGTGCTGTCCAGAAACTGGTGCACGGATCCGACTCAGATGTGCTCCCACCCATCGAGATGCCGGACACAGTGACCTTGCCCACCCCTGGCATTGACTACAGCGCCTTCACAGACGACAAAGTGCAGCAGCTGATGGATAGAATGACAGGCCTGATGTACAACAGGATCAAGATGTGAGAATGCTATGCCTAAATTAGTATTCAGTTCTAAGTTGTAATTTTTGTGCACAAGTTTCTAATCTGAAGAGTATAAAGTAAAACACCAAAGCTAGACAACTAGTGATTACATCATGAAAAGCATGCATTGGTTTTTCTAACTTTTTAAAATTTATTATATTATTTAAGATTGTAACCATGAGGCTTAGTACTAGTTTCAATCTTGCAGATCTATTCAAAAAGTAAGGTATCCCATCAGACCAGAATTGATCCGTAAAAGGGCTGATGAAGCAGCCTTTACCAGTTTATGTGGCCACTGCATACAAGGGAATTTTGTGGCCAGCACAATGTCCAGCCAACTTCTTTGATTTACCCAAATTTAAGTCAGGTACCCATCACAGGAACACCCTCTAGACCCGGGAAAAAATCAAAGCCTTGACAGGGATTCGATACCAAGACACTTAGGGATGCCAGCCAAGTGTGCTGCTGCTTAGCCATCATGCCCCATAGATCTATGCATAGTATATTGAAATTGACATAAGTTACTGAAATATTCTTAAAGACTAATTTCTTTGAAGGTGCTTGTTGGAAGAAGATCAGCTCCTCTTTTCCACCTTAATGTGCCTGCACATCAAGTCTGAGGCAGGTGTGGATATTACCAATGAGGAAATGTCTCTCTTTTATATAGGTAAGACATTCTCCCAGTCAAGTTTCTTTACAGAAGTTTGGAGTTCTTTTTACTCAGAAAGTGTTTTGAAATTTTAATGAACTTTAGAAAAAAAATTTTTGAAGGAAATCCTGGTCTTGAGATGCAGCTTACTTTGTCAGACTTTGACTGTAAAGCTGATGTGCCAGCTTGGCTCTCAAAAGAGAAATGGGAAGACATTTTGGCTCTGTCTGTACTACCTGGCCCACTGGAAAGCTTTTGTGTAGAGTTTGCAACGAACGCTGAGCAGTGGAAGGAGTGGTATGAAAGTCCGAACCCAGAGACACGCCAACTGCCCTCCCTTGAAAGGAAGACGGATCAGACTTTTAAGGAGAAAATGGATGAAAGGAAAGAAAAGGGCAAGTTATTTCATTTATATCTTTGTTTTTTTATTGTGATTGTGAATACAATAGCTGACTATTAATGAACATTTTATTTTATGATAAATTGTGTGATTATATCTGTGCATGTCTATTTTTATAAGTATATTTCTGTATTCCGTCGGACCAAATTGATCCATAGGGCTGGTGAAACAGGATATTCACCAGTTTCATTGGCCATGACATACTAGGTGCTATATTAGTTATATTTCTGTGCTTGAGTACAAATAATTCTTTTAGATTGTTTAAAATATGCTGAAAGACAAAATATCTGTAATCAAGACAAATTTCCATTTGTTTGGATTAATAAAGAAATCTTATCTTATATATTCTAGAGTAGGTGTTTTGTGTTTTTCACCATGATTTTTGTTCATGCATTGGAAATGAAATAGAACTGTTCAATTGACATCACCCTAAACAATGTTGAGTAATCCTGATGTTGCAGTGTTGAGTATGTTACTAAATTTTTGTAACGGACTGCTTAAGCAAATTCTGGGAATGCACAGTTTGAGCATGGTTGATCAGATTTAATAGCAATTCAGTGGTTGCAAGATTAACTAACTTATACACAACGATGTAAAAGTCAAACAAATTGTGAACCCCTAACTCTCAAAGAGAAAGAATATCATACAGAAATATATACGAAGAAAAAAAAAGTATTCTAAAGCAATCGACATTATGCTGGCCTATATTTTATTACCATAATTATTTTTCTACTTGTTTTTCAAGACTTAAGCATGAAGTATAAATTTGTATCAGCAGTGAAAATTTTCTGTAATAGGTTGGCTATACAATAAAAGATAATACAATACATGCAATAAATGTTTAAATGGTTAAAGTTTTAATTTACTAAAAAATATAATACTTTAGGGAAGGCACAATCGGATCCACACAAATCTGGTGAGAATGAGCCACTGAATGACTTCCATGTGCTTCTCCTGCTGAGGCTGCTCAGGCCTGACCGCATCCCAACAGCCCTCACAGCATACACCCAGCGCCACCTGGCCCAGTACAAGGTACCGAGTGAAGAGCTCAGCGCCAAGCAAGTTCTGTCCGACGCCAGAAAGCTGTGGGGGGTACTGATCCTCCTACCGCAGACAGCAGATGTGCCAACTGGGCACCCGGCAACCAGGCTAAAGCTGACCAGCTCACCTGTTGATGAACTTGTGCATCTGGCCAAAGTAAGAGACAGAGATAGACATATTAAATAAAGACAGGAAGATGCAGCTATGGCCACTCAAAATAACTGTAATACCTAGTCAAACAATAGCATGTTCCATTTTATAACAATCTAGACTAACTGATTGTAGTTTAATAAAAACATTTAATTTGTGTTTTTTTCTTTTTTTTTTTTTAGAATACATTGACTAAATAGTGTAGCTGTCCATTTTTTACCTTAAAACTTTTTGACTAGGAGGTCAGGCAATTGATGTTAAGAATATCTTTCTTTTCATTTGTTCTTTTAGTTTAACTTAATATCATCTTGCTTTTCATTTAGTTTTTTTTATATTTTAAAGTGACTAGAGTTAATTACCATTATTAAAGATTGTTTACATGGGAAAAGATGACTTAAGTAATTAGTACTAGCTTTATACTTTAAATTTGTAAGATGTTTTTGCAAAGGACATTGAAGTGAACAGAAGATACTGAAATATTTTTAAAGACGCCCATAATTGCCAGCTATTTTATTCATGAGAAAGCTTCAAATTTAAAATGCAAAGTGCTTATGAGTAATATGAGATGTGTGACGATTGTCATGGAATCTGAGTTGTCATTTTTTTTAAATATAAAACTAGACACAAACCATGGAAAAGTGTAGAAGGCAATAATTTTCCGTATAATAGAGCGTTAGTAACATATATAAGATAATTCTATAAAGGGCTCATGATAAGAATTCCTTAGAAATATATAAGGCACTTAAATCTAACATAAGTTAAACCAATATTGTAATAAGCATGTTATGTATTTGACTTAGCAAATTAAAAATATTTAACACACTAGAAATCATGCCTTAGTTAAAAGATTGTTTTTAGGTCCTTTAAAGTTGTTCACATATTTGCTGACACAGTAATTTTTGTATAGATTGCCAATGTTCCAGTACAGAGGGGAGTCTTTATTGAAGGTTCAGGGATAGCAATAGAAGAAATGTTGGATGCTGCTGAAAAGGCCAACGGCTGGGCCATTATTGAGTCTATACATTTGGCATCACCTCAGATGATAGCAAAGCTGGTGGACCAGCTTCAGAGAATTCACAACAGCAGAGGTAAATTTGGCATTACATTTTATAATAGTTAATGTAAGTTGTTTAAACAATAGTACTTCTGTCTTTCAATGTTCTATATCAGTGTCAATTTTGTTGGATTTCTTCACTTTAAAGTTGGCAGTAAGGTAAGATAGTTTTAAGTTCTTATAAAAGTTTCCATTGAAGTAATACTTTAATGTTTCTCTTTGTAGTTTCAGAAAAGAGTGTTGAGGGAGGTAACTTCTGTATTTGGCTAACTGCTCAAACCAACAGTGGTCTGCCACCAAATTTGATTGAGGTAATATTATTGGCTCAGCTCAAGCTAATTGTTTCCCTTTACTTTTTTAGCCTTGTGATTATTTTGTAACATCATTATGAAATGTATTACATAGGAATTGAAGAGTGTACTCATTTATTTCTTATTTTACAAAAACCTAAGTTCACTATGTAGGCTTAGGGCTTTGAGTTACAAATTGCAGTGATAAGAACATTTTTTTTATAATGTTCAGTGTTCCTAATATATTGGTGCAAATCCCAGGAATTTACACCGTTCCCATATTTACGTTGAATATATATTAACACTCTGTTGTCTTAAGAAAGCATTCAAGACATGGGGTAGAGGAGGAAACTCAGCTATACCAAGTATAAATTTGAACCCATTGGGAATAGCAATTGAAAGTGTAGTTCCCCATTCCTATATAGACATAGGTTTAATAGGGATTTAACACAGACATCTTGCATATTATTAAATAATTTTAGGCATAAACAAGAATTTATTTTTATACAATTATATTATGATTAAGTGGAGTAGCTTTTACATTACTTTTGTTATATACCAACTGGATTAGTTGATAGCTTTCATGCTGGTCAGTTGTATATTAACAATGATTGTTTTAAATTTTATTATAAAGTATCAGTAAAAAAAATACTTTTTTTTCTTTACATGTAACTTAAATTAACAAGTAGACTAATTGAAACATTTTTCAATTTGTAGAAGTTAAAAAATACTATAGCCAATAGATTTTTTTAGTTACATAAATATTTATGATTTAACTTCAGAATCTCTTAAAAATATCCTGGAATGCTGTTCTATCAATTGCTGCCCACAAAGAAGATATCAGTTCTGGCTCAGAGACAAAGGAAGTGCAGAAAACTGTAATGCAGTTCAGCCCTCTATGTCCTAAAACTTATCTTAAGACAGGTAGGATTCATATGCATACATGAATATATTGAGTGAAGCCGTCTGGTCCAGCGGTTAGTTCACCGGACTGTCAAACAAAAAACAACTGACAGGTCGCGGGTTCTAGCCCTGCCACCAACGGATCCCTGTTGCCCTGCAGGAGTTTTGGGCCTAGTGGACGTAATAATCTTCTATCTAGAAGGAACGTCTGTAAACTTATAAGAAACATATATGGGTATATGTAGGTACAAGAAAAAATTCTGCGTATGTTCTGTAATTAGGGCAAAAAGCAGCCAAACCAATCTTAATATAATTTTTACAGATCTTTTCAATTCCACACCAGCTTTTTTTTAAATAAAGCTGCAATAAATAATAGCTGGTTCAATACTAGATAATACTTCCATTTAATACTTTAAATTTGTGTATTAATGTATTTCAGAAGATTGTATTACATATAATTCTTTAAATTATTTTAAAATTACATCTTTTCCTTTGAGTTTTTCTTAGGTCTCTTTTTATGTTTTTATTTTTCAAGTCTAAAATGTTATATGCAAATTTAAAGAGCGAATGACTAAAGCTGATCAGGGTAAAAATATATTTTTACTAGACTAGAACATCTCTTGACTTTTAGAAACCAGTACATTAACTCTAAGTTATGTATAGTAATAATAATACTTAAATAGCGCATATCCCGTTGGGAACAGTTCTATGCGCTGTCAACAGTTGCAGCATGAAAGTCTCAGGAGTGTGCAATGCAAATTAGTTTCCAGACTCATCCCACCTAAAACTGGCAAGCTTGGTACATGCATACCCATAATATTATATTATATTAATATTATATATGCTCCATTTTTTCACCTCTCCAAGACAGTTTCAGCATAAACTTATTTGGAATAACCCATCTATGCAGATATTATGCTCTGCTCAACTATTTTTGTAAATTTTTCAGCCATCGTCAGTGCACTAAGACAAATCTCAAAGACCTCACCCCAACACCTGCAGCAGGCATCGGCCCTGGGCAAGATGCTGGCCTTCGGTGCAGCCCTGATCCATGGCGTCCTCACTGCCCGTCAGCTCTTTGGCAGTGTGGGGCTGGCCAGGTGGCACCCGTTCTCTGCGACCCAGATAATCAATGCTGTGGAGCTGATAACCTCAGAGACATTAAGAGCCAATGCTCAGTCTGAACCATCTCTTGAGGACCTGTGCTATTCTGTGTCCTCTGTAAGCTTTTGTTTTCTTATTAATTTTGTATAGGATAATAATAATAAAATCTATCAATTGTTTTATTTTTACAAAATGTGTTATGGACCATTTTCCTTATAATCTTTTAACCGTCTTTTAAAGTTTGAAAACATACACAAATTTTATAGTTCTACACTATACATAGTTCTAGCTTGAAACATAAAATAAAATTACAATGCCAAATATATAGATATATCATTTCTACAAGCTAGGGCCTAATAAGTTTCAAATCTATCTAGGACTAGAAGTTTGTGCAATCAACTAATTGCTCTTCCTCTAAATCACTAGTGGCCCCATTGTTATGTATGTCAAGTATAGTCTGCGTATTAGCTTTGCCTTATCAATGTTACAGCTGACTCACTATATTTAAGCTCAGCTGCTGAATGTTTCAGTTACAGTTGGTGGTATATGGCCATAGGCCTCAAAGTCTGGCAAAGTGTGTAAGCCTCTAATACGCTTAAATTAAGAGCACACCTTTGGGCGAACTTGTGAGTATCATTGCACTGCAGAGAGGTTCCTAGACTTGGTGGGGAGGAAGCAATGAACGCCATCTCATCAGTCCATGTCAAACCCGCGCCTAGTGCCTGGATGTCTTATGGTCTGGGATTTGTACTACCTGGTGACAAGTGCAAGTATACAAGAGAGCCACCACGATAATGATCCGAGGGAATTCTGCAGGTGGGGAATGAAGTGTGTAGTGCGTGTACTTTGGCGACTGTACTCTATGCTACTTGACATGCCTTATTGCTGTGCCATGGGGTGGCTAATCTCAGACAGGATCTTGGTGTACCACCCCATTTACATCATAAATTCCTTGACTCAAGAGCTGGAAGGCCCATCTGGTTTTTGTTTTTAACCCTTACAGTCCTGGGCGCGTATATAGCGGAACTGAAGGCAGCATAGATAGAAGTAGGTCGGTACGGGAAGGGTTAAGACATTTTTAAATCTAAGGTATGTGGTCATGATGTACAGATGATCAGTTGTTGTTATGCACCAGTTGTCCTGTTTTCATTTGAACACTTGGCCTCTTATAAAATTGTCCACTCTGTACCATTTCTCGGTTGTTAAGCTGCTCTGCTGTCCTGTATTTGCAGATTTACTGTGCAATGGTGTCAGAAGAGCAAGATCAGACCTACATCCACACCTTGTGCAGGAGCGTCCTGACAAGTCTGTACAAGAACCCTCAAGGGAAGATACAGCTGGGTGGCGCCTTGATACCGCTGCCACCAAACTCCATAGGTATATAATTCAGCATTTATTGCATTGTCAAGTACACATACACACACACAACTATGTAGCTTCTATTATTATTAGTTTGTGTTTATGTTTTACTATGCTTACTCCAAATTTTAAAGACTTGATTTTAGAATGATGAGGATATTTCATGGATGTTTTAAGCCACATAAAAAAATTCACTTCTACAACTTCAACTCTTAGTTAAATGAATTATCTTGGTGTTTATTGTTAGCAGTTTTGAATGTCTTTCTGGGAAATCCCAGTTAACATGGCAGGATATGGAAGATATCCTTGCATGTACCAAGTTCTGATGTGAATGCAACATTCATTGCTGGACATAAAGGCAATTAACAGTGTGCTTGACACACAATCTCCTTGTATACTTTAGCTACAGAAACTATTGATAAGTGCTTAACTGAACCTTGTGGAACAACATAACATGAAACTTTATTACCAATTTAAAAATCTAAATTTTAATGTTTTATTTTAAAAAGATGATTTCTTTTGTCTGTGTTTTCTAGATGTAACGGAAATGGCTGATTGGTTTGAACAAGCTGTCACGGATGAACTATTTCCAGCTGTTTTGCAGCTCAACGCAGCCATTGAGAAAAATACTGATGAATCCAGGTATTTGCGTTCACATACATCTGGCTTTGACCTAACTAACTAATATCTTGCAATTTATATTACTTTTTACTACTAATAGGAATTTCCTGTTCTTGAAGGATATATTTTAAATTCACTGCCATTTCAAATATTTGCTTACGTTCTGCAATGTAGATAGCATGACTTATAAGTTTACCGACGTTCCTTCTAAAAAGAACATTATTACGTCCTAGGCCTAAAACTCCTGCAGGGCATCTGGGATTGGTCAGGGGCAGGGATAGAACCCGGGCGATTTTATTGACAGCCCGGTGTACTAACCTCAGGACCAGCCAGCCTCATGATGGAAAGCAGACAATATGTCATTTACTGTCCTTTTAAAAATAATTGCATTAAAAAAGGAGCAAATCTCATCCCTTTATAGCTTTGTTTGTTTATATACAAAAAAGGTCAGCTTTTTTTTTATTCACCATTGTTAGTGCCTCAAAGTTCCTGTCAAGGCTTGAAGTTTTGGCAGAGAGCCACAACCTTGATTCGGCCGTGGAGCCATCAGACTCGACTTCCAGGATAGATATTGCCAAGCTGAGGTCGGCCTTGGACATCTGCCAGGAGAGGCTGCCGCCCCTGCTGGACCTGGGCGAGGTGCCGAGGTTGGTCAGGGCGGAGTACGACTTCCCCTACCACCCACCAAGTATTATGAGCATGAGCAGCGCAGAGAGCACCCTGATGCCGGAAACTGTAGGCTTTGTGCTGCTTCAGGTAAAATAGTTTTTTCACAGTCACATTTACAACCATTGTTTTCATTAACTGTGTCAGTTTTATTGATATCTTTTATGGCATATTTGTTACTATGAAATTCAAATTTAAAATAATCTCACTAATAAGAGTAATGCTATAATGCCAGCATTTTCCAAACTTTTATATCTTATGTGTTTTCACACAATTGATATATATTGTGTAATAATAAATAAATGTTTTATTTGAAGATGTTTTTTATTGAGTTCAAATATCACTAAAAGTTTGATTCGGTAAATATACACCAGCCTTTTTGGAACTTCTGCTATTTTCAATGTCAATGGCAGCCTTGAAGTTTCTAATTTCTTAATCATGACATTAGTTTGGGGAAAGTAAAGTTATCTGGGTATTGCTCTGGACACACAATTCTGTTTTATGCCATGCCCATGGCTAAGAACACTTTTTGATAGTTTCAACACTAGCACTATTGACCAAAAGGATTTGATTTGTAAAATGATCCTTTATAATCTTCTGAGTCAATCTTGCAGCCTGTACATTTGAATCAATACATTGTTGTTCTAACTTGTAGCATGCTATATTTAAGGAGTGTTTGTGGATGCACACCGTCCTGTGTCACATAAGGCAGGAGATTCACGACCTGGAAGGCAATCTCCTCGGGGGTCCAGGAGCCCTGCCCAGGAGACTGCTTCCAACCGTGCTGAGCCTGCAGGAAGAATTCGTCCCAGTCAACTGGATTCACCCCAATAACCAGCCCTGCACCCACTCCCTGACATCATGGATTGATGGTGAGTTCTTACTTCTGCTCTGCACTTCTGTGTTAATGGGCCACAAAGCTGGCAAAATGTGATAAACATGGGTTTTCAATAGAGTCCATTGGTGGGCTAACACATGTTGGACTGTTACATCTCTGAGGTTCACTGAATGAGGCCCAGGCTTATAGGGCTTCGTTGGGGGGGGGGGGGGGGGGGGGGAAGGGGGGGGAGATGTGTGCAAAGAAATTTGCTTTAACAAGCATGGTTCAGTATATTGTGCTCACTCTTGGCAGAGACCTATTTGTGTTTACAGAATGAGCTTCAGTAACATATAAAATTGCATGTACTAGAATAAGAAGCGATTATTTTTAGGTGGAAATTCTGAATGATATAAATTGATAGTATTGTTTATGATGATAACCTGCAACTAGTCTTCCATTCCTACACGACGCCTAGAATCATGAGAGAGCCGCAAGGCCCATTGAGTCAACTAAATTCTTGTGCAATGTGGATCCATACACTTTCCCACATTATTTAATTTAAAAAAAGAAACCCAAAATGCATTTATTATACTTATATTATAAGCATACGTTAAATTAAATGTAATATTCTGCATGATTCAGATCTCAACAGAAGGCATCAGCAGCTGAACAGGTGGGTCAGGAGAAGCATGGTGCCCAAGTTTGTTGAGGGTCAGGTCACAGAAGACTGCACAGTGGCCAGGGGTCATCTGACATCCGTCTGGCTGGGAGGGCTGGTCAACCCTCAGGCACTCCTCACAGCTCTCAGACAAGAGACTGCCATTTTGTCTGGAGCCAGCCTTGAAGATGTGAGTATCCATTCCTCCTTAAAATTATAGTTCTCTGAATAAAATAATTCATCATTGTAATTAAAGTCATTTAACGCTTGTTCTTTTGTTTAATGAACTCTAATAAAAATTATTTTCCAGATATCTTATGAGTGTGTAGTTCTAAACCAAGTGGACCAGGATGATTTTGAAATGGAAGAAGGCGGTCTGTTTATCTCGGATCTCTACTTGGAAAATGCTGGATGGGATTATCGAGAGAATCAACTATCAGAGCCAAGGTTTGTTTTTCTTTGACATTAGCCTAAAGGAGTTTTTCCATGGGTTTACTCATGCCCAGTTTGGCACGAGTTAGCAGATAGAAGCCTTTTTTGTTATAGAATGTAATTATTGAAAATAGTGGTGAACTATTTGTTTCTAATGATAATGCTATAGATATTTTATTTTATCTTTATTCCTGTTGAACATTGCTACCTTCATTTTACTGTATATTTGTTTAATCAAAATGAGTTTGGAAGTTTTTGGGCAAAAGATTTTGCTATCAAATAAAAAAATTGGTCAAAACTTTCTATCAAAATAGAAAATAACAACGTTTGTAGTGTCATAAAATTTGTTTTACTATACCTTGTATCTTAGAAGATAAGACCTTTTTGTGTTACAAATTTTCCTTCTAAGCGTCCAATTCTTATCTGTGATGATTTGAGTCTAGTCTTGCATTTCAATTAGGGTTTTAAATGATAATTTATTGGTTCTCCTGCTTTGTACAGGCAGCCCTTTTAATGAATGGCTGCCACTCAGTAATAAAGACAATTTATTGCTATATGCATTTGTTCTTGTGTACGGAATAGGCTTTTATCCCTATGTCTATTTGAGTTTAGTAATAACTTGTTATGTTATATTTCTAAATTAGATTTTAATGCTTTATGTATATATATATATATATATTACTTACACTTTGTTGTTTGCTTTTCTTTCCTATAGTGTTTTCAGGTTTGGTGGTTTTACTATTGGTCTTACACTTGTCAGTTGTGAATATTTGCTAGTAATGAGCCTAGCTTGCAGCTCATTTCTGAATCTGTAAAGTTTTTAAAAATGTTTTCTTTATTTGATGGGTCCCATACAGGAGATGCATATCCAAAATAAGACAGTTCTAAAATTTAAGTGACTTAAGTCATACAGAAATAGATGACGTGATTGAGTAATGCTTTGGTCATGTTATAGCTTTGTGTTAACTTTTTAATTCTCTTATTTGTAATGGAATAAACAAATATAATGCTTTTTTTTATACAGTGGTACTGGGCTGACCCACCTGCAGAGTATCTACCTCAAGCCTGCCACCAAGCCAGGTAGAAGCAAGGACCAATCAGAAACATCAAAATTACAGAGTGATGTATCATCTAGCAATTGTCAGCTGCCTGTCTTCATAAATAAGGTTTCAAATTGTTTGTTTTTTTATGCTTCAAATTTCAAACATTTTAGATGGTGGAATATAGTGTGAAGTGATCATCCATTCACAAACTACCACAGCTTGACTTGTTTCATATTATTGTTGTGTATGCTTTATTGGGTAATAAGGTCTATGATCAGAACATTGCACTGCCATTTCTAAAGGTCTTGGGTTAAAATTTGTGTGACAACATCTGGACTGTTTACTTTACAACAAATGGGCAATCAAAAAGAAGCATTGTAACGGCTGCACAATCTCCCTTGTATGAAAACATCTGGACTGTTTACTTTACAACAAATGGGCAATCAAAAAGAAGCATTGTAACGGCTGCACAATCTCCCTTGTATGAAAACATCTGGACTGTTTACTTTACAACAAATGGGCATTCAAAAAGAAGCATTGTAACGGCTGCACAATCTCCCTTGTATGAAAACATCTGGACTGTTTACTTTACAACAAATGGGCAATCAAAAAGAAGCATTGTAACGGCTGCACAATCTCCCTTGTATGAAAACATCTGGACTGTTTACTTTACAACAAATGGGCAATCAAAAAAAGAAGCATTGTAACGGCTGCACAATCTCCCTTGTATCAAAACATCTGGACTGTTTACTTTACAACAAATGGGCAATCAAAAAGAAGCATTGTAACGGCTGCACAATCTCCCTTGTATGAAAACATCTGGACTGTTTACTTTACAACAAATGGGCAATCAAAAAGAAGCATTGTAATGGCTGCACAATCTCCCTTGTATGAAATGCCCAAAGAATCTCATGAACTGAAAGTTTTTCCCAGGGTCAATTCCCAGAAGGGTACCTTAAAACAAAACAAAAAGGCAAAAATAATGGCATTGGGGCTTTCTACAGGCTACGCTATTCCCCCACCCTGTACTGGCTACACATTGTATAATATGGCTAAAGAAAATCTGTAGAACTCTTGTAATCTTGTAGGCTATTTGCACAAAGTTATAAGGCAGACTTCAAGAGTTGATTTTGGAGAGTTCTAAGAGATAAATCTCAGTCCTCTGTCAATATTTCACACAATCTCTTTGGAGCAAAAAAGGTCCCAAATGGGAATGCTCAGAAAGAGATTTACTAATAATATTTTGTATACATTACATTTTACTTATTAGTTTCTATACATTTTATTTAGATGGACTAAAAACTTATTACATGGCTTCTAACCCAATGCTTTTTATCCTATTCTATGTACTCTCCCTCAGTTTCTAATATCTTTTGTATCCTACACATGTATAACTCAAAGTGACATAATATTAAGCAAGGTTTTAAGATTGCCTATTAATTAGCATTTCTTTCCTTTTTGTAGAGTCGCCAAATTCAGATTTGCTCACTACCAGTTCGTTGTTCAAACTCAGCCCAAACATGGATATTGAAACAAGCAGCATTTCTATTGGACCCAGGTAAAGTAACTGTCGATAAGATAATATAAATAGAAGTCTAGAGTATAGGCCCTGCTCTTTTTTTGTTTCATTATTCTTAGTGGACATTCTAGAAGTAAAGAAAAATTCAATTGTCTCACAAAAATATTGGATTGTATAAGCAAAAAACATTTATGTTCCTTGACTATGAATGCGTGGAAGGCGCAGCTCCTGCCTATCTCAAAGAGCTCATACCGAAGCATGTGCCGTTAAGGATGCTGCGCTCTTCAACACAGTCTCTCCTGGAAATTCCATGTTTGGATGGTCACAGGAAAAGGACTATTGGTGTGCGCTTGTTTATATCTGTGGCGCCTTCACTGTGGAACGGCTTCCCTGAGACACTGAAAAACTCTGTGACAAAAATGTCATTCAAGAAGAATTTAAAGACATTTCTTTTCAACTAATTGAATCAAGTACACCTCCACCGGCAAAAAAACTTAATTTAAAACTATTTGAGAATGTTATTGTGGTTTTGTGCCGCCATCGGCAAATACCTTGTTTAAAACTATTTTAGAGTGTTAGCCTATTGTCGTTTCGTTTTTATGAGCACACTGAGCATGCTTGCATTAGCATGGAGTGAGGCGCTATTTAAATGACCAATTATTATTAATTATTGATTAAATGTTGCTCCAACTAAACACTTTTTTTTCTTAAGAAATTATTCATAATATATTCACTTGTAATATTTACAAATCAGAGTTACAAAGTTAGCTTTTAGCAGCTTGATAGCCATATTACTGTAAAATTGGGCACAGTAGTCACTTCTTGAATTGCAGTTGATGCAATATATATATGTATGCTATTTAATTCACAGGTCTTCCAGAGGGTGGAAGCAAAAAGTCAAGGGCCTACTTAATGCTGCAGCGTTTCCCACCAATGATTCGAGTTGAGCAAGAAGAAGAAGGTGGAGAGGAGGAAAAGGGAGAAGCAGAAGACCACCCAGAGGAAGACGACAGCGGAGAATCGGTCAGGTCCCAGCTGTCCTACAAGCCGATCTCACCCAAAGCCCCTCCGCTCCCAGAGTCACTGGCTTTGAAGAAAGAGCAGCCCATTGTCATGGAGGATCCTCACAAAAAGCAAGAAGACAGAGCTGATAGTGGCAACAGTAAGCCGTTCAACCCTGTTAACACAACCAAAAGTCCTTCCATAGGAGCTAAGAGTGCAACATCTGTTAACAAAGGACATTCTGAAGTACATAAGGACAGAGCTGATAGTGGCAACAGTAAGCTGTTCAACCCTGTTAACACAACCAAAAGTCCTTCCATAGGAGCTAAGAGTGCAACATCTGTTAACAAAGGACATTCTGAAGTACATAAGGACAGAGCAGATAGTGGCAACAGTAAAATGGCCAGCCCTACTAAAGCAACAAGGAGTCCTTCCATAGGAGCTAAGAGTGCAACCTCTGTCAACAAAGGTCCTACTGATGGTACAGACTCTGCAGAAGACCACAAAGGCAGTAAAATATTTATGGATGAAGATGCCCCTACTTATCCTGCAAGTGGCTTGCAAGTCACTTCTTCTCAGCCGCTAAAATCTGAAGGCAAAGAGGTAGGCTCAGAGGGGAATGACCTGGACACAAAGGATACTATGGAGGACATACAGAAGAATATGAATGAAGATGAGGCTGAGGCTGATGATGAAGATGTTTCTGAAGACTTAGGAGATGAAGAGGAAGTGGACGATGGTTTACAGGGCTTCTTATCCAGGCCACGGAAATCTGAAGACAATGTGGCAGGGTCCAAAACGATAGACCCAGGGAGAATGGATAATGCTGAAGGCATGCAGAAGACTGTTAATGAGGATGGGGTAGAAGAGGAGGATGTTGAGGATGAAGATGATTCTGAAGAATGGGAAGATGAAGAGGAAGATGATGATAGTGCTGAAGAAGATGTATGAGTAAGTAAACCCTGATGCAGGCTGCTCACTGAGGACTCTTTCATACAACAACCTCTTAAATCCCATCACAACTTTTATGACAGTTTGTTTTTAATGATATGTCATGCATGAATAATACCATAAGTATTGCATACACACAATATCAGCAATATTTTACAAAAGTAAATGAGTTTCCATATCGAAACAAGAATATAATATGTAATCATAAATCTTGTCTGTGAAACTGTCTTAGAATATAAAATGCAGAAGTATATTGGTAAAAGTATGTAAATCTATTATGTACAAATAGCAAACTGAAATATTTTTCATAAGATTATTTTCTCAATCCAATTGTCGGGTATCATATGAAAAGTATTTTAATAAATGAAAGTAATGGTAGCTTACTTATTGAAACACAAAAAGAGCTACAAGCCATGAAAGTTTGTTGATAACTAGATTACAACTTTGGTTTCTTCTTGTTATTTTTCACATTTTCACAAGAAA
The DNA here is from genome assembly GCA_949126835.1 of Anisus vortex. Classification (NCBI taxonomy): domain Eukaryota; kingdom Metazoa; phylum Mollusca; class Gastropoda; family Planorbidae; genus Anisus; species Anisus vortex. Next base: position 37,282,322 of record OX421503.1, read on the forward strand.
CATTTTTATTTCAGTATTATAAGATATAAAAATGACGTCTACTAATTATAGACTATGCATTTTTTTAGAATCTGACAACAGTTTATTTTCTTTTTAATGCCTTTAAACTATCAGTCAGCAAGAAGAAATGAACTTATTTTTTCAAGTCTTAGGTTTTATTTCTGGCCATTAAGTTTTACTAATGTATATCCAATGAAGAATTGTTGTATGTTTTTGTCCAATGAAATTTTAACAGTGTTTATCCATTGCAGTGTTGTAGGTTTTTGTCCAATGAAATGTTATTTACTATTATTAAATAATATAATGTTGTCCTTATTTTGTGCAGAATTGAAGTGATATTCCTGTGTGATTTATTTATTGATATGCAAAATTTAATTGGTATATTCTTATCCTTATTATTATATTAAATTAGAATCACTAGCTCAAAATTGCAGTATAAAAAACAGCTTATTATTCACATTATAAAAGCTAAATTTTTAAGAACTGAAGTATAGGCCTACAATTTATCTTTTTAACTGTTGAATTATTTCTCTTGTTTTTAATAATAGAATGTTCTATTTGACTGAGTATTACATTGTTATTTATTTGTTGGTATTTATAACAAGTACCCTATATTTGGTCCTAACAAGTATTAATTAGCATAAAAAAGGGCCTATATAGCCTCCTATATCATGGTATATACTTTTGAAAAGGAAGTTTTTCACTTTTACATTATAGAATGATATTATAGTGAATGGCTATTAATAGATTATCTCCCTTACAAAAATCTGCAATTCTATCTGTTATTATACTAATGATTGCATATAGTATTAATATTATTTTGCCATTGTTTTAAAAAGTATTTTAAAATAAATATTTATCTAAGTTAACAATATTGTAAACATGAATGTTTTATGTTTATCATAATGATTATCAACCATCTAAATTGTCAAGTTTAAACAATCATTTCTATTTTTATTCCATATTGATATTGAATTGAACTGTTCATTTTTATGCTCATTTACTGAGAAAAATTAAAAATAAATTTACAAATAAACGTTTAAATTTTTGTTTCATGTGTTAATTATGGTCATCTTAGAAAAACTTTAATATAATAATTGAAGCCAAATGTAATGAAACATTTCTCCAGTAGGACTAAGTAATATGGTAGCCTAAGTAAAAGTTATCCAAGCAGGAGTTCTATAATAGCTTTAATTCCAAAGTAAATAAATGCCTCCCATATAGTGAGAATAACGTTTGTATTATTATATACAAGCCATTGGCACGCTAACCCTAACAGGATATTATTAAAGGTTAAGGTCGATCTATAAACATGCATCCTAAGGAAGAATTCTTTTTTTATTAGTCTCTGAGTCTACCCAGCTCTGATGGGTACCTGATCTTAGTTGGGATAAAGCAAAAACGGCTGTGCATAATGTGGGCCACGCAATCACATAGTATGTCTAGGCCACAGACATACTATCGCTTGAATTAATTATTTCATAGTGAACAAGATCCAAGATAACAGATGACCAGGAAACCTTTATTATTACAAAAACTGGTCAATTACCTATGAAAATGTTATGATAGCTTAAAAAAATGGTTACATTGTAAATTATTTTTTTTGAAATATTTACCTGGCTGTTTAGTCCACTTGTCCAGATTAATCCATATTTGACATTTGCACTCTCCCAGAGTGCAATGAATTTCATTTTTTTGTTAGCTTGCAGAAAGCCTTTATATTATATAATTAAAAAATATTTCTTAATTAAGGCAAAATATATATGTTCTTAGATATTTTAATCTATTCTGATTCCCATAAATATAAAATTGTTACTTGAATAGAAAAGTTCCATTGAACTTCAGACCGAAATATAAATGCACTTCAGGAGAGTGCTGGGACACTAGAGGAGTACGGTGTTTTTAAGAGAAATACAATCTGGGGGAGTGCAAATGTCAAATATAGGGCCTAGTATACAAAATATGCATATATGTCTTCATATTTTTAACAAATAAACAATTGTGACGCTTTTACTATGTAACATACTGCATAGTTAAAATGCATTTAAATCATTAACAACATAAATATGATAAATCATGTAGACTAATTAAATTTTGCAGAGTACGAAAACGTTATACAATGAACAATTTGTTAACAATGTTGGAAAGAGATGAGGAGATGATAAAATTTTAATGTCACTGTTTTTATAACACCACCTGATGGCGGATCTGTAATGATGGTGACAGTAAGGAATAAGATGACCGCATAGATATTTTGTCCAGTCTTATATTATGTGTGCAACTGAGCGGTATGGATTATGTGGATAAGGCGGTACTGTCGAGATGAACCTGATCTGCTAAATAGCTGAGCTTTCTTTCCACTTGACATATGATAACTCCTTTATCTCACTTGCATTGCTGCCAAGGGCATTGCAGCCACTGGGACTATAAAACAGAAATGTCCCTTACAAGATGCGTCTAGCTTTGTTAAAGGTATCGAGGTTCAATTGATTTTCAACTGGACACCAACCACAACTTGCTTGTCGTTCAATGGAACGACAATTATGGCAACAAACTGCGACCCTGTTCTACCAGTGGGACACTCAAGAAGATGGTCTCGTCAACAATGACAATTTAACACATCCTGATTGATCGACCTGACCTAAATAGACAGTGCGATGCCACAATGTTAGGCGTGGATCGGGCTAACAAAAACATCAAAAAGTACAGATTCTGTGAGAACCAAAAAGTGGTGTAGGCCTTTTGTCTTTCATACCGCAGAGATTGCTTTGTAGAATGCCTGGTTACTTTTCAGGAAAGGACATGCTGCTGAAGTTATTGAGCTTTTGGTCTTTCATCGCAAAGTATTCAATAGTTTCTGTGTGTCAGCATGATGAACGGTATTCTAAGGAATCCACCACATACACCACACATACACCACACATACACCACACATACACCACACATACACCACACATACACCACAGTTTTCTTGGGTCAGCGACAAGGTCAGGTTAGAACTGAATGGACAAATTTTTGTTGACTCTACTTTACAAGAAAGATTTGCAAAATGACGTCGCAATATTCGAAAAATAAGCCTGAAATATAAGGTACGTCTTCTGTGCATTTTGTTCAACCTTTAATTATCATGGACTTGCCTATTGCCCATACACAAAGACTAAATAATACGCAAAAACTCGAAGGATATACAATATATATATATATTAATTTTCCATTTAAATGTTTTTTTCATTCTTCAAAAACAAGCCTAAAGAAAAATAAGTATTTAAAAAACATTTTTTAGAAAAAAAACAACAACATTGTTTACGGCTTTATGTGGTTTACAGTAAAATACAAGAAATTGGGATGTAACGTCCACAAAATAAATAAATGCCTCTGTCCTGATTTATTTCGTTCTTATGTTTTATTCTTCCCATACAAAAAAATACTTATTCAATACGTTTAACAACAAGCATGTCATGCATTTATCATTAGAAAACCCCGTACCCCATTCATGTCCACTGCACTTCTCTAGAGTGCATCTCAACAAAACTACACGTACCCCATTCATGTCCACTGCACTTCTCTAGAGTGCATCTCAACAAAACTACACGTACCCCATTCATGTCCACTGCACTTCTCTAGAGTGCATCTCAACAAAACTACACGTACCCCATTCATGTCCACTGCACTTCTCTAGAGTGCATCTCAACAAAAATACACGTACCCCATTCATGTCCACTGCACTTCTCTAGAGTGCATCTCAAGAAAACTACACGTACCTCATTCATGTCCACTGCGCTTCTCTAGAGTGCATCTCAACAAAACTACACGTACCCCATTCATGTCCACTGCACTTCTCTAGAGTGCATCTCAACAAAACTACACGTACCCCATTCATGTCCACTGCACTTCTCTAGAGTGCATCTCAACAAAACTACACGTACCCCATTCATGTCCACTGCACTTCTCTAGAGTGCATCTCAACAAAACTACACGTACCTCATTCATGTCCACTGCACTTCTCTAGAGTGCATCTCAACAAAACTACACGTACCTCATTCATGTCCACTTCACTTCTCTAGAGTGCATCTCAACAAAACTACACGTACCCCATTCATGTCCACTGCACTTCTCTAGAGTGCATCTCAACAAAACTACACGTACCCCATTCATGTCCACTGCACTTCTCTAGAGTGCATCTCAACAAAACTACACGTACCCCATTCATGTCCACTGCACTTCTCTAGAGTGCATCTCAACAAAAATACACGTAGGCCTACCCCTTTCATGTCCACTGCACTTCTCTAGAGTGCATCTCAACAAAACTACACGTACCTCATTCATGTCCACTGCACTTCTCTAGAGTGCATCTCAACAAAACTACACGTACCTCATTCATGTCCACTGCACTTCTCTAGAGTGCATCTCAACAAAACTACACGTACCCCATTCATGTCCACTGCACTTCTCTAGAGTGCATCTCAACAAAACTACACGTACCTCATTCATGTCCACTGCACTTCTCTAGAGTGCATCTCAACAAAACTACACGTACCCCATTCATGTCCACTGCACTTCTCTAGAGTGCATCTCAACAAAACTACACGTACCCCATTCATGTCCACTGCACTTCTCTAGAGTGCATCTCAACAAAACTACACGTACCCCATTCATGTCCACTGCACTTCTCTAGAGTGCATCTCAACAAAACTACACGTACCCCATTCATGTCCACTGCACTTCTCTAGAGTGCATCTCAACAAAACTACACGTACCCCATTCATGTCCACTGCACTTCTCTAGAGTGCATCTCAACAAAACTACACGTACCCCATTCATGTCCACTGCACTTCTCTAGAGTGCATCTCAACAAAACTACACGTACCCCATTCATGTCCACTGCACTTCCCACTGCACTTCTCTAGAGTGCATCTTAACAAAACTACACGTACCCCATTCATGTCCACTGCACTTCTCTAGAGTGCATCTTAACAAAACTACACGTACCCCATTCATGTCCACTGCACTTCTCTAGAGTGCATCTCAACAAAACTACACGTACCCCATTCATGTCCACTGCACTTCTCTAGAGTGCATCTCAACAAAAATACACGTAGGCCTACCCCATCCGTGTCCCTGCACTCTCACAGAGTACCCCCCTGTAACTTTTGAGAAAAACAAAAACCAATCAAAGCACATTTATTTGTATGCATTCTAACTAGAAAACATGCAAAAAAACACAGAAAAAGTCATTAGGATATACCATTGGGCATTAATGGATTAATTTTAACCCTTCCCGTACCGACCTACTTCTATCTATGCTGCCTTCAGTTCCGCTATATATGCGCCCGGGACTGTAAGAGTTAAGAAGTCATAATTTTAACCAGCCAATAGATGTATTATCTATATTATATTCTATTTGACATATTATACTTTATGACGACAAACATTGGTAAGTCAATTAGGCTTGTCTATTTGAGTGTGACATAAAAACTATAATGTTTTCGCAACACAAGAACTGTCATTAGTATTCTTGTCTTGCCAGATGTGACATTTTTATAGACGTATACAGTAATGAGTGCAAGCCGACTTCCTCTCTCTCTCTCTCTCTCTCTCTCTCTCTCTCTCTCTCTCCTCTCTCTCTCTCTCTCTCTCTCTCTCTCTCTCTCTCTCTCTCTCTCTCTCTCACACACACAAACAATGATTTGAGGTCGGCGAGTTACTGGCAAGCGATTTAATATGTACTTACAATACAATACAATTCACTTCATGTTCTCTATATAATATTATGTACTACATTGAGAATAGTGAAGCCGGCTGGTCCAGCGGTTAGTTCACCGGACTGTCAACCAAAAACCAACGGACAGGTCGCGGGTTCTACCCCTGCCACCGACGGATCCCTGTCGCCCTGCAGGAGTTTTGGTCCTAGTGGACGTAGGCTAATAATCTTCTATCTAGAAGGAACGTCTGTAAACTTATAAGATATAAGAGACCAACGTCTGTTTCTATATCTTTATTTAACCCTTACAGTCGCGTATATAGCGGAACTGAAGGCAGCATAGATAGAAGTAGGTCGGTACGGGAAGGGTTAACACTGTCTAACACCATCTAACTAACATCGGTCCTGACTACGACCGTGTCCCCTTCTGACTCGTACACACACTGAGCAGTCCCACCGTGCTTTAGGCCTATCTACCGACTAGCTGACCTTTTCGGTCGTCTTGTGTAGGCTACTCGTGTAGAAATTGTTAGTGACAGGAACAATGCCGCCACGAAACTGAACTACGTGTTACGGCCAAAGCCCGAAATCGGCCCGATCGCGATCTGGCCGGCCAGATCACCTCACATTTGACCGGCCAAAGACCGATCTGTTCTTGATTTCGGACCTTGGCCAGCCAGATCGCAAAATGGCCAGGGGCGATCGGTCAAAGCCCGACTAAGAAGGTCATGACCAGATTTTGATTGTTTGTATACCGTAATTATCACATTAGTCTTATAATAATTAATAATTAAGCTAAATTACAAAATCAGTCAAATTAGTTTATTATAGTAAATTATCCATCTTATTTATACTAAATTACAAAATCAGTCATGTTCATCTATCATAGTACATTTTAGATCTATAATCACTTGTTACAACTAAAATCCATAAGGAAATAAGTGAGTAAAGTCGTGTTTGGGGCGTTTTTTACACAAGGAAAATCTACCCACGAAATATAACATGGACCAATGAGAAAGGAGTGGGTGGACTTTAAAGTCACGTATCTCTCTTCAATCCCTTTGTCCAAACATTCCAGTCGCTTGTGGCTTCGAGGGTCCATCAATGGGTGGGGCTGGGAGGGTGTTTTCCCGGTCGTTGGTGTAGATCACGAGAACAATGATGGCCCTGCCCTGTACAGTATTGACACTCCCTCTCTATCTCTTTTCATAAAATCAAACACGATCTTTGTCATTGCAACTGGCGGCCCCACCCATGTTTATACAACACATGAAACTAGACAGCGCGGACAATGGTTAGATAAAAATACGGTCGCTCCTGCCTGACCTGACCACCTTTGTGGATTATCAAAAGTCAATCCTCTACTCACAGACACCATCCAGTCAATTTATGACGCAAATGGTGTTTTTAACCAGGTAGATAGTTTACTAAAGCGTGTGATATTTAATTTCCTTGATAATTAGTGACGACTTCGGCAGGACTTTCTCTGAAAAGCAGAAGATGAACAGAAAATTATCTTCACAGCGTATGTATCACTGTCCTTGCTACCTTATGCAAGCCGCCATCACACCTGGGCCGCCTACCGAACATTCTTGTATCAGCACATCGGACGTTGGCCAGGGATTGCCAGCCACATCGCGAAGTGGCCGGCCAAAGTAGCGAAAACACTGGCATTTTCAAGTACATCGGACATTGGCCAAGCGCCGCGATCTGGCCGCACTTCGGGCTTTGGCCGTAACATATACAATTCATATAATTTCTGTACGAGGTGTATAATATAAAGCGCTTTTTAAAAAAAATCTGTTTAGGCCTATTTAATCTAGAGGTTTTTAACAATTTTAAACACCCCCCCCCTCCTTCCTACAAAATGTTAGACTAGTCATATTTAAGGAGAAAATCGTTTTAGACACTAGAAGAATTTAATATATAAATATATAGTGTTTTGAAAATTATCTAAACCTGGAAATAAATCTGATGTACTAAATAAAAACAAAACAATAACGGCTAGTTTTAAGCTTTGTTTTTTAAATGGTGTTTTGAATATTAATTATTTATAGGCCCTTATGTAGATTTAACCATAGACTATAATATACATGGACCGCTTGCTTTAGTTTTTTATGCTATTATCTTCTGTTTTTTGCAATTCCCGATTCTAAATGAAGTATTTGTAATACAAGTTCCGTTTTATTAAATCGCATTTTTTTCGACTTTAAATGAATACTTGTAGGCCTATTAATATAATTAATCCTATTATCATTGACTATAATAAGATGGACCGCTTGCTCTATTTTTAGAGCTTATGTTCTTTTTCCGTGTGCACACAACACTGATCTATAAATGTTTCCGCTCTGTACTACTTTCGATTTTAATTTTTCATTGAGAAAATCAAAGCGATTCAATAAAACAGAAGTGCAAAGTATATTACGAATCGGGATATCAGTGTTTTGAGTCATCATATAGCAGAAATACTAAAGCAAGCGGTCCATGTATATTATAGTCTATGATTTAACAGCTGAATATCTAAATTATTAATAAGACTTACATTATATTGATACGTTCCCTAATATTTACTTTTCTTAACCCATATCTTGCTGAGGTCAGAGGTCTTATTTCTGATTGATTTTTACATATGTTATAGAGAATAATAGTGTAATACATAACTGAAAGTTTGTGATTTTTTTATTTTTTTATAGAAATATTTAGATTTAAAAAAAACGTCCTTTAAAAAGGACGCCAACAAAAAAAAAAGGTACCGTGACATTGCATGTTTGCAGGAGAACCAAGCCCTCTTATCTCAAGGATAAATACATATTGTTTTAACAATTTAAATTGGAATTTTTAATTTATAGCTTTTCAAAACAATCAGATAAGAAAATAGCATTATAAAACATTGGCATATAAGTGACGTGCGGGCATAGAATGGGTTAACTAATAAAACAAAAAAAATAAATGCAAGACTGACCACGGATAAGCGTAGGCCTATGACTCAATAATCTTCTTTACAGAAGGAGCGTGTGCAATATATAGGCTAATATAAGATTATATAGATCATATTTAATCTTTTTTTAAATAAGCTTATAATAATATATTTGTTTTTCTTGCATAATATACTGTAGACATTCTGATACTTGGCAGGAGCACCTAGATAAAGATATATAGGCTATTATAGGCAGCTTAGCCGACAGTATTGATATCACTCATTTCTTGTAACGAAATCTGATATTCTTTCCTATAATACATTATATAGGTCCAAAAAATATATATTCTATGATGGCGTCTCCTCGTATTCTTTCCATCATACTACATTGTAAATATATTGTTCCGTATTGGTATTCTGGGCAATGGATATGTCCTCTGGGCATCGGATTGGTATTCTGGGTATTAGATTTGTATTCTGGGCATCGGATAGGTCTTCAGGGCAAACGGATAGGTTTTCTGGGCAACAAATCGGTCTTCTGGACACGAGATTAGTTTTATGTAAAACAGATAGGTCTTCTGTCCAGCAGATTAATTGTTTGGGTAGCTGATTCGTCTTCAAAAATATTGAGCGAAATATGGATCTTATGGGCATCAGAGAGGTCTTATGGGCACACGACTGGTCTTAAATTATCGGGTATGTTTTATGGGCAGCAATTTGTCTTTAATGCAGCAGATTTGTATTTCGGACAGCTGATGTGTCGTCTGGGCATAGGATTGGTCTTTAAGGCATCAGACATATTTTGTGGACAACGAATTGTTCTTTTGGACATTATATTGGTCTTATGGGCATCAGTTTGGTCTTTTGGGCAATGAATCGGAGCCAACAAAAGACAAAAATAGCGCCTATCCTATTGTAATAGAAAAAGAATAGCCAGCTTTAGAAAAGGAGAAATATGTCTTTGTCGGCTGTATGATGTATTCTAGGACGTAGTCAACACAAAATGCTCGAACAATCTGTAAAGCTGAATTGCCTCATCTCAGATTCACCATCATTTGTATTTGTTTTTAGATAATTAAGAGACCTAAAATCTAGAAATTCACTAGAATGTCTTTAGTTACACCTCTTCATTACATCAAATGGCGGCTAAATCAATATATTGAGTGCTTAATATAATCTCCCTCATCTATTTAAGTAATTGCATGTTAAATTGAGTAAAGTGTGTGACATATGTTGAAAATAAAATGGAAATATATACTAGAAGTAGTCTAATAATGTTTATTTATGTTTACAAATTAAATGTACAATTTGGTTTTAAAACTAGTTAATTTCTTTAAACAACATATCATTCCTGCTTAGCTTCAAATGCTAAGGACTCCTTAATTATTATTTTTTATTTAAAGAATGATGTCCTATGCTTTAATAAAGAAACACTAAAAATATAAATTTTTAGGTCACGGTATCCTTTGTTGCTGGCGTCCTTTAAAAGGGACAGATGGTTTTAACAGCTATGTGTAATTATTATTATTGTTTTGAACTATATATATATATATATATATATATATATATATATATATATATATATATATGTAGACAGGTGGTCTACAAGGTGTTTTGTACTGTTCTCATTATATTTTCTTTTAATTTCATAACAAAGCACAGTTAAGTTTTTAACTAATTATACTGGAGCGCTTTTTTTTCAGGTTGTTTGAATCCGATTGGCTGCGGGTCAATAAATTTTATTGGTCAGTGATAGTGTTTGGGTCGCCCTATTTAATCTCTTTTCCGGTCAGTTGTTTGGCCTTCTATCGGTGGTGGTCATTGAAAGTGGCATACTAGTCTCGTAAGTTTAATTATAACATTTTTCTATTGCATTTTTGATGTAAAATAAGTATTCTAAACTGTAGATTAATATCTTAACATTGGTGATGGATTAAGATGAGTTAATATTATGTCCGATTGTTTAGATAGCATATAGATTTTAGTATGATTTAAGATCACTGAATTAAACCAGAGAGGCGACCATGTTGAATATCGGTCAGCCCAACGTGTTTATCGCATTGAATTTATGTAAAGATTATTATTTTTACTTAATGTTTTTCTATTTTTTATTCTTATATTTATATACCTTAGGTCGGATAAAACCTACCTTGTTGGTCTCGTGTTATATGTTGGTTTTAAATTAGTCTCATGTTATATGTTGGTTTTAAATTAGTCTCGTGTTATATGTTGGTTTTAAATTAGTCTCGTGTTATATGTTGGTTTTAAATTAGTCTCGTGTTATATGTTGGTTTTAAATTAGTCTCTTGTTATATGTTGGTTTAAGTTAGATGTTAGAAATTGCTAGGTCTCTTGTATATATTTATTCTCTGGTTATATATTAAATATTATTTTTAAGTTAGATGTTAGAAATTGCTAGGTCTCTTGTATATATTTTCTTAGTTAGATATTAGATAGTGTGTTAAATGATGAGAAGATTTGAATTATGATTTTGTAGTATGTGAATTAAGAGTTGGTAGAGATTGTGATTTATTTAGTTAGAAAGGGCGTTGGTAGACGATGGATTTATTTAGTTGTTGTTGATATTGATGGTTAGGGCTTATATTTGAATAAACTTGTGTATTATGAAAAATTTATTTGTTCCCTTGATAGATACATTGTTGTAGTGTGCGGGGTTTATGTTTGTTTATTTGTGGTTTGCTGTTCTGTGTTTAGCTTAGTGTAGTTTTAGTAGTTTAGTATAGTCTAGTATTTAGTATAGTTAGCTAGTAATTGTAGTTTTTAGTATTGGTTCATCCAGGTAGCTAATCCTACCTGCCTACCACAATATAGGTATGCACAGATATACCCGTCCCCTCCCCTTGTATATAATGTATATGTAAATGTAGGTATATTAATTTAATTGTGTGTGTTATATAATTCAATAACACACACACTCTTTCAAACTTTAAACTCAGTCAATTCCCCCCCTTACAAATGGTGTCATGAAGTGGGGATCTGTGCTTGGATGGACCAATGTAGTTAGTTTCTTTTCGGTTAGGCCTCAGTTGTATAGATTAGGGTCTCGGTGAGGATAGTTTTGATTGTTTATTTTTGTGTTGAACTAGGAGTTGTATTTTATGGTATAGTTGTTTGGTATATAGGAGTTGGATCTAGGTTTGAGTAGTAGTTCTCTGTGGATTAGGTTGTTGTGAGTAATGCAGGATAGTTGTTAGACCTAGGTTGTTGTTGATTTTTTTTGTACTAGTGTGTTAGGCTTAGTTGTTGTTTTGGCAGTTAGCGTTAGGTAGGAGAGAGACCAACATAGGTAGGGCCGACGGAGACGACGGCAGCAGTGGACGTCCTGTGACCATTGGGGCTGTGCAGCCAGCTGTGTGTTGGGCCAGACCCTGGCATTGGGACCTACACTTTGGTCACCAGGGTCCGGCATCCTGTAGCTGTTGGAGCCTGGAAGCTGGCGGTGTATGCTTGGGCCAGGCCTTGGCGTTGGGACCTCCATATGGGTCACCAGGGTCCTGGGCTCGGGCGACAGTGACGATGGCTGCTGCCGGAGTGATGCAACTGGGGCAAGTACCACCTTCTTGCCCCACCACCACCATGAGAGGTGTGCCGATCAAGGCCACCTGCCTGGTTTCCCTCGGCCAAGGGGGAGCCATGGATTGTCTGGATGTGCCCTGGAGAGGCCAGTGTAGTGCCCTGGAGTGGCCAGTGTAGTGCCCTGGAGTGGCCAGTGTAGTGCCCCGGATGGGCTAGTGTAGTGCCCTGGAGGGGCTAGTGTATTGCCCTGGAGGGGCTAGTGTTGTGCCCAAGAGTGGACAGATGGACCAAAGAAGTGTTTTTCATTCAGACGCCAGGAATTGGATGCTTTCAGACGTTCTGACCTGGGCCTACCAGAGGAATTTTGCCATGTTGTGTTTGTTTCGTCATACATTTTTTTTTGTCACCACCTGTAAATATATTTACTGCCTTTTTTCTAACCTCTTCTTTTTTTTCCTATGTTAATATGTAAATAATGCAACCGTTGTTGTCGACACACCCTTGTTATTGTGTTGACATGGTTTTTTTTACGTACCGGTAAATTGAAATATTCTTTTTCAATGCAGTATTTTTATTTTTATGAACTGTCCAAATAGGTCAATGTTTTTTTGTCTCTCTTGTGAGAGGTGTACATTTTTTTCATCTAAGTTCTTTGTGAACTGGCGGTGTAGTTCATGTGGGACTAACATCGTTGGTTCTGGTCAAAATAATTTTTTTCTTGTCCGCACCAGTTGCGGACTGAGGAAACAAAATGTAATAATTTGTATGTTTTTTTGTAGCATGATTTCTTATGTATGTTTTATTGTTCTTTGTGAACTGGCATTATTGTTCTTGGGGAACGGATGCTGTTCGTTCTTGCCAAAATAAGATATTTTTTTCTTGTCCACACGAGTTGCGGACTGAGGAAGCAAATTGTTATAATTTACTGTTTTTATGTATTATTATGCCAGGATTTCTTATGTTGGTTGATTTCCGTTTTTTTATGGTATACAAGCTACATTGCCCGGCGTTGCCCGGGTGAAAAAAAAAAGGACTGTCTGGGGTGCAGATAACAAATAATAAACTACACTTACTGAATACTTTTAGGAAAGTAAATAAATATTGTAATAGGGTAAAAAAAAAAGGTAAAATATTTTTATTTAACAAAATCTATATTGCCTATAGATTTACATTGTCTTTTGTTTTTAAAAGTTTGAAAAATTAATTGTCGAAAAAAAAAAGTATAGTCTAACTGGAGAATCGAACCCTGGTCGCCCGTATAGCAGTCCACTACGTTTACCACTGAGCTATCGAAGACACATGTCCAATGTGAAAAATTATTAGACGGTATATTGGGCTAGGCCTAGATAGGTCAGTGACACACGTGTTTTCAAATTGACCAATGGGGATCCTCGCGGGGCTTAACACTGTCTTTTTATATATATAGATAAATTGGCTACCAGGTTGTGAGATAACATGAGTGAGCGTATGTGTTTTTAATGATGCATTTCTTTTCACCGAGACTTTTTGTATGTCATTGTGAAGTCGTCAAGGCTCACTTTGGGCATTGTGGTTGCCACCCTATGTTTTTGTTCATAAATTGCAGAACAGTGCCTTCAGTGGCGTCTGCTTATTTACTGACGTGGATTTTTTTTTTGGATATTCTAGGAATGTCTGGCTTAGGGATGGGTAATCAGGAGTCTTTTGTGGATTGGTCTTGTAGCATTGTGGAATACTTAACATCTTTGTATGGGGTATGTGTTTTATCGAGGACGATAAAAAATGTGGGCGGCGTGTATGTAGACAGGTGGTCTACAAGGTGTTTTGTACTGTTCTCATTATATTTTCTTTTAATTTCATAACAAAGCACAGTTAAGTTTTTAACTAATTATACTGGAGCGCTTTTTTTCAGGTTGTTTGAATCCGATTGGCTGCGGGTCAATAAATTTTATTGGTCAGTGATAGTGTTTGGGTCGCCCTATTTAATCTCTTTTCCGGTCAGTTGTTTGGCCTTCTATCGGTGGTGGTCATTGAAAGTGGCATACTAGTCTCGTAAGTTTAATTATAACATTTTTCTATTGCATTTTTGATGTAAAATAAGTATTCTAAACTGTAGATTAATATCTTAACATTGGTGATGGATTAAGATGAGTTAATATTATGTCCGATTGTTTAGATAGCATATAGATTTTAGTATGATTTAAGATCACTGAATTAAACCAGAGAGGCGACCATGTTGAATATCGGTCAGCCCAACGTGTTTATCGCATTGAATTTATGTAAAGATTATTATTTTTACTTAATGTTTTTCTATTTTTTATTCTTATATTTATATACCTTAGGTCGGATAAAACCTACCTTGTTGGTCTCGTGTTATATGTTGGTTTTAAATTAGTCTCATGTTATATGTTGGTTTTAAATTAGTCTCATGTTATATGTTGGTTTTAAATTAGTCTCGTGTTATATGTTGGTTTTAAATTAGTCTCGTATTATATGTTGGTTTTAAATTAGTCTCGTGTTATATGTTGGTTTTAAATTAGTCTCTTGTTATATGTTGGTTTAAGTTAGATGTTAGAAATTGCTAGGTCTCTTGTATATATTTATTCTCTGGTTATATATTAAATATTATTTTTAAGTTAGATGTTAGAAATTGCTAGGTCTCTTGTATATATTTTCTTAGTTAGATATTAGATAGTGTGTTAAATGATGAGAAGATTTGAATTATGATTTTGTAGTATGTGAATTAAGAGTTGGTAGAGATTGTGATTTATTTAGTTAGAAAGGGCGTTGGTAGACGATGGATTTATTTAGTTGTTGTTGATATTGATGGTTAGGGCTTATATTTGAATAAACTTGTGTATTATGAAAAATTTATTTGTTCCCTTGATAGATACATTGTTGTAGTGTGCGGGGTTTATGTTTGTTTATTTGTGGTTTGCTGTTCTGTGTTTAGCTTAGTGTAGTTTTAGTAGTTTAGTATAGTCTAGTATTTAGTATAGTTAGCTAGTAATTGTAGTTTTTAGTATTGGTTCATCCAGGTAGCTAATCCTACCTGCCTACCACAATATAGGTATGCACAGATATACCCGTCCCCTCCCCTTGTATATAATGTATATGTAAATGTAGGTATATTAATTTAATTGTGTGTGTTATATAATTCAATAACACACACACTCTTTCAAACTTTAAGCTCAGTTAATTCCCCCCCTTACATATATATATATATATATATATATATGTGTGTGTGTGTCTGTGTGTGTGTTTGTTTATTCTATTTACATTATTTGACAAAGTGATGTTAAATAATAAGTCAATTTTTATCATGTGAATAAAAAAAAAAGTTTTACTTATTTCAGACGACTATTTGTCTGCAATTTCGTCAAATGTTGACAAAAATTTGTTTCGAGCGCTAAAAAAACAACAACTAAAAGCAGACAAAGGAAGATAATAATTAGACAGATCTGTATATAGGCCTATTCTTTATAGTGAATGGACGTAATAATCTTCTATCTAGAAGGAACGTCTGTAAACTTAAAATTGCAAACTATTAACTTAATTAACGCTGTAAACTTAAAAAATTATAAGAATTATGTCTTAAATCGCATTTTACGAAGTGTACTTTAAAAAAAGGACTTCAGCAGAATATGGGTTAACAAACATAGCCTATTTCAAGTCATTGCTAACTTATCATTATAAGATTTCAGAGTCAACAACATCTACAAGGTCTAGATATTAAAAAAGGGTTAATGCTTGAATGAATGTATGCATCGATATAGTTAAAAAAAATATGATGAATCGACGGATATGTTGGGGGTTTACTAATATCCCTTTAATTAATAATATATTTGTTTTTGCATACTGTATTCTGTTAATATCCTGAAAGATAACAACAACTTGTAATGATTAAAAGGAGATCGCAGGAAATGAACGATAGAGGATGATGTCAATCAGGCATGGTCACAGGCCTATATATTCCCTACGAAATGCATCTCACATCATAACCTGTCACTTGCAGTTTAACTATCTTGAGAAATCCTGTACGCTAGTAAGTCTCTGTTAGTTTATGCACGAAGTTACTGTTCGAGAGAAAATACAATTGTATGCTTTTATTAAACCTGTGCTTGTTGTTAATTGTGGAAAGTTATTCTTTATGTTTTTTTATTTGCAGTTTATATCACAAGATTTTCATCATGAACGTCATGTCTTCAATTTGTCTGATTCACGTTGTCGTCTTTCTTTTGGCAACCTACGCTTCTGCAAGGTGAGAGGCAATGTTTTATCATGAACGTCATAGGCGTATACACTGTGGGAAGGCATGGTGGCGCGTGTTTGCCATCCGCAACCACGTCAAAACCACCCCTCTTGTTTCCTAAACTGGGGAATTAAACAAATATATCTTTGTTATTATCTTAACCCTTACAGTCCCGGGCGCGTATATAGCGGAACTGAAGGTAGCATAGATAGTAGGTCGGTACAGGAAGGGTTAAATTTGTTGTGAGAAATTATAACATTTCTTGAGAGATAGGCCTATAATAGAGTTAAACAACTTTATAAATAATGCTAGCAATCCATTTATTTTGCGGCTCGTACAAATGTTGCTTTTTTTAAAAAAACATTTCAAATGAAAGAAATTTCAGAACCTGGGGTTCTGGCGAATTAGAGAGGTTTTGGGTGAAGTAGAGCATAGAATTAGTTCTATTTGATACTATTTTGTTTGGAGAAGTTGTTGGAGCTAAACAGAAAACGTTTTGACTTTATAACGATCCTAACAGAAACAAAAATGACAGGGTTTTCAAAAAGGCTACTAGCGTAAATAAACACACCCATCCAATGATTGAATTGTATCATTACTGAAGATTCTTTTAGAAATCATCATCAGCTTAAACTATAAAGAAATATGGTGATTGTATTCTAGATCTAGAGATCGATATGATGAAGACGATCGCTATTCCTGGTTATGGCCTAGACCCAATCCACAGAAAAAACGTAAGTTCGATGAATTTCAAGTTTTTCTTTATTGTTATATATGTTAAAGACGCTCCTTCTAGATCACTGCGTCAAACGCAGCTATATTATTATATCTTGTTTTATACAAAATATTATTGCGTCTACGCTTTTTCGTGGTCTTTGTCTAGTCATGCATTTTAAAGTTAAGTTGTTGGTTCTCGTGGATCATTCAGGCAACCCATTCCATTCCCGGATAAACGTTGTTGTTTTTTTTCCAGCAATTAAATGTTGTCAAACTAAAATTCCTTTACAACGGATCAAATAAATAAAAATATAAATTTTAATACTTTTTTTTATAACTGTAGATTGTTGCATGATAAATAAACTGACAATTGACAGGATTAAGTATTTGGTTTTGAGACCAACTGATTCATTCACATACAACAAGATTAATAGTATTTAAATTGTCACACAGCTACATGCATTGAGAAAGTTAGCTCGTGCAAATGGGTACAAAATGGTGGCTATCAGCTGTGTAAAGGCTGTGAGTCTGGCGACTACATAGTCTGCAAGGGCGGCAAGGGCTTTCGAACCAAGTGTCCAAAGGTATTGTTCATTAAACATATTATAGATTCGTCCTGGCTAATTTCGAATATAAAGTTCCGTGGCCCAGTCTTCTTTACCTACAACCACTTCTGTAAATATGGGCGCAACCCTGGCGCAGTGTACAAACAACAGATATGCTCCAATTAAGAGTACACCGATGGTATAACGCATGGGTGACAACCCATGTGGCGCGTCCGAGAATCATTGCACTGCCGAGAGGATTCGAAGCGCGGTGGGGAGGAATAAATGAGCGCAACTGCTCGTCTTAACCCCCCCCCCCCCCCCCAGGTGCCTTGGTGTTCAGACCTAGAGTCTTTGATGTTTGCCTCCGAGCGACGGCTCAGGTATACGAGCGAGCCACCAAGTCAGTGATATGAGTGGAATTCCACAGGTGGGGAGAGAAGTGAAGTGTATGTACTGCGGAGACCGTATCCTATGATAAGCGAGACACAATATTGGTGTGCCGCTAGGTAGCTAGTCTTGGACGGGGCGCCGGTATGCCCTCCTAGTCCACCCCTTAATATCATTACGCCGTCGTCGTATTTATTGACACACTAATAGATCTCTACCTAGAGCTGCATTTTTAGAATCCCAACTAAGAAACGAACATTTCCCCCCATAAGTCCATTTAAGGACAACATGGCCTTTAGCTAAACACGACAAGGAAGGGATGACAATCTCCGGCTCGGGGCATCCAGCCAAAGTGCATTGATTGTCTACATTATGAAAAGAGAAAAACCATATTCATCAGTTTTATTTTAAACCTGGATAGAAACATAGGAAATATAAATGATTAAACCCTTGTTATGATATGTTCTTTTAAACTAATACAATAATAAACGTAAAAAGCTATACTATATTAATACTATGCATCATTTAAGCAGTTACGTCTGAATGTTATGATATCACATGTAAGGTTAATTACCCTAAAATCTCTTCTACTAGCTTGTCATGCATAATGAATCTGAAATAAAAAAGCACACGCATAATGCCCATCTGTAAACTCATTTAAAAACCTGAATATTTTATTAAATAGCCACATTTATTTATGTAAAAAAAAAAGTTCACTGTTGAATATATTGACGGCTAACTATGTGGAAAGTGTCGCCAGCACAACACCCGAATGTCTTATACTGAGTAATTCTCCAATTTAAATATAAATAAATTTGGTAGGTGTTCCATTAAACGTTTCACTATGTTGTCAACCTCGAAATAAAACAACAACATTAAAAACAACAACAACAAACAAACAAAAAACATAATTAATAATTTGAGAGCAAAAACAATACTCTTACTAAAATATCTACTAATACATTTTAAATGTGTCTTTACATTTATATTCAGTCCAGGGCGTGGGGTGAATCGTATCCCATCCAATGGTTATTTGATTCTCAAAGTCAGACTTGCAAAAAAAGCAGTAGCACATGTAAACCTAAAAAAACGGTAAGGAGTGTTTGAACTAGATATCAATTTATAATCTATGTTAAGTTATCAAGTTGAACATGTTTTAATGATTTATCAATTGGTGATGTATACACACTTCTTGTTTTCAACGTTGGTTTCACTACTCGTGTTATTTATTTTCATACCGCTGAAAAGGTGACGACAACGGGAACAACTGCTACAACAACACCTGTGAGGACCACACCTGTGTGGACCTCTCCTGCCTGGACATCACCTGAGACCTCTCCAGAGACCTCTCCTCCCTGGACATCACCTGAGACCTCTCCAGAGACATCAACTGAGACATATCCAGAGACCACTCCAGAGACATCAACTGAGACATATCCAGAGATCTCTCCAGAGACATCAACTGAGACATATCCAGAGACCTCTCCAGAGACATCAACTGAGACATATCCAGAGACCTCTCCAGAGACATCAACTGAGACATATCCAGAGACATCAACTGAGACATATCCAGAGACCTCTCCAGAGACATCAACTGAGACATATCCAGAGACCTCTCCTGATGGGAACTCACCTGATCCATGTGCGAACTCTATCGCTTCTGAGTGTGTCTAACCTGAGACATATCCAGAGACCACACCTGGGGACTATGACATCTGAAACATACTGTTATCAAAGAATAAAAGCTAAATATGCTGACAAAAATAAATCACTCATTTGAGTTTTGTGTTTTTTTTTTGTTGTAAAAATGAATAGGATATAAAGATTTGTTACATTAAAAACCACTGAGCTATATATATTATAGCTCAGTGTTAAAAACATAATAACTTCTGCCGACAACTTAAAAGAAAAAGAAATTATTTAGGCCAGTGGGCTTTTTAAGTTTGTTTCGTTGTTGTATGTGAATGCATCTTTTGCTATGCTGAGGACATGAAGAGTATCCCCGTTTTATTCAGAGTGGGTGGACTCCATATATTTGAAATCAGTTGTCTGCTTGCAGTGCGACTGTGCGAGGCGACAACGGTGTTTAATTTCAAACTATACGTTGCAGCACTAGGTAAACATTTTTGTTTTAAACTATAATGTTCTTTTATTATGTTTGTTTTTTCCACTTTAATTGTTATTATTTATACAAGGGATTGTTGATGTCATTAGGCCATAGGCGAGTAGAAGAAAGAAGGTGATTTTTTTAAAATTTCTTATTCAATTTGTAAAATTTTTTGGTGCATATATAAATATATCCAATTTTTCAAAAAAATAATAATTGGTCGCCATGTAGATGGCGGCCATAATTTTTTTTTTTTAAATTAGTAAGCTTATTTTTAACTTGAATTAAAAACGTTACTACTTTTTTTATTTATCAAAATAATTTAAATTTATTTAAATTGAGCATAATATAGGCTACATGAGCTTCATTTGAGAACATTGAGCAGAGGGAATTTTAGATTTAACTAATATTGAATGTTTTATGAATTTTATTGTAAGGCATATAGATATAATAGAAACATGGGAAAAGCATTTTAAAGTTACAAAAATATTACTAAAAAAATAATTTTTATTCTCTAAAAGAATATATGTAAAATTACATGTAAAATACTTGAACGTATAATCTTCTTCTATATAATAATTACCCAAAGAAATGTATCTGTCTGTGTAGCGGAACGCTTAGCGATTTGATTTTGAGAGTACAGACAGATGACGGAATATCAAAGACTATAATAAGAGGACCGCTTGCACTAATTTTATAGCTCAATGACTGGTGTCTTTAGGTGCGCAGCAAAAAAAGCGTGATGCAAAAGACTTCTGATTTATGCAACTTTAGAACTCAAGAGTGGTGTTTTCGGTGCGCATCAAATAACGCGTACTCTAAAAGACTTCCGCTGTATGCAAATTTCTATTTTATCTTAAATTAAAGTTCTAATTTTATATAGATAACAGACGATCATTCTATAAAGTATTATTGTACAATTTCTACATGAGAAGTAATGAAATGAAGAAATTGAAAAACTAAAACATTTACTTCTACAAATACATTATTTAATAGTTTTCATTTGCATCTATTCATCGGCATTTTACTTCTTTAATATTCCTTTAAATTATCCTACAATAACTGACAGTTGGGATAAGTATAGTTTATAGTTTTCCTTTCATAAAATGAAAGCGAATTACTAAACGCTAGGTCTATAATTCCGTTTGTGATCGTAAATTCTGAAACAGAAGTTTACGAGTCATCAAATAGCAGAAATATTTAAAGCAAGCGGTCCATCTTATTACAGTCTTTGGAAATATCTAAACAATATTAATATGCCCCGAGGGCCTACATGTGCATGTCTACACTTTTTTAGTATAAGGCCCCTAAATTTGGCTATTTCGGCTTAATTTTTTTTTAAATTGCATAGCGATTAGGTTTTAAGAGTATGTAAATCTTGCTTTGAAAAATGAAGATGACGTTCAACCTTAGCATTTTAATAGGTCTCTGCTAAATAAATCCTCTTCCTTTCTGTCTGTCTGCCTCACTTACACATACATACACACAAACACACGCAAACACACAAACATATATGCAAGATTAGAACAAAACATACATTTTAGAAAATTTTAAACGTCTATTAATAAAATCTCTAACGTTCGATCCCTAACTCTATACTTTATTATCTCTTTTATTCTTTTATCTATCAATTTAGCAAATATAAAACTAAGACTCTATTATTAATACATGTAGGTCTTTATATAGTCAATTTCTAATTTTTCCTTTCACCCAATCTTTTCTCCATAAACTTTGACCATTCTTTGAAATTTTTGTTCAGAAACAAAAAACCTTTAAACATTTAGGTTTTCTACTTTTGTAAAACAAAGTATTTAGAAAGAGTAATATAATAGCATTATAACTTTCTGTACAATTATCAACTTAATATACTCTAATCCCCACTTTCCCAACATGGAACGAAAATTGATTTTGAAAAAAAAGGGGGGGGGGGTATTGGATGAATTGTACAGATATTTAAAACCTTTAAAAAGGAAACACAACAGTTTAAGAACAATAATAACTTGGTATAAAAAAGACTATTGTTGTTCATGTACAATTTTTAGCCTATATATTATTCTTTCTCCGCCCCCCCCCACCCCCGACACACACAACCATTTCCCTATGGTTTTAATGAATGGCAGGACAAAATTCCTAATAGTGAGGTACTGACGCGCGCTAGCGCCCAAAGCATGTTCACAGTCCTTAGTGAAAGACGCCTAAGATGGCTAGGACATGTAAAAAGAATGAGTCCAGGTAGAATCCCTAAGGACCTCCTATATGGAGAATTGGCATCTGGAAAGAGAAAAACAGGTCGCCCACACCTTCGTTACAAAGATGTCTGCCAGAGGGACATGAGAGCAGCCAGCATAAACGCAAATGACTGGGAGTGGAAAGTAGAGGGTCGATACACCTAGCGCACTGTTGTAAGGGAGGGGTAAGAATAGCAGAGGAAAGAAGGGTGGAGGAGATTGTAGATAAAAGAGCTAGAAGAAAGGCGAAGAAAATGGAAAGCACAATACACGTGTGTAAAAGCTGTGATAAAGACTGCCATTCAAGGCTAGGCCTGCACAGCCACACGGGGAAATGCAACCTCAATCCAAGGTGATGCACCATCGTCTCGCGAGACGGAAGGATTCCGAAGGATAATGACTGGCCTCACGCGAGTAGTAGTAAAGTATCCCCGTTAGACCAATTTGATTTATAGGGACCGTAAAGCTATGTTCAAAAGTTGCTGTAGCCACGGCATACGAGGAGATTGTATGACCAGCACAAAGCCCACAACGCCCGATCTCCTTGACTTTTCCCTAACGAATATCAGGTACCCATCAGAGCTCGGTAGGCTCAGAGACAACCTTCAGAGCCGGGAACAAACCCAAGCCTTTTTTCAGGATTCATACTCAGAACTTTCGGTACCTCAGCCGAACGCTCGAGCTCACAAAATTTTTGGATAATGTCTGGTATGAAACTAATTGTGATAAATATGACACCAATGGTAATACTGTCTTACACCAAATGACCAATGACCAAATGTAATCATTATGATTGTGAAAAAATCTCAATCCGAAGATTATCTTTGCAACGGCTATTTATTCATTGCAATGGAAATATATCGCAATTTAGACACTTCAGACATTTTCTCAGAATGCAACAAAGCTGAAAGCTTTTTAATCCAAATTTATCAACTTTTTTCCTCAACACTAAACACTACCCTACTATCTATGACGTCAACAATTTCCAATAATTCTGCTTTTGCGATAGCAATTAACAAATTTTAATAACGGACATTCGATCATGTCGAAGTTTTCATCTATGGTCAACTTTTGTCGCATTTTAAGGTCGAAAAAACCCAAACATGTAGAAAATAACACTCAACAGACAACTTTGCCCTACACATGGAGACCAAGAAAATACACTTAATATTGTTTTTAAGGAAAAGTTCCATCTGAATTTATTACATTGAAAAAAGACAGTTAAATCAAACCATGTTTTTTATGTTTTATTATGTCAGTAATTCGATAAAAATGTAAAATCACCAATTAGAATGGCCATTTCTTAAATTTAAAACCATGACGTAGGACCAGTTTACTTACAGCTCCTGTTTCCCGACTTTTGAAAAAGAAAAAAAAATATTTAAACACAATTCTAAAAATAATAGAAACACATAAAACAAAACTCTTTATCCCAGTGGTTTCCCACGGGCTATTTCTAGTATAATATAGTAGCATAGTAAATCATCTAGACAAACTTAATGCTCTGTGCCCACACCAACATGGCTTTAGGAAAAATAGATAGTCGTGATCGATACTCAATTGATAGGCTTAATAGATGACTTGTCTAAGGGATTAGATAATAACAACCAAATTGATGCTATATTACTAGATTTTTCCAAAGCATTCGATAAAGTTCATTATTCTATTCTACTTAAAAAACGTAAATGTTTTGGCATCTCTGGTCCCTTACATCAGTGGATTCAGGAATTTCTTATAGGCAGAGAACAAATTGTGGTAATAAATGGCTCTAAGTCATCACCAATAAGCCTAACTGTAAACTCAGGAGTTCCACAAGGAACTGTTCTAGGACCCCTACTATTTCTAATTTATATTAATGATCTGCCAAATTGCATCAACACAGGAACAAAAGTAAGATTATTTGCCGATGATTGCATAATTTATAGAAAGTAAAGATAGGAAAAGATAGTGAACTTTTACAAAAAGACTTAGATGAACTACAAAAATGGGAATCAAACTGGAGTATGTCTTTTCACCCAGAAAAATGACAACTAATAAAGGGTATCCAAGAAAAAAATAATAATAACAAACTACTACATTCATGGTAAAGAACTAACTCAAACTAACAATGCTAAGTATCTGGGAGTAATAATAAATGATAAGTTATCTTGGAACCCTCATATTGATGAAGTAGGCTAATTAAAAAATCAAACAAAACATTAGGATTCATAAAAAGGAACTTTTACAAATGTAATAAGAATATAAAACTAAAATGATATCTCACATTAGTTAGGCCTATACTAGAATATGTATCATCTGTATGGGACCCATCAACTAAAGAAAACATTAAAAAATTAGAACAAATTAAAAAAAGAGCTGTAAGGTTCATAACTAGTGAATATTCCCAACTGACAAGAGTTACACCATTAGTTAAATCACTAAACCTAGAAACACTAGAGGACATAAGGGCAAAAAGTAGTAATTTAAGTAATAATACATAAGGCATTAAACTCTAATTTAGAAATACAACTCAATAACAACCTGTTGCAAAGCTCAGATAAATATAAAGACAAAAACACTTTCCTTATTCCATATGAGAGAACAAATGCCTATAAGTATAAGTTCTCTTTCTTCCCGAGTGGCATTCGGGCATGGAATGGGTTGCCTGAACAAACCAGGAAAACCAGTAACTTAACATCATTTAAAACATCATTAAAAATGCAAGACTAGACTCGGACCACGGATGAGCGTAGGACGCAATAATCTTCTTTATAGAAGGAGCGTCTGTAATGTATAAGATAAGATAAATAGCTCTAATACATTTTAAAGCACCAATGTAATGAATGTTTGGACAAAATAGCATGATGTTAGTAAATACAAACACTAATAGGGATTAAAAGAGATGAAAACAAAGTTTTGAGAAAAAAACGGACAATTCTGGAAAAAAACAAACTTTATTTGTACATTGAAAAATCCCGTAGGCCCAGTTTCCCAAAAGTATAGCCATTTTAACATTCTACTGTAGTTATCATCATATTTTTTTAGAAATAAAATGTAAAGTAAGTAAATGCAGTTGCATCGTTACTTTATTTCTTCTTCAATTAAAAGAAGAGAATATTTGACTTGTGGTTGAGTGAACGATAAGGAATTAATACATGAATTGACATGGTTCGGTCATGTGTTGCGGCATAATAACCTGCCAAAAACAATCCTCCAAGGCACCGTAGAAGCTGGACATCGGCGAGGCCGTCAGCGCAGATGCTGGTTCGTCAACGCAGTTGACTCAACTATTGACCATCGCTCAAGATAGGCAAAAAGGGAGAAAGTTGACTGCTGAGTTGTCCATTCGCTTCCCCCAACGACCACAACGGTCAAGTGATTGATGATGATGAATAATCATTAATAATGGATAACGAAAATGTTAGGAACCTCTAAACGCTACCAAAAGAAATAAATATAAGTACTAACACCTACCAATCCAAGTAAACAAAGGAATTAGAGACTGGTCAATTATGACCAAGGGGCAATAGATACAGCGGGGAAGCCTGGACGTCGTGATTGTGTGAGTTGTTTTCACACTGACCATTAATGTGTTGTTGTTGTTTTACTGTCTGTTAAAATGAAAGATGGACCTTGCCTTTTTTGGCCAACGACTTAATACTAGATATTGTTTTTTTTTCTAAATTTGAAGACAATACGATGAATTTTCATGATTTATTTTATTGGTTTTACATGGCTGTTTTTATTTTTCATTTTTGTGGATGAAAGTGACAATATATTTATCTAAGAAGTAGAAGTTTATTTCCTATATGAAAGCTTGATTACATACGCCTCCATCATCCCCCCTCTCCCCCCTCTGTGCCGGCTTTCAAATCATTACGGAAAGATTGGACTAAATATCTCCAATGAAACTCCGTCGCCTGTTTATAACTCTTGTTTGTATATATATTTATAAGTAGGCCTGGTTAATGCACACTTTCAAACCCAGCATTGGCAATCAAATCACCATTAATAAATTGTGGACTTTTTCATCGGGTCTAACGGGGTCTCCTTGGTACAACGACGAAGAAGAAGAGTGAAGCTGAAGTAATAGATATTCTTGTGACCAAGAGATAGAGAGTCGTGATATATCACAGGTTCATTTTTATTACCAAGAAAGATTTTCATTTTCTTTTATAATTAGGCCTACAACACTTGTCACTTGTATGGATGAAAAGATGAGTAAGATTCAAATTGTTTATAAAATTGTCTAGGTTTGTGGGGTTTTTGTTTGTAATATTTAAGTATCATGTGTGAGCCTTTCTATACTATGCAGCTATCTGTTAACAACCATACTTCTATGCTCAAGGGGCTGTCCAGAAATGACCATATGATTGTGGCCAATTTAAGTACAACATGTTAAAGTGTGAATTGTATTTAAAGATGCACATTTTTTGATGTAATGTCCCAATGTTTAAACATCCTCCGTTTCCCTACATATTATCAAAGACTTTAATAAGATGGACCGCTTGCTTTAATAATTCTGCTTTTCGATGACTAGAATGACTTCTTTTCAGAATTCCCAATTCTCATTTGTAATGTACACTTCCGTTTTATTTTTGTGAAGTCATACTTTAAGTGCCGTATTGATTTCTATGACAACCAGTGGCATCAACTATTGCCAGCTCTTGAAAAATATCTCGTGATCACTTATCTTTATACATATGGACACAAAGGTCCATCAACTCCCAGAGATGCCAAAAACAAAATGGCCACCTTGTTTTGCGTGAATAGTTTGTAGTAAAAGTTTCTATATTGTTTTTGAGATTGTCTCGCTAGATCATGTAGAGTTATTTATTTACATTTCATTTCGATGGTTAGATTAATTACGTAGTTAGTTTATTATTATGACGTAATAACACCGATATTTGTTTTCGTGATCTCTACCACTGTCTTGTACAACTTTCTTTCGGGAAAATCCATTCTAGTACTTTCTGCATCTAAATCTATATAAATATAAATCACGCATTGCTGCAGTTAGAAATGTTGTTGTTGATTTTTGGCTTAGCTTACCATTAACCAGTGAAGTTGAATATCATTATTGTACATAAGTTCAGGCATCAAATTCTTCTTTTAACATTCATCGAGTGGCTTGAGTTTATTATTTCATAGTGAACGAGATCCAAGATAGTCAACAGAAGAAATTGTACAACCTATATAAAACTGATCACTTACCTATGAAAATGCTATAATAGTTTTAAAAAATGGTTACATTGTCATTATTTTTTTTTTTAGATTTTGAAATATTTACCTAGCCGTTAAGTCTACTTGTCCGAATTAAATGGCTCTCTATTTTGCCTATTATCTTATATATCCTACGGAGATATATAGGCTACCATTTTGATTGAATCTGGCGAAGTTTAAAATATTTTCTAATTCAAATCAAAGAGATTAGACTAGCTCTAGAATGTCTAACTATTTAAAAAAAAAAAAACTAAGATAAAAAATACTATTTTAACAGTTTTAGTCGGCAGAAGTTATTGCGTTTTTAAGATAACAAATCATAATAACATAAGCTACACAAACCTACTTTTGTCAACAACAACAACACAAAAAAGTCAAAACAGTTATTTATTTTGTCAGCATCTGTAGCTTTTATTCTTTCATAACAATATTGTTATTTTGACAAGCTAAATATATTTTAGTTATATAGCATTTAATTTTTAAAAACATGAACTGCAACAGGGATACAGGTAACAGGTAGTAACTAGTTAATATGGAACTTCAGAATGTTTCAGCCGTTATAGTCTTCATAGTATGTGGTCTGAGGATAGGTCTTGGGTGTGGTTTGGAGATATGTGTCTGGTGTGGTCTGAGGATAGGTCTTGGGTGTGGTTTGGAGATATGTGTCAGGTGTGGTCTGAGGATAGGTGTCAGGTGTGGTCTGAGGATAGGTGTCAGGTGTGGTCTGAGGATAGGTGTCAGGTGTGGTCTGAGGATAGGTGTCAGGTGTGGTCTGAGGATTGGTGTCAGGTGTGGTCTGAGGATAGGTGTCAGGTGTGGTCACTGGATAGGTGTCAGGTGTGGTCTGAGGATAGGTGTCAGGTGTGGTCTGAGGATAGGTGTCAGGTGTGGTCTGAGGATAGGTGTCAGGTGTGGTCTGAGGATAGGTGTCAGGTGTGGTCTGAGGATAGGTGTCAGGTGTGGTCTGAGGATAGGTGTCAGGTGTGGTCTGAGGATAGGTGTCAGGCGTGGTCTGAGGATAGGTGTCAGGTGTGGTCTGAGGATAGGTGTCAGGTGTGGTCACTGGATAGGTGTCAGGTGTGGTCTGACGATAGGTGTCAGGTGTGGTCTGAGGATAGGTGTCAGGTGTGGTCACTGGATAGGTGTCAGGTGTGGTCTGAGGATAGGTGTCAGGTGTGGTCTGACGATAGGTGTCAGGTGTGGTCACTGGATAGGTGTCAGGTGTGGTCACTGGATAAGTCTCAGGCGTGGTCACTGGATATTTCCCTACAGCAATTCCACGATAAGGTGTGGTGGTGGTAGCAGTGGGTCGCGGTGTCGTCACCTTTTCAGCCGCATGAAAATAAATAACACGAGTCGTGAAACTAACTTTATAATATAAAACAAGATATTTGTATACACTACCAGTTAAAAAATCATTAAAACATGGTCAACATGGTAATTAAACATAGATTATAATTTGATATACAGATCAAACACTACTTACCGTATTTTTAGGTTTACATGTGCTACTGATTTTTTTGCAAGACTGACTTTGTGAATCAAATAAGTATTGGATGGAATACAGAATACCCCACATCTTGTATTGAATCTAAAAGTAAACACACATTTAAAAACTAATAGTAGAAATGTTAGTATGAGTCTCGTTATTGCTCTGGAAATCTTAATTTATGTTGTTGTTGTTCTTTTTGCTACTGTTGTTTTGATGTTGTTGTTGTTTTATATGGTAAAAAGTTTAATGGAACATCTACCAAATATTTTGTTGAAATTGGACAATTACTCAGTATAAGACATACGGCTGGTGTGCTGGCTACACTTTCCGCATGGTTAGCCGTCAATTTTCAACAATGTACATTTTTTTTTTTACATTATAATGAGCCATCATAAATGTGGCTTTTTTTTTAAATATTAAGGTTTATAAAAGGGTTTACAGATGGCCATTATGCATGTGCTTTATTTCAGATGCATTATGTATGCCGAGTTACTAGAAAAGCTGTTATGGTGATTAAACTTACAGATGATATCATAACATTCAGACGTAACTGCTTAAACGATAGATATTATTGATATATTAGATCTTTTTATGTTTGGCTTTTATTAGCTTAAAGAACATTACATTACGATAGTCCAATCATTTTTTTTTTGGCTTCTCTTGTTGATTAAACAACGTAAAGGCACTGCTTCTCTACGGATCAGAGACCTGGAGAGTCACCAACACTCTGAGCAATAAGCTTCAAACCTTCGTTAATGGCTTCCTCCGCAACATATTAAAGATTCGGTAGACAGAAAAAGTAAAGAACACCGACTTGTGGCGACGAACAAATCAGGATCCCCTCGAACAGCAGATCGCCAGGAGAAATTGGCGGTGGATTGGGCACACCTTACGGAAGCCCCCACAGGACATCACTCGACAGGCTCTGCAGTGGGACCCCCATGGAAAAGACGGGTTGGTCGCCCAAAGACCACCCGGAGACGCTCCTGCGAGGAGGAAATGGCAAGCTGCAACCTGTCATGGGGTGAACTAAAAAAGGCTGCTCAGAATCGAGTGCGCTGGAGAGCTGTGGCGGAGGCCCTAAGTTACACAAGGAACCAAAGGAATTAAGCAAGAAAGCAATCATTTATTTTCTATGTTTCCATCCTGGTTTAAAATAAAAAAGCTGGATATATATTTTTTTCTGTTCATAATGTAGACTATCAATGCACTTTGGCTGGCTGCCTCGAGCAGGAGATTGTCATCTCTTCCTTGTCGTTTTTGGCTAGAAGCCATGTTTTTCTTATGTGGACTTATGGGCGGAAATGTTGGTTTCCTAGTTGGGATTCTGAAAAGGTAGATGTAGGTAAAGATCTATTATTGTTTAAGAAATACGTTGAGGGCGTAAAGACGTTAAGGGGTGGACCGGGGGGAAGGTAAGGGTGGCTCACCAAGGTCCTGTCCAAGACTAACCACCTTGCTGCATGCCGATATGGTGTGTCTTGTAACATAGGGCACGGTCTCCGCAGTACGCGAACTTCACTTCTCTCCTCGTCAGCGGGTTAAAGTGGTGGCTCGCTCATATACCTGAACCGTCGCCCGGTAGCACAAATGAAAGACTATACATCTGGACACCAACGCATCAGGGCGGTGTTGAGACGGACTGTTGCGCTCAGTGCTTCCTTCCCACCGCGTCCCGGAGCCTCTCGGCAGTGTAATTATTCTCGGACGCGCCACAGGGCTGTCCCACATGCATTCGCTCATTGGTGTGCTCTTAATTGTAAGCGTATCGATGGTTTTTCACCCTTCACAATCGTTGAGGCCCCTGGGTACATAAGTGCTATAGGTAAAGAAGACTGGACCACACGACTTTATATTCGAAAATAAACAAGCCAGGACGAATCTATAATATTTATATTGAACAATACCTTTGGACACTTGGTTAGAGAACCCTTGCCGTCCTTGCAGCGTATGTAGTAGCCAGTCCCACAGCCTTCACACAGTTGATAGCCACCATTTTGTACCCATTTGCACGAGTTGAACACCGTAAGGCATGAAGCTGTGTGACAATATAAATACTATTAGGCTGGTTGTATGTGAATGAGTCAAAAAGTTTGTATCATCATCATCATCACTAAATACAAACACTCTATCCCATAGGTTCTCAACCTTTTTCCGCTCACCGCCCCCTTTTACATTATTTTTTCCGCTCACCGCCCCCCACCCCCAACTTTCTTTTAGCGCCCCCCCCCCCCTCTTCCGCAATTTCTTTAGGCGACTAGACTTTTTGTGTGATTAATTATCTTTAAAAAAAACTGAAAAGAAAACATATTGTAAGAATTAATAGATCAAAAAATGTATTAAAAAAATTGCCTTAACAAAAGGTTTAAATAAATCAACGCGAATCGTTTGCCTGGTGTGTTGCTAGCAATTTGTCCACTTTTGTTTCAATTTTGGTTACAAAAGCCTTAGGTATAATAATCAGTGATCTTTGTTATATTGCAAAACAGAACTTGTTCGGCATCACTATAGAATCAAATGTGGAAAAAATTTTTTTTAAAGGGAGATAATTAGCCCGTTTTATTTGAGCTAATATTTCTGTTTTTTTTTCTTTTATAAAAAATAAATGGCTTACAATTTATAACTTTGAAATGATCAAACAGTAAATAGTATTTGAAAATTATATAAATATTACATGACTAAATAATTTATATGTATATTTTCAAACATTACAATAACTACGCAGTGTGTATGGTTGATTACTAATTATCTATACCGTTTAACAATAGTTCAGTTTGCTCGTCTTCTTTCAAAATACATTAAGGACATCTCGGTTAAACTGAGATCAAAATATCATTAATATTAGCAGTTGTTAGGGCGACAGTGATCGGTCAGCAGGGTTGACAGTCCAACCACAAGACCAGCCGGCCGCACACTATATTTGCCAAATACAGACCCCTACTTCATCGAAAAGTCACTGCGATTCCTATTTCTTATTAATATAATAATATGTAGGCATACTGTTGGGATATCAAATATTTAGCAGCACTTGCGTTTACATCACATTTCATCCTCCAAAAACGAATCGATTCAAATAGCTGAGGTGTTAAAATATATCAGGTACTTTTGTACCGCCGATATACCCTTCACCGCCCCCCAATCGCCCACGGGAATGTCAGCGCCGCCCCCCCCCCCCTAAAGCTTCTCACCGCCCCCCGGGGGGCGATATCGCCCCCGTTGAGAACCTATGCAGTCTATCCTGTCAATTGTCAGTTTGTTTATTCTGCAACAATCTATTAAAAAAAAGTATTGACATTACCATTTTTTTCTATTTGTATTGACATATTTATAAAGTAATAAATTTATGCTAATTTCTCGTAAAGAAATCTTAGTTTTACAAAATGTAATTGCTGAAGAAAACAATGTTCTTCCTTTGCTAGTGGCATCCGGGAATGTAATGGGTTTGTTAACAGAGCACGAGAACCAACAACTTAATATCATTTAAAAACATAATCAAATTTTAAAAGTGCATGACTAGACTCAAACCACGAGAAAGCAAAGGACGCAATAATCTTTTATATAAAACAGCCTCTATAGCTGCGTAGGACGCAGTGATCTAGAAGCAGCGTCTTTAACATATAACATTAAAGATAAATGTTAACTTGAAATTCATCGAACTCACGTTTTTTCAGTGGAAAGGGCCTAGGCCTATAGCTGGAATAGCGATCGTCTTCCTCAGATGAATCCCATAAATCATATGGATCACTAGGCCTATATCTAAAATACAATCATCATATTTCTTTATAGTTTAAGCTGATGATTTCATCATATGGATCACTATATCTAAAATACAATCATCATATTTCTTTATAGTTTAAGCTGATGATTTCATCATATGGATCACTATATCTAAAATACAATCATCATATTACTTTATAGTTTAAGCTGATGATTTCATCATATGGATCACTATATCTAAAATACAATCATCATATTTCTTTATAGTTTAAGCTGATGATTTCATCATATGGATCACTATATCTAAAATACAATCATCATATTTCTTTATAGTTTAAGCTGATGATTTCTAAATGAATCTTCAGTAATTATCAAATTCGATCATTAAGTGTGTTTGTTTTTTTAACGCCAGAAACCGTTTTGAAAACTTTGTTATTTTTGTTTCTGTTAAGATCGTTATAGAGTCAAAACGTTTTATGTCCAGCTCCAACAACTTCTTCCAAAGGAAATATTATCAAATAGAAATTATTCTACACTCCGCCTCACCCACACACTCTTTAATTCACCAGAGCCCAAGAGTAGTCTATAATGTGATAGACGCAGGTCCGGCTCTAGGGTTTTTGACGCCCTAGGCGAAAACAAATTCTGCGCCATTATTAAAGTGCTTTCGGCGGTAAGAAACAGAGTTGTGTTAGGGCATATTTTCCTATTTTCTAAGACCCACAAAAAACAAAAAAAAACAACAAAAAAAAAATATATATATAATGATGTCTTTTCTACAAGAAACTGAGTGGTGGACAGGGGCGAAGCCACAGGGGGGGGGGGGGGGGCTGAGGGGGGCTAAGCCCCCCCTGGAATTTAAAAAAAATATTTTTTTCAACTGATTTTTTTAAAATATGCACTAAATTCGCTCAAAATGTGGTAAATCTTTGTCACACGAAAGTTTAGCCCCCCCTGGTATTTGGTAAATATTTGTCACGCGAAAGTTCAGCCCCCCCTGGAAAAAATTTCTGGCTTCGCCCCTGGTGGTGGATATATTTTAATCTCATGGCACGCAGAGTGAATTAGAAATCCTACTTTGGCACACTGTTATCAGTTGGTTGCCAATAACTGGTGTACAGCCTTCGCTACTGTCAATTTATTTATAAGAAGACATGTGTTTTTTTTTTAAATAAATGTAAAGTATGCCAGTGGTGTAACGCAGCGCTAGCATGGTAGAGGGGCTAGTAACGTATAAAGAGGGGTCAAGTAGGGTCAAATTAAGAGGATGGAATAGTGCATGGAATCGGGCAATAGCAGGCAAATCTTTGGACAATTTCAACCTAGACTATTGAAACACTACGATTTGTATCTAATTATCAATTGTCAAAACGTACACATTACATCTATTAAATATTTCAAATTCGAATTTTTTTATAATTCTCAAGAATTAACATTAAAAAATAACTCGGCGTTTACACAATAGACAGCTAATCAAAACAATCGCGCGCATTTATTAATAACGTTTCTTTAGAAAGCTAAACTTCTGACATTTTTTTATTCCCTTTAACCGTTATTGTCGATGGGGGGGGGGGGGGGGGGGGGGGAAGCTAATAGACACTGCCTATACATTAGTCCTATCTGTGGGCTTGGTAGACTTGGTGGTCATGTACTCTCCGATTCAATTAAGAAGAACATAAAAACGATCATAAAAATGTTATTAGAAAAAAACAAGTTCTATAGAAAATTTAATATAGTTCTTTTAATTTATACTAAATAGATCGCTAACATTATTTTTAAAGTTGTTTAACTCGTTTATAGGCCTATCTCTCAAGAATTCTTATTGCCTAATTACTCACGACAAATTTAAGAGAATAACAAAGATAATTTTACATTTCAAAGTTTATGAAACATAAGAGGGGTGGTGTTGACATGGTTATGATTATGGAAGAAGCGCCACCTTGCCCTTCCACCTGTGAAGTTCATGATAAAACATTGTCTCTCACCTTGCAGAAGTGTAAGCTGCCAACACAATGACGACAACGTGAATCAGACACATTGATGACAAAACGTTCATGATGAAAATCTTGATAAAATCTGCAAATAAGAAAACATAAAGAACAAAATTTCCACAATTATAACAGCGAGCACAGGTTTAATAAAAGCCTACAATAGGATTTTCTCTCTAAAACTAACTTCGTGCATTCACTTACGTACTAGCGTACAGGATTTCACACGATAGATAAACTGAATGTAAAATGACAGGACATGCTGTGAGATGCATTTCGTAGTGAATATATAGGCCCGTGACCACGCCTGGGTGACATCAGTCTCTATCAAGTTTATTTCCTGCGATCACCTTTCAGTAATTATACAATGTTGTTGTCTTTCAGGATACGGAGTAGCGAAATATATTATATTATTAAGGAAAGGGACATTGGTGTATCCCCAACTGGCCCAACATATCCGTCGATCCATCAAATGTTTTAATTTTTTTTTATATATCAATGCATACATAGGCCTACATCCAAGCATAAAACCCTTTTTTTTTAAATATCTAGACCTTGTAGATGTTGTTAACTCTGAAATCTCAAAATATTAAATTAACAACGCAGTAAAAAGAGAATATTAAAAATTAAATAACGTCTGTAACATCTACATATGATTCGTGTATTTTCAAAACACCCTGTAAGAACACTTAAAAACTATTTTCTGTTTGTTTGTTTTTCTATATCAAATTTATTCCCATGTATAACTTATTTTCGTAACTCGATATATTCCTATTTTCTTCCAGTATGTAAAAAAAGTTTCCTTAAATGTGACTATCGTTTTGTAGGGCGTAATGTTTGAAAATCTCAAATCCTCTAGATTAAAAAATAAACATATTTATTTAAAATAGGCGCTTTATAGTATCCGTCTCGTACAATAATTCAATGAATTGTATACATGAAACTCAGTTTTCTAGCCTAATTTTTCCCCTCGTCTTGTGTTTCGAAATTTCATTCTATTTACTTCGTAACACCAACTCGAGTTTTTTTTTAACGTCAGAGCACTCACACACACAGACACACAACCTAGACACTAAACAGTCCCTGTCTAAATATCTAATTGCATCATTAGTCTTTTCTACCGGGCGTACACAACACCCGTGAGCTTTGATATGTCGTATACAAAAAAATAAAAGTTTCTAAGATTGGACTTTTCATGACTAGGTCAATGCACAGGTAGGGGGAGAGTATTTCATTTCAAACAGGATTTCTGTCAGAACAGGAAAAATAGGTTTAGTGATATACTCAGATATCTTCCTATGTATCTGGTTTACACGAACTCTAGTAGGAGGTCCCCCAGTGGCAGAGGCGTAACCAGGAAAATGTGGTACATGGGGCTCCGAGGCGGTGGGGGGGGGGCGAGTCGTAGAATAGGTGCCGACTTAAAACGTTGGTTCTCATTCAGTTGAGGAGCTGCAAGGTTCATTACTAGCGAATATTATTCACAACTGTAATGTTTAAGTGACGTGTGATTAAGTGTCCGCATGTTTAAGTTGTCGCACAACGGGTTTGCCGAAATGGGTTGCCGGAACAAACCAGGAAAGCCGCTAGCTTAATATCATTTGAAACACGAATAAAATATAAGACTAGACTCAGACCACGGAAAGTAATAATTATAATAATAGTGCTTGTATAGCGCATATCCCGTTGATGACAGTTCTTTGCGCTGACGACAGTTACAGAATACAAACAACGAAGAACAGACGAAAATGTATATATGTACACGCGAATACTTCTACTGGAATAGGTGAGTTTTCAGCCGGCTCCTGAATGTGTCAAAGCTAGGGCTCTGGCGAAGCTGTAATGGGAGGTGATTCCAGGCGGACGGGGCGACCGCCACCCCCTCCCAGTTACGCTGCTGTCCAATGGTATATTTCTTATTATGAATTTGTGAATGTAAAGAAACGTGGAAAGAAAGATGTTATTTTCAAACGTAATAACATTTCGTAACCATGTGATTTCTAAATTGATATCAAATACATACACCAGGCAAATTAAATTCAAGCTTGACTGTGAAAATGAAACTCATTTGAAGAACTCGATGTTCAGATTACTAGATGCAGGGGTTAGTTCTTTACCATGAATGACTTTGAATGAAGTAGTTAGTAATTATTTTTTTCTTTTTCTTGGATGCCCTTATTAATTGGCATTTTTCTGGGTGAAAAGACATACTCCAGTTAGATTCCCTTTTTTGTAATTCAGCTAGGTCTTTCTATAAGAATTCACTATCTTTTTCTGTTTTTATCGTTCTATAAATGACACAATTTTTTGCAATATAACCTTACGTTTCTTCCTGTGCAATTGGGTAAGTTATTAAAATAAATGAGACATTTATAGAGGGATTAGAACAGTTCTTTGTGAAACTTCTGAGTTTACAGTTATCGGTGATGATTTAGGGCCATTTAGTATTATAGTTTGTTCTCTACCTATCTGAAAATCTATAGATCTAGTTTTGCTCACGTAAATGACCGGAGATGCCAA
Organism: Anisus vortex; assembly: GCA_949126835.1. Lineage (NCBI taxonomy): Eukaryota > Metazoa > Mollusca > Gastropoda > Planorbidae > Anisus > Anisus vortex. The sequence continues at coordinate 37,319,614 of OX421503.1, forward strand.
ATGCTTTGTTGTTTTTGTTTTTTTATAAACTAGTACGGTGAACTTTATCAACGGTTTCAGGAAAATCTAGAATTATGGCATCAATTTGAGTATTTTTATGTAAGTAGTGCTTATGCCCGTCAAAATAACAATATTACAATATAAAATGTAGTGAGAATTTTTTTTTTCTTTTTTATTGAAAGTATTTCGTAGGGACATCATTCTGAAATGGCGCTCAGTTTAGAACCTTAACATACAGTGATTAGTAATAGTACTGTAATAGGTCTAAGTTTATTTACAAAATTAAATTAACGAATTAAGCAATATTGTTTATATAATAAAAAATTTCGTTTGGAGGACGTTTCTAATTTATAAGTTTAACTTTTGACCCGATTAGTCAAAAGGCTTAGGAGCCTAGAGAGGACAAACACACACATATATATTATATATATATTATTATTTATATATACATATATAAACAAACATATAAACAAACTCACGGCAATTAGCCTATATACATTCATCCTTTAGATATGTCATGTATTAAACCTATTAGGCCTAATTGTGTTTTAAATTATCTGTTTTTCCTGAAGCCGTGTTGGCGTAGGCACAAAGCATTATGTTTGTCGATTTGATTTAGGCCTACTACCTATATTAGAGTCTACTTGTACTTTTCGTATTACTTTTGTATTACTGTCAACATTACCTTTGTGATTAATATGATGTTAACTCTACCTACTAAAAGTTTTTCTTTTAATAAAACTTCACTTTTGGGATTTCTAAAACTTTCAAATATAAACCTACTTTTTTTAAAAACTTTTTAATAATGCTACCTTTTGATTTACGCTACCATCACTTTTACATTTAGTTTGGAAATTACTATAACGTTTAAACAAATACAAAAGGTTTTAGTTTACCATTAACTTACTTTTAAAAATACTTTATGTTTACTAGTAATTTTAACAATTTTTTTTTCTGGTTCAATAGGCCTATACATGCAACTATAATTTTTGTACATAGTATTTAGTTTATTAAACTTTGTTTGTTATTCTTTTATTTTCTTTGTAATATAAGAGATTTTGTCCTCTTAAGTCTATTTACACAATAAACTGAATTGGTTTTTATTTTTATTTTATTGCCTTCAGAATTTATTGTGTTTTTAAGATAAGAAATCTGTATAACCAAAGCAACAAAAACATAATTTTTAAAAGAACAGCACAAAACTCAAATTAGTAATTTATTTTGTCAGCTACATAAAAACAGAATTATAATGAGTTTGTTTAGTATTTATTTCTTCTAAATATTGACATTTGAAAAGCTATTACGATTATGCGTAATTTTTTTTTTCGATCATTTAACTATAAACTACAACTGGGCTACAAAAATCAGGCCTTGGGTAGTAGTTATGGTACTTCTGTATGCAGCAGGTGTCGTCACCGTAGTGGTCACTGTAGTGCGAGCAATAAACAACAACCATGAACAATATATTTTGCCATATAGTACATAGGTACAAAAAAGGTATAGCCAACACATCACAAGAAAATTATAGCATTGGTAAATAATATTATGATACAAATATTAATAATAATAATGAAAATAATAATTGATTCATTAACGGTATCCTAAAAGAATATTCAATGTGTAATAATTAAATTTATAATACAATTATAGAAGGGAAAAAAACAACTAAATTAACTAAATGAAATAGAAATACAGTTGCATCCCTTCCATTAAACCTGCTTCGCATTAACACAGTGACAGAATGATTATTGATTTTTAAACTATGTTATTTTTTTTAATGCATTCAGTAGTACTTTAGAAACTATGCTTAATTTTGTTAAGCTCTTTCAAAGATCAAGAGTTTAGTAGTTCCGACATTTTTTCTACATTAGGTCTGTTATACTAGTTATAGTAATATTTCTTTAGAAACATGTTCCGTTGGCTGCTGAAGTAATCACATTGAAAAGCAGTAACTTATTCAAAACAGTAATAAAAATACAAGACTAGACTCGATCCACGGATGAGCGTAGGACGCAATAATCTTCTTTATAGAAGGAGCGTCTGTATTGTATAAGAAAAGTAAATAAGCTTAGTGATATAATCTCCTAGGCCTATATCTTTTACGCATAAGGGACACGTTCTTGAATTATAGTATAGGCCTACTCCGGTATGGCGACCCAGTTGAACAGGGAAATTGTTACTGCTGCTTCTTATATTAAATATATGAATCTTCTTTGATATGTAGGCTAATTTGTTTAAAAAGGATGGTATATTTTCCCAATCAAATCTACATTTAAGGGCACTATATAACATTCGTTTATTGCTGTTGCACGCTTTCATAAATTTCTAGTATACTTTGATCAATTATTCTTGAGTATTTTATTGCCTTGGATAGTTGCATAATGCCTGGTCTGTTTTGTTCTAACCACATATGACCTAGTTGATCTAACTGTGATTTTATTTTTGCTGACAATTTTCATTTTTCAAACAAGTTCTCTTGCAGTAAGACATTATAGACGATTCTAGAGATTCTATTTCGTTTCCCGGCAGCTATTTTAATCCAAAATTTTAACTTTTCTTTATTAACCCTTACAGTCCCGGGCGCGAATATAGCGGAACTGAAGGCAGCATAGATAGAAGTATGTCGGTACGGGAAGGGTTAATGAGCTTATATAGAATTTGCCAGTTTCACCTACGACTACATAATTTGGTGGGATAGGCAGCTATGGTGGGCGCAGGATGGGCCGTTGTGTTGATCGCAGGATAGAAAAGAAGCTGAAAATCGCTCCTAGTTCATTTACATTTACTAAACAAGGTAATTAAACATAGATTATAATATTGGATAGAGAGTTCAAAGATTACTTACCGTAGTTTTAAGTGCACATGTTTGACTGTTTTGTCCGCACGATTTACTTAGATAGTCAAATATCAATTGGTCAATATGATAAATGCCGGTATCTGACTCAGTGTATTGAAACTAAAAGTAAAGACATATTTTAAAATTATTATTGATATTTTAGTATTATTGTTGTTCTTAAATTATTATTTATTTTAATATTGTCATTGCTTTTGTTGTTGTTGATGTGTTTTTTTTTTTGTTTTTTATTTTGAGGTTGACAAGATGGGGAAACGCTATATGGAACACCTAGGCTACCAACTATTTTCTGTTATTGGAATATTTCTTAAAATAAGATAATCGGGCGTTGTGCTGGCTCCACTTTCCGCATTGGTCAGCCGTCGATATTTAACCGGTGTAGTTAGATGGAAAAGGTTTTATGTTTATAATACAGTAAATCAATCAACACTGGCCGGCTGCCTCGAGCAGGAGATTGTCATCCGCCCATTGGCCTGTTTACCCAGATGTCTTGTTTTTCATAAGTGGACGTACGGGGTGAAAATTAATGTTGGTTCCGTAGTTGGGATGATAAAAACATTATCATGTAGAATCTACATTGTAGATAAAGAAGAATGTGTCATACAACTTTATTTTTGAAACCAAGCTAGCCAGGACGAGTTCAAAAGTTTATTGAACAATACCGTTGGGCACTTTCGTAGCGAGCCTTTGCCAGTATTGCAGACTATGTAGTAGCCAGTCTCACAGCCTCGACACAGTTGATATTCGCCACTTGGTGTCCCTTTGCATGAGTCTACCCCCGGAAGGCATGCAGCTGTGTCACAATTGAAATACTATAAAACATGTTGTATGTGAATACATCAGAAAGTTGGTGTATATTAAATTAACCCAAATATTATCCTGCTAATTTTTTATTCAATCTGTAACAATTTACACATTTAAAATGAAAGGTATACAAAATTCTATGATTTTTTTATGATTTTTTTTTTATAAATATGTAGCCTATAAAGTAAAGTACCCCGTCCGACCAAATTGATCTATAGGGCCAGTGAAGCAGCGTTTACCAGTGTCTGTGGCCACGGCATACTAGTGAGATTGTGTGGCCAGCACAAGGCCCAGACGCCTTTACTTTACCCCAACTAAAATCAGGTACCCATCATAGCTGGGTTGACGCAGAGACACCCTCCAGACCCGGGAACAAATCCTAGCCTTCACCAGGATTCTAATTCAGGACCTTCGGTACGCCAGTCGAACACGCTGCCGCTCTGCCCCTTTTTTATATAGTATTGAGTATTAAACTACATTTATTAGGCCTATACATTTTCGTTAAAAAAAATCTTAATTGTTAAACCATTGTTAATGAATACATTGCTCTTCCTTCACATTTTGCTTAAAAATTATGGAATTGGTGGCCTGAACAATTAATGAGGACCAGAAACTTAACATCATTCAAATCAATTTCAAATCTAAATGCAAGATTAGACTCAAACCAAGGATAAACGTAAGTCTCAATCGTCCTCTGTATAGAAGACACGTCTGTAACCAAAGACTATAATGAGAGGGACAGCTTGCTCTATTTAAAGAGCTGAATAGTTAGTTTGCGCATGCGCGGCCTACGTTAGTCCTGCAAGTAATTCAAGTATTTTTTTGTAAACAAAAAACGAAGTCCTTCAAGTCATCAAATAGCACAAATATCAAAGCAAACGGTCCATCTTATTAAAGTATTTGCTGTAACATAAAAGATAAGTACGTAAGTAAATAAGCACCCGTCGGACCAAAGTGATCATAGGGCCGATGAAGTAGCATTCACCAGTTTCAGTGCCTACGGCATACTGAGGGATGTGTGGCCAGCACAATGCCCAGCCGCGTTTACTTTACCACAACTAATGTCGGGTATCCATCAGAGCTGGGCAGACTCAGGGACACCCATGAGTCCAGGGAAAAAAATCCTAGCCTTCACCAGGATTCGAACCCAGCACCGTCGGTACACCAGACGAACGCACTCTCGTGCCCCTTAATATAATATAAGATATGCTAAATGTAAATTTGAAATTCATCGTACTTACGTGGAGGGCACACGCATGACTCGCTAGAAATAGAATACAATCATAGGATTTCTTTATAGTTTCAACTGCTGTTATCAAAAAGAATTATCAGTAGGCTAATATACATTTGGAACTTTGCGTGTTGTTTTTTTAAATGTTAGGATTAGAAGAATGTGTTTTTCTCGTTCTATTAGGATGGCTGTTAGGTCAAAAGTTTTCTGTTGGGCCCACTCCCTTGCCCTCCACCACCAAGACTTCTCCAATTCAAACAGTAACTGAGTAAAATCATTGCATACTCCACGTCTTGATGTGAAATTTATTGTAGCAAACTACCTTAGTTCAATCTATTAAGTTCAAGAACATTTAGAATTACTTTACGTTTGAGGAAAAAAAAATATACCTTATATAACGGAAATGGCAGTCCTATGTAGGCATACAGACAGTTGGCATAGTCTAACTGAGAGATTACCAGGCCTACGATTAATGTCTTACACGCCTCTTTCTTAGAATGCTTTTAATACATTATATTATTTGCAGATTCCGAGACTTTGGAGGCAATGATGTTGATCATACTCCGATATATTTTATTGGAGTTGTTTTATTAATATTATTTTTGTTAACTAGTAAATATTTTTTAGGCTTCCTTTACTTGTTGTTTTGCTCCGAACAGAATGAAGTCAATTGTTGATGTCGTCCTGTTAAGTCTGTTGCCTCCATTCAGAGTTTGATTTGTCTAGTGTTCGAAATGACATGGCTACATTTTTAGCAGGTAAAACATTGATCTTAAGGGCATGATCGCAGGCATATCCATGTAGATCTAATTTTTTTTTTTACATTTTGCATTGTGGAAGCATTGACAAGTCTTAACGATTATGCATGCATAAAAGGTCGACAAGAAAAACATTTCCGGTCTTATTCGATAATTTAATTTAAAAAGCATGTCTGTGTGCTAGGTTACTGGTTGTACCAAAAGTTGTAAGAGATTAAATGTTATTTCTATTCCAAAAGATGTTGCCAAAATAAAACGATGGATTGTGAATGTCTAGCATGAAGAATCACCTATTTATAACCTCAAACGTATTGCTTGATGCAAAATAATTTTAGTTTTATATTTTTAGGAATCTACGAATTTTGTTTTTTTAATAACCAAGAACGCAACTCTTGACTAATTTATTTTATAAACAAATCTAAATTTAACTTTACCCAACTAACACTTGAGTATTAATTATCGCCTACTCACTTTTGATGTTAAAAACGGATTCCTTATAACTAATCTTGTAGCCTTTGTATATTTCTAAAAGACTAGAACTGGCCGTCGAGGTTGAAATCAATTGTCAAACACCAGCAAAAGCATGTTTTTTTTTGTTTACGGAAATGCCTAAAATAATAAACAAATTAAAAAAAGAACCGGAAGCACGTGACCTCTTCCATTTGAAAAGGTCACGCCTCATTATTAAGACTTGTCAATAGGCCTATAGAAGTTATAGCACTTGTCCAGCTCACGAATCCTGTGGGATTGAAATTTTTTTTTTATTTGGGTCAGAGTGCGCTACTTCAATATTAACCTTTCAACTTCTTTGCCTTAAAGCATCTTTCCAGCCAGTTTAGAGCTTGTCCTTCTATGCCAAATTCAGCTTCTAATACAGATAATAAAATGGCATGATACTCTGTATCGAAAGCTGCACTTAGGTCGATAGCATTCAATGCAATTACCTCCTGAAATTCCATTGCCTACAGAAAATCATTCATTAATTATACCAGAACAGTTTCACAACTATAGTGTGGTCTGTATTCTGGTTGATAATCTGAAATTCGAGCTTTTTTTTTTTTTTTTTTTTTGCAATGCTGCATTCGTTGAAGGAGAGCTGCCTTTTCAATTACTTTTGAAAGAAAAGGCAAGTTGCTTATAGGTCTGTAGTTGTTGGTGGTTAGGTCTAGCCCAGTGGTCTGATGACGGCAATCTTTGTTAACACCGGTAGAATGCTATCTAGTATCTCTTTTAGTAGTTTGGTTGGCATGCAGTCTAGATCACAAGTTTGTTTTTAGGATAAATAAATGATTAGGCTTTTAAACTTCCCCAGAGCTCTAAACCTAGGTAAAACCCAAATAAACCTATCCAGTTTGTAGCCCGGCTGGTATTGTTGGTGTTGTGTTTAGAACTTCTATATAATATGTTGAGAATTAAAAAAACAAAACAAAAATTGGTAAACATGCCACCAGGTCTTGGTCTGTTCTGTTTTAAGCATAGGTTTTTTTTTCTTTATACCCGTGTTATCGTTCAGGACTTTGTATAGTTCCTTTGTGACAAGTGTCAAGCTCACTGTGTTTACTTTCTAACCAAGTAGCTTTTTTTTTGTTAATTTTATAAGTCTTCTATATCTAGCTCTTTCAACACACATGTCTTTCTACTGGTGTTTTTCCTTGTATAGTTTTCATATTCTCTCCCTTCTTCGCACAACACTTTTCTAATTATAACATTAAGCATAAGTAAGTAAAGTACCCGTCGGACCGAATTGATCCATAGATCCGATGAAGCAGCGTTCACCAGTTTCTGTGGCCACGGCATACTAGGTGATTGTGTGGCCAGCACTATGCACAGCCGCCTTTACTTTACCCCAACTAATGTCAGGTACTCATCAGAGCTGGGTAGATTCAGGGACACCCTCCAGACCCGGGAAAAAGTCCTAGCCTGCACCAGGATTCGAACCCAGGACCTTTGGCTCGCCAGTGGAACGCGCTGCCGCTCGACTACCGTGCCTTATTTATAAATCCCAATGTTTTAGAAATAGCGGGTGGTGGTCTGATTGTGGTTGGAGATGGGGAACGTGCCCTTTGCCCCCCCCCCACTCCACCATGGCTACGCCTATGTGGTTCATGATAAAACATTTTCTCTCACCTTTCAGAAGCAAATGCTGTCAATGCAAAGACTGCAACGTGAATCAGACAAATTGTATACAAAATGTTCATGATGGAAATCTTGTTGGAACCTGCAAAATAAACGTTAACGAAAACTTTCCAGAATAATAATAATAATAATAGTATTTATAAAGCGCTATCAACAAACATAATGTAGGCTCAAAGACGGAGAACAAAACATGCATACAAGTAATAACGTATAATGACTAGGGTTATACAAAACCAGACGAAAATAAAACGACAGAACTGATTTCTAAAGGTGAATCTTAAAATAGTTAGTCTTTTAAGTTCTTTTGAAGGTGTCATAGCGGGCGGTTTGTCTGAGCTTGAGGGGAAGCGCGTTCCATACCTTCGGGCCAAATGATGAGAAGGCTCTCATACCACAAGTCTGCAGCGAAAAACGCGGCACAACCAGTAGAGACGAGTCTGCTGAACACAGGTCTCTTTGCGGCGCATATGCTGAAATTAGTTCACTGAGGTATGATGGCATTCTGTTATTGTTTAATACATTGGTGGCAAAGTGATGCAATTTTAAATTCAATTCTTACTTTCACTGGAAGCCAGTACAGCGAGCGAAGAAGGGCGGTTCCCGAGTCTCGTTTGGAATTGCGCATAATTAAACGCGCAGTACTGTTCTGTATTCGCTGTAGCCTGGCGATTTTGTCTTCGGGCAGGCCGGCTAGCAGGGCGTTACAATAGTCGATACGCGAAAGTATTAGGGCGACTGGCAGTGTCTTTGCAGAATCATTGGACAAATAGGGTCGTATTTCGCTGAGTCTACGCAACTGTAGATATAGAACTCTGCACAGATGAGATATATGATGTTCGAAAGACAGTGTGGTATCCAATAAAACACCAAGATTATTCACTTTGTTAACAAATGGCACCTGGCAGTTTATCACAATGATAGTGATAGATTATGAACCAGTGAATTTGGCCCTTGCAGCTAGACGAAGGGCCTCAAGAGGAATCGCATGCTCATACAGTTGTGTGTCGTCGGCATAGTAATGATAAGAAATCCCGAACGGTTTGATGACCTGGCCGAGTGGATACACGTACATAGCAAACATCACTGGTCCTAGAACATATTCTTGGGGCGCTCCATATTTCAGCGTTGAAGATGCCGAGACAAACTCATCTATAGCAACACTTTGAGTGCGCTCAGACAGGTATGACCTAAACCAACGAAGAACACAACCCGAGCAGCCAAATGTGGTTGCAAGCCTGTCAATGTCAATCTGAATCTCATGGTCAAGAGTGTCAAAAGCGGCGGACAGGTCGAGCATTGCCAGAATAGACACATGACCCGAGTCCGATGTGCATAGTAGGCCGTGCTATGACGGACTGAAACTGCTCCAAGAGGCTATGCTGCTCCAAGTGAGACAATAACGACTTTAGCACATTACGCTCCAAGAACAATTTTATTGTTTTCTTTAACAATGACATATCGTGCATATACTTACGGAGACTTACCAGCGTACACGATTTCACACGATAGGCAAACTGAAAGTAAAGTCACTGGATATGCTGTGAGCTGCACATATACGGAATATATAGGCCTGGGACCACGCTTGAGTGACATCAGCCTTCATCAATCTCATTTCCTGCGATCTCCTTTCAGTCATTACAAGCTGTTGTTATTTTTCATGATATGAGTAGATGTAGCGCAAACACACATGTTTAGTAAACATGAATCTAGATAAAAATCTAATATTGGTTTTGAAGTTTCTCGAAACCCCATCAACGTCTAGGCATATCTATCGACAATAGCTTGTTTCACAACTATAAGTAAAAGCAGATTAACCCTTCCCGTACCGACCTACTATCTATGCTGCCTTCAGTTCCGCTATATACGCGCCCGGGACTGTAAGGGTTAAGCAAGTAAGTTGATAGATAGTATTATAATCGTATCTTCTATGTCACAGGTGCATCTTTTAAACAGATTTTATCTTACGCTTATCATTGTCGTGTCTTGCATTCATCTAATTCACCTCTTTCTCTATGAGAAATTATATGTCCTGATTATTTTAGTCCTTTAAAGACATATTAGCCTACCAGTCCATATAGCCTATGTTGATAACAGGTTTTCTAGATTTGCTACTGACCAGGGCATACTTAATCTACTTTTAATGCAATCAAATGTAGTTTATATAATGTTCTCTGTTATGTCATGGGCATTTTATTAAACATGTTCCAATATGAAATGGGAAGTGTATGTATATATATATATATATATATATATATATATATATATATATATATATATATATATATATATATGTATATATATATGGCAACCTTCCATCCTCAAGGGACGATGGCGCAGTCTCCCTTTCCCCTGCTCCTCGCCTTTCTCCTTGCTTGCTTCTCTTCACTCCTATCTGTGATGGTGGCTTCTGCGGCTTGAGTGCCCTGGCGCACCTTGGACCGCCAGGAGGTGCGTTCCTCAGCAAGGCCCTCCCACGTTTTGTGGTCAGTGGATGTAGGTTAAATATATATTAATTAAGTGAAAATTAACATAACAAGTCAAATGACAGGGACATGACATGAAATAGAGTTGGAGCACATGTCATTTTATAGCCCAACTCTCGAGATCCCCACCATGTGTTTACAAGCTTTAAAAAAAAATATAAAGCTTATTTATAACTTTCATTTAAAACTTTCTTTTTTATAATTGTTAATAAAGTGAAGACCTACACATATGTTTTCGCCACTCTGAAAACTATATAATCTTAAGGATTAGCGAAAATAAAAATTTAGAATAGGTAAAATTTAAATTGTATCTGTGTGCTAGAAAGAAAAACGAAAGAATTGCACCAGACATTAGTTAATTGAAGCTTCTGCAACACAATCTTTATCCGGAGAAAGTCTTTTTTACTCCCTTTATTTTAAGTTGCATTTTCTGTCTGTCTGTCTGATTGCAATGGTGCAAAAATTGGCTTCGATTTTACGACCACTTCCCGTGGTCCGATCGAGTTGAAATTTGGACAGCAGACAATACATCCTATCAAATTTTCAGTTAAAACAACTTAATAATACTACACTTATGACAATATTCATTTCTTAAAAGGAAAGTATAAGAAAAATTTTGGTTTCACTTTAAAAATGCCTGTGCAACTTTTTATAGTTTTTCGGCGCAAAGCTAGAAAAAAAAAACTATGCGCTAAGATTATTTTTAGAACAATTCATACGGAGTAAGGAGATATTTTTGAGATTTGCGACACAGATATTTTTTCTGTACGTTTCATTTGCAGTAGTCAATCAATTATTTAATTACATGATGGTAAACTTAGTTTGCAAATAAAGGGAGTATAATAAAAACTTCCTTTTTTTATGGTTTTCTTGTTATACATTCAAATTTTAGTTTCTGGGATATAATAATAATAATATTTGTATAGCCTGCCAACAAACATAATGCATTAATAATACAACTAGAACACGGACATAATCTCTAAGCTAAGAAATATAAAACTAAATGATGATTTAAAAATTACAAACATAGGACAAATCAATTAAATGAAGCAATAACCTATCAAATATGTAAGAAAAACAGTTGGGGTCTAAAGCATGTTACCTAAGGTAAATATTGTTAAAACACTGAGTTTTTAAGTTCTTTTTTGAAAATATCAATGGAGCTTGTTCGCCTGAGTTGAATGGGAAGTAGATTTTACACATTCGGACCGGATATTTTGAATTGAAGTCCAACGGTCGTCAGAGAGAAACGGGGCACTTCCAGAAGCGAGGAGTTGGCAGAACGAAGTGTTATTTGTGGAACATATGGTTTAATTAAATCCTTGAGACAGGACGGCATCTGATTATTATAATGGCACTGATGGCAAAGTATCGCCACTTTGTATTCAATTCTGGCTTTCATTAAGTTTCATAAGGGAACCAATGGAGCCGAGGCTGGAGAAATGTCACAGAATCGCGCCTTGACTTACGCATGACCAGGCAGGTGGCACTGTTTTGAATACACTGTAATTTGACGACCTTATCGTCAGGTGTTTCGTTTACAGTAATCGAGGCGCGAGAGTACAAAGGCAGACGCAAGTTTCTTTGCTGAGTCAAAAAAGATCGTATCTGACCAAGTCTACGCAGCTGTAAATAAAGGCAACTGCATAGGTTTCTAATGTGGACATCGAAAGACAACTATGAATCGAAGATGACACCCATGTTTTTTTTACGTTTTCTGCAAAAGGGGATGTGGCAGTTCAAGACCGTCAATGATTACAAACCCTCAACTTTGGCTAATTTACTTTGAGTTCCAATTAGAATTTTCTCCGTCTTATCTTCATTCATCATAAGTCTATTTGCCATCATCCAAGAGCAGACACTAGCGATAGCAAGACTGTGGTTAGTTACTATACGAGAGACTTCAACGGGAACAGCAGAATCATGTAACTGCGAATCATCCGCGTAGAGATGATATGCAATATTAAAAAAGGTCTGATAACATCGCCAAGAAAATAGATGTTATGTGTAAACAATAGCGGGCCTAGAACTGATCCCTGAGGTACTCCTTATTGCAGAGTCGATCATGTTGAGATAGACCCATCAATGATGACACGTTGTGTGCGTTCAGTTAGGATTTAAGCCAGTAGCAAACACATCCCGAGCAACCGATTCATAAACACATCGATATTACTCACAAAAACATTAACAATACAATTCGTTTAATTTTCAGCTAACAGGATACCGGTAGGCTTACATAATTTTCTTTTGTCTTACTTCTGTCCAACCGAGTGAAATCATCAGGAACAAATATTATAAATATATTCAAGTCTTATTTCAACTGATGATTTCCAAGATAAAAAGAGAAGGAACATTATTTCAGCTTCGATACACAAACAACGTTGGGGCGATGTGTATCTAATAAACTTTGCAGAAAGAACGGTTGAGCTGTTAGCTGTTGTTTGTTTTTTCCATTCCAGCGTCAACGACTTTGATATTATCAGAGGCGTAAACACGAGAAAGAAGAACGGGGCACGTGCCCAACAAACTATTACAGAACTCCCTACCTCCCCCCGCCAGCCCCCTTTTTTTTCTAAATGATTTTGTTGGAATGCAATACATTTATTGAAATTCGACGTAAATACTATTAATTCAAAATCAAACCAAAATTGATAATAAACTATATTAAAGACATCCACTGTAGAATCTACTACAGAATTTAAAGACCAAGTGAAGAGCTTTTTATCAAAATTGAGTTAACATTTGATTTTGATAGTAAATAGTGTATTCAGTATCTGAATGTTGAAAAAAACATTTATACAAAATATCAAAGATACATTTTAAGTAATTAGTTCAATATGTGCACTTAAATGTGTGTGTTTTTCGGAAGATTACTCCAAATCTCGTAGCCATTTGAGATGTTTTTATTTCCGGCAATATAGGAAAGTGACGTAACATAAAGGATTCCGACTAGGAAAAATGAATATTGTCACGTGTTTTGAATCTATTGCCACATGTTTTGAATCTTTTCCCGGTTCTTATTTTTAACAAAATGGTTAAATATAGATTTATAGCGTCTATTTTTATTTATTTATTTCCCTTGTGATACGTCACTGCCGTATGAGGCTATTCCAAATCTCGTTCCTTTGAGAAAAACCTCTTCACTTGGTCTTTTAAAGATATAAATATAAGAACAATAAAATGGATACAAGAAAACGTTAACAAAAAGGCCTTATAAAACCTTCGATGTTGATGGGCCGGAAATACAACAGTTCAATTCAATTTAAAACAGAGAATTTTTAAATTTGTCTTTTTCTTTAAAGGAGGGGTGGGGGCAGGGGTGTGGGGAGTGGGAGAGAGAAATTTAAATAATTCTAAGGACAGATATATGAAGTTAACAGATGTATATATATTATTGCCATTTAATTACCCCCCCCCCCACCTTGCACTGTTAGCCCACCTATACACAACTGGCCCTTAGCCCCCCCCCCCCCTCTACCTTGCACTCTTTGCTCCCCCTCCCCACCTCCACCCATCTAGCAGTATACCCTGTCTACTCCACTGGAGGAAATTACATGTTTGTTTGGTTGGGCTGGCTTCAGGGGGTTAACAAAGGTAGGGTTTGTGTGGAGTGGGGTGGGGTGGATGCACTCTAAGCAGATTCAATAGCTGGTGTCTAGAAGAATCGTATTACATTCATGTCACACCCCCTAGTTTTTTCCACATTTTTAGAAAAGCAAAGCATGTAATCAGAGACTTAACCCTTACAGTCCCGGGCGCGTATATAGCGGAACTGAAGGCAGCATAGATAGAAGTAGGTCGGTACGGGAAGGGTTAAGGACCTAGATGCGTAAAAAAAAAAAGTGAATGTGTTTAGATCTGCGTGAAAAGGTCATTATGTTTCTGTTATGTTGACTGTTATTGTACCCGATGGAGTGTGACACGTAGATTTATGAAGTAGGCCAAAAGTGACTTTACCATAGTATATCGGAATAGGCGCCAAAGCCCGTATTTCTTCGAGGATAATAATTTTTAAAAAAAAACGAGTGTTTGTTTACTAAGCTCTGAACTCTCGCTGAGCTGATTGAAAATATTTGCAAGAAAATTCCAGAGTGATTAGACAAAGTCACTTTGTAAGGAGATATGTAAAGTGACATAGAGGAAGCTCGCTTTTGTGGAGGGGAAATCGCGGGTCACTTAAAACTAAAATCTCCAGGATTCGTACATGAAAATTTTATGATTAATTAATGAATAATTAAAAGTATTTTGCTAAAAAATGTGTAAATAGTAATGTATATATATAGACCTATATACATATATATATGTGTGTGTGTGTGACCCAGATTTTCTGTTGTCTGTATACGTCTGGCTGACTATGAAATAATACACTCAAGCCGCTCGGTGGACCTTTTAAAAAAAAATATGCCTCAACTTGTATACAATAAATTAAAAACCATCATCTTTATTATTCTGCATATCCACAATAAAAAAAATATACCTCCGCGTGCTTTATATAGGTTTTGATGCAGAAAATGCAAAGGGCTATTAAAAATACTTTGGGATTACTATTAATTTTTACTATTTTGTTGTTGTTATTTTATGGGGTTCATTATCCCTAGACATGTAACTATAATTTTTGGCACATTATTTAGTTCATTAAACTTTGTTTGTAATTCTTTTATTGACTTTGTAAAATAAGAGACCTCGTCTATTTACACAATAAAGTGAATTTTTTTTTTCATTTTTATTTATTCTCTTCAGAATTTATTGTTCTTTTAAGATAAGAAATCTATATAACCAAAGCAACACAAACATAATTGTTAAAACAACAGCACAAAACTAGGATTAGTGATTAATTTTGTCAGCTACATAAAAACAGAATTATAATGAGCATCTTTAGTTTTTTTTTCTTCAAAATATTGACATTTGAAAAGCTTTTACGATTATACGTAAAATATTTTTTTAGTTTTGAAGCATTTAACTACAACTGGGCTATACCAATCAGGCAGTGGGTTGTTATGGTACTTTAGTATGCAGCAGGTGTCGTCACCGCAGTGGTCACTGTAGTGGGCGTAGGATAGACCGCTGTGGTGGGAGCAGGATAGGCGTCTGTAGTGGGCGTATGATAGGCGTTGGTAGTAGGCGTAGAATAGGCGTCTATATTGGGCGTAGGATAGGCGTCTGTAGTGGGCGTAGGATAGGCGTCTGTAGTGGGCGTATGATAGGCGTTGGTAGTAGGCGTAGAATAGGCGTCTATATTGGGCGTAGGATAGGCGTCTGTAGTGGGCGTATGATAGGCGTTGGTAGTAGGCGTAGAATAGGCAGGCTTCTGTAGTGGGCGTAGGATAGGCGTCTGTAGTGGGCGTATGATAGGCCGCTGTGGTGGTAGAAGGGTAGCCCGCTGTGGTGGTAGAAGGGTAGCCCGCAGAGGTGATAGAATGGTAGCCCGCTGTGGTGGTAGAATGGTAGCCCGCTGTGGTGGTAGAAGGGTAGCCCGTTGTGGTGGTAGAACGGTAGCCCGCTGTGGTGGTAGAACGGTAGCATGCTGTGGTGGTAGAAGGGTAGCCCGTTGTGGTGGTAGAAGGGTAGTCCGCTGTGGTGGGCGTAGGATAGGCCGCTGTGGTGGTAGAAGGGTAGCCCGCTGTGGTGGTAGAAGGGTAGCCCGCTGTGGTGGTAGAAGGGTAGCCCGCTGTGGTGGTAGATGGGTAACCCGCTGTGGTGGGCGTAGGATAGGCCGCTGTGGTTGTAGAGGGGTAGTCCGCTCTGGTGGGCGTAGGATAGGCCGCTGTGGTGGGCGTAGGATAGGCCGCTGTGGTTGTAGAAGTGTAGCCCGCTGTGGTGACCGTAGGATTGGCCGCTTTGGTGGACGTAGGATAGGCCGCTGTGGTGGTAGAAGGGTAGCCCGCTGTGGTGTTGGCGATGGGTCCAGCTGTCGTCACCTTTGTAGCGGTATTAAAATAAGTAACAGAAGTTGGAGACATAATTTTTGTTATAAAACAGAAGCAATAACTCGTTCTTATTTTATACATTCATTAAACATGTTAACCCTTACAGTCCCGGGCGCGTATATAGCGGAACTGAAGGCAGCATAGATAGAAATAGGTCGGTACGAGAAGGGTTAAAATAAAATAAAAAAATTTTGTTTAGTTCTAACAGTAGGCCTAATACAGTAGTTTTAGTTGCACATGTGTTACTTTTTAATTTGCAGGATTGATATAGAGTCTGATTATAGAGAGTCAAATAAGGGTTGGACAATATACATAATACCTTTCACAATGTACACAATCTAAAAGTAAAGACACATTTACAATTTATTATTGATATTTTAGTATTGTTGTTGGTGTTGTTATTTTATTTAGAGGTTGACAAGACGGTGATACGTTATAAGGAACACCTAACAAATAATTTCTTTAAGGATGTTAAATGAAAACCGAAAATCGGTTTTCGAACTTAAAACCGAATTTCTGTTTTGTTGAAAGTTGGGAGGAAATAATTATAATATATTATTATTTTCTAGTGGTAAAAGTTACCCAAAAATGAGTCTTGTTCAAACGTGCACGGGCTTTGAATTTAGATTAGACTAAAAAGCAACTTGCATTTGGGCAACTTAAAAAAAAACAACTTTACAGCGCATATTTAAGCCTATGTGTTTTTTTGTTTTTTTTAATTGTATAGCAACACAAAATAGATACCGGTATTCGCCTGATGCCCGAAAGTCAATATTAGTTTCGGCTGCAACATAAATGAGCTAACTTTTTGGCTTCGGCCGAAGCCGAAACT